>PVJH01000957.1:0-245160 GCA_004026705.1 Nesogale talazaci | reverse complement strand
GGGGGGGTTAGAATAATTAAGGCAAAAAATAAATAAAAATTTAAAAAATTAAGGCAAGCAATCAAGTTGAAGGAGTAGCTCAATAAGAAAAAGTTGGTTGTTAAAAATGGGAGATAAGTACTTGGAAGTCCATTATAGGGCTCCCTTTAATTCCATATTCATTCTATATGTCCATATTAACACCTCCCCTTTTCAATATTTTTTCCACCTCTGTCATGCTTGTTTTTATTTTTGGTATCACAGCTTTCACATTAAATTAATTGGAAGAGTATTATGAATGACCCAGACCATAGATGAAAACATACAACAATAAGTATTTGGTGTGTGTCATAGCTTCCATTGGGCAGAGATGAAGGGTTTTCCATGCAATGTCCTATGAGATTGTGGCCAGGCTGTCAGTCAGAGCTCTCCGGTGTCACCTAATCTACTCCATTGGGGGTGGACCATGTATCTAATCACATACAAACAACTGCAGACTGATCAATGACAAGAAGTTTCATTCCTTCCCCTGCCAGCTTCTCATAGTACTGATTGTGGACCTAAAGATACAGTGTCTCTGCAAAAGCAAGATGGAAGCAATAATGATATCTTGCTATTATGACATAGCTCTGGAAGTCACGCCCACCCACCTATCCCACCCTTTCATTTCCACATTATCCTATTCAATTAGAGGAGAATTATTCAAGGACTTGTATATCAAGAGGTAAAGATAATTGCGAGCCATCCTGGAAGCTGCAACTGCAGGGAGAGGCCATCTATTTTATACATAAGCAAATAATTTTAATATGGTACTCACTGAATTGGTGCCAGAACAAATAAATGTCTAGTTAATTTGTGGGTATCAACCAGGAACTGCCATAATTATCTTTGATCCTCAACATCCACATTTAGATCATAGAATATATACCAATATAATGATGTCTTTCTTTCTGATCATGTACTCAGATTAGCTTTATTTGATGAAATAATCATATTAAATAGCTTTGCAAATCCAAAGGTGAAAAATACACATTCAAAATAAATAAATTATCAAGACTTTGCCTGGGAAATTGATGATTATTATTTTCTAGTATACTCTTCAATTTATCACTGTAATAATCTTTGCAACCAATTACCAGTCAATTTGTTCTGTTATGCTAAAATGTTAACCACATTATTTGCCTGTTAATGTAGGTTAAATGTTAATTATGCTGGTTTTATTGTGGCTAAGGTGGTACCTCTTGAAATTATACATATTATTGGCTCTATGGCTGTTATATATTAATGTGCCTCATTATTGTTGTGCTAATTTTAGCCACCAGCACATCACAGTCTGCATCTTTGAAACAAAAGCCTCCTTTTCATATTGCTTTCAGCCCTAGTCACTTTGGGCTCCTACAATTTAGTACTGTTAAACCGGTAATGAGTTCTCTAATTCTGCGGTTGTCTTTGGGGTATTTTCTTTGATTGCTCATCCAATTTGTTCCCGTGTTTAGTGTTTACAGTTCAACATACAATCCTCTTCACAACAATCAACATTTGTGATTTTACAGTAAAATGTATATTTAAGTGGCATAAGTGAAATGACTATAAATTGTTATTTGCTATTGACTCAATTCACACTTATGGTGATGCAGGGAATGCAGAGTGGGGTTTTTGAGACTGCCCTTTCATAAGCAGATTTCAGGTCCAATTGCTGACATTTCAACTGGCAGAGCTGAGCGCTTATCAGTTTTCACCCCTCATGGACTCTTCTGATTTTAAGGACTGGTGTACAACATAAGGGAATGATAGTCATATCTACTGAGAGTTATCGAATGTCCTAATACCAAATGTCCTTTTCTGTCCTTTTCTGCTGGCACAACTGTCTGGCTCATTTGAACTTGGAGCAGCTTTATTAGACAAATTCCCAGTATCCCGGGAGGTTTTTGATGTTGTAAACCTGCTCAGTAGGGGAAAGCCTCATTTTTCTTCCAGTGCAACTTCAGTGACTTCGTCATGTCAGGGAGCGTATTTGCACTGTCGGGGTCTTGGTAGTTTACTCAGGAACTCTGGTTGCATAGCACTTACAAACTCAGCTGCTAACCCAAAGGGGGAGGCTTCAAATTTACCAGCTGCTCCTTAGCAAGAAAAGGTGTGGCAGTGTGGTCCTATTAATAGAACAACTTGCAAATTGATGGGTCTGTTCTGGCTATGTCCCCTGGGGTCACTATGACTCAGATTCAGCTCAAGGACCATGGGTTTGATATTTTCATTCTTTCATTCATTTTTCATTGTTGCATAACAAATTACCACATACGGCTAAAAACAATACCCATATATTATTCCACAGAAGACTTGAGACTTCAAAAGCACCAGCTATAATAAGAGAAATATAAAGCTATCTACTCCCCTAAAGATTTACAAAGTTTCTAATGCCTACACAGAGTTGCTTTGCCTCTGCCATCAAGTTGATTCAGATTTGTAGGGACCCTATAAAACAGGGTTGAACTAACCTACTGTGAGATACTCAGACTGTAAATCCATGGGAATAGAAAGCTCCCTCTTTTTCCCTGGGGGTTGCAATTAAGCAGAACCAATTGGCTAGCAGTGGGATGTGGAAGCTGGGTAATTTACACGAGTCAAGCTCAAGAGCACTATCATTGAAAGCAGAATTGCCCTTGTGTGTGCCCCAAGGCCCTGAATCTTTGCAGGGGTACATAGCCCACCTGCTTTTCCCAAAGAGGGCCTGGTAAGTTTGAACTGTTGACTTTTGGTTTAGTAGCTCAATGGGCAGCTCACCACACCACCGGGACTCCTTAGATTCGATGACTCCCAAAGCAAAGCAAAGCAAACCCAAGGCCATTGACTAGATCCTGACCCCAAAGGACCATATACAGGAGAGTCGCTCCTATGGGCCTTTGAGGATGTGTCCCACTACCCCACCAGGATTAGCTTCAGCTAATGCTCCCTCCTGGATCTTACAAAAGTTAAAGTCTAGGTCTCCCTCACTGCCAGTGATTCCATTCCTGCTTGGTCAGCAAAAAAAGGTTCAAATGCATCTCTTGCTTAGAGTGTCTCTGATTGCTTCTTCTGTCTTTAGTCAGGGAAAGCACTCTGTGTTTAATTCCGTAAGATTTAACGGAGCCAACCCAGATCATCCAGGATAAGCTTCCTATTTTAAAGGCGGTTGATAATCATCTTTACATGGGTGAAGTCTCATCACAGGGAAATAGAATCCTCACGGATATGCTTTAGAATTCTGCCTACTGCAGCATGGCTGGTTGGTTAAAACTTTAAAATGCTGAATCTGAATAAGTCCTCTCAAGGGGAGTAATATTTGCATTGAATCCCCTGAGACGGAAATGAGTCATACTCAAAATGAAACTCATTGCCCTCAAGTCATGCTGTCTCAACCCCCTCGTGGGTTTCTGAGACTGTAACTGTCTTCCAGAGTCGAAAGCCCAGTATTCGTTCAGGGGACTGCTGGTTTCCAACTGCTGACCATGCAGCTCACAGCCCAACTGGTAACCAGTGCACCACCCATACTCCTAAATAAATCTTAGTAAGACATGTACAAAAATCTAAGGAAAGTCACGTGCCATGCTTACTCAAGCCAATAAAAAGAAGCAAACTTACTGACCTCAAGGCTATTCTGACCCCTAACCTCCCTATGTAAGAGTTGAGAGGAAACAGCTTTTTTTAGGAACAAACAGCCTCAAATTTCTCCCGGAGGGTCTGGTGGGTTTCGGTCTCCAACCTTGCTGTTAAGAACCCAATGTTCATCATACAGCAGCACCAGGATTGCCAAACGTAGATAGATAGATATAATTTATATACACAGATAAATGCCTGCACACTGTATATGCTTATGTACACCCATGTATACATACATGTACATAGATATACCAAATACAAATAAAAAGCATAGCAATATGGATATTTGTGCTGAAGATCTTATTTCTGATTATAAGTCACTATTTTTTTTAAAAGATTGCTTCAGTAACTTTCTTCTTACTCTATTCTCTCTTGTCTAAATCTTCCTCATAAATTCATAACTATAATCTCTTTCTCTGTCACACACAAGCCCTCTTTTTGCCTCATTTTCTCCCATGTCTCCATCTTGTTTATCTGTTCTGTCTGCAGTTGCTTTCCACCATTTTCCAAAATGGCCATACTTCCAATCATTGCCATTCTCCTCAATCATTCTATCAAAATTGATTCCATCATGAACCGTGCTGAACTCGACATTACAAAATCTGATGGCCATGTTTAAATATAGAGTGTAGTTCAGCTCACAAAGACCTGCTATCACAGAGTAGGACTGCCTCCTGGGTTTCCCAACCTTGCAACTCTTCTTGGAAACAGGGTGCCAAATCTAGTCAAGAGTTTAATCACAGTGCCACCAGACCTCCTGGTGCTTCTGACAGAAACTTCACAATCTGCATGCCTCAAACTACTCTTTATATTTCTACTTCCATTTTCAGAAAATTCTTTCAGCCTCCATGCTCTATTTGCATAATAGGTTGACACGCTCTATAAGAGAGTGTTATCCCCTAACTCAGGAACCCTCAATAGAATGGACTACTCCCTGGGCTGCTAATCCCAGGAGCAGATGCTCCCCAGGAAAAAGATGAGGCTTTGCATTCTCTGGTAAAGGTTTACAGCCTTGGGAAGCCAACAGTGACATTTTCCTCTGTGCTGTGGGATCATTGTGAGTCAGAATCAACTCAATGCAATCGTTTTGCTATTTTGGTTTCAACCCATATTCAATCTGTAGATGCCCGTGCCTTCTATTTTGGACTAATCCTGATGGTAACCCTGTCCACCTTCAGTCAAGCAATCAGAATTCAAAGAGCACACTGGAATTATGGCCAAGCCTTCCCACCATGCCATTGATGTCATTTCTCACCTGATGAGCAGCAGCCTTTCCTTCCCTGACCTCTCTGCTCCTCATCTCTCTCAGGGCAGCTTCCCATTCACATCCTTGCTTTCTCTTACATGCAGCACTGGTTTGACCCTAGACTTGGGGCACTTATTTTGAAACAAGTGGGGTTTTCAAGAGCTCTGTTCATTTGGCCATCTCTCTTACTACATTGTTCTTCAAAGAGTGTCTTCTCAAACAGAACTTCCCCATAGGACCCCTTCATTTATTGCGACCATCCTCACCCCTCCATGATGCTTTCTATTTGTCCTTAATGCTGTCTTGTTTTATTTGCATCCTTTATTTATTTTTATAATCATTCTATTGGGAGATCTTAGAAGTCTTGTTAAAATCTATCCATCAATTGTATTTTCATATGTGTACATATGTTCCATTGTTGTTTTCTAGATATCTAGCTTCCATTGAGCTCTTCCTCCCCCTCCCCCACTCCAATTCTCATGACCCCTGGATAGATTGTAGATTTTTAGTTATTTTCAAATCTCACACAGACTGCTGCCTCTCTTGCCCTCTGCTCTCTGTTGTGATTCCCTCTGGTTAGGGATGTGTGGTTATGTGCCATTCATTGTCATCGGTGTGCACTCTCTTCCTACCTGTCCCCTCCTTTCCCCTACTCTTTTGGTATCTCTATTCCCATTCCTGTTCCTGGGTTCCATGTGATGTGAGTTGGTTTTGTTTGCTTGCTTGTTTGGGGCATCACTGCCTCTGGTGTTTGTGGGCGCTACTCAGTGCTGCTCCTGAGAACCGCACCTGGATTTTAACCACCAAGCCCACAGGCTGCAGTTCTGCACTCAACCACTTACACCACCAGGGTTCAGCCCTGTGATGTGAGTTTTCTCTCTTGCCTATACCAATGTACCTGCTCCCATCTAGTCTAGATTGGGAAAAGGCACTGGGATCATGAGAGCCGGAAGTGAGGAGGCCTCAGGGGTCAGAGATAAATTGTGTGACCCATTACTGCTCTACTGCACCCTGATTGAGTCACCTCTCATTGCGATCCACCTATGGGGCTGTAGGTATCCTTAGGTGTGCTTTGGGTCTCCGCTCCAACCCATATATTCTCACCAATGCAGTTTTTTGTTTGCTTGTTTACTATTTGTTGTGAGTCTTCTGATGCCCAGTGCCTGTTTTCCATGACATCTCATGATCACACTTGCTAGTGTGCTTCTTCCATGTAGGGTTGTTGCTACACTGTTGGATGGCCACATGTTTAAGTTCAAGCCTTTAAGACTCCAGACACTATATCTTTTGATAGCTGGGCACCATCCTCTGCCTTCACCATATCTTCTAGTGCACCCATTTTGTCTTCAGCAATCATGTAGGGCAGGGGAGGGAGGAGCATCACAGAGTGCCAATTTGTTAGAACAAAGTGTTCTTGTAATGAGGATAGGTATGAGTCGACCCCCAAGACCTATGTGCAGCCTCATTGTATTGCCTTAGAAATATATGTACATAGACCAAATACTACTATTGTTATAGATTAATGTGTTTACTTAGGTACTTACCCCTGTTAATCTCCCTTCTATGCCTTTTCTTCATAGAACTTGACATTGTTTCCTTTTGCATCCTGCCTGCCATCACTATCTCCCTTCTTCTACCTCCTAGTGCTTCCTCTTTACTAGCTTGGTGTTGCTCTAATATTCACAGGATCTCTACCCTTTCCTAGATGCTGGTTCCCCTTCCCTAGTTGTGCCCTTCTCCATGATGCTCCCCACTCACCACACCCTTCTCCCCACTGCCTTCCTCCCCATCAACCTTCCTTGGCCTTTGGCTCCATTGCTTTCTCCCAGGCTTCCCTCTCATGATCCAACCCATATAATTAGGCAAACCATCCATGTCCTAGTCCAAATAAGAAGAAAACATAAGGTTGAAGAAAGAAAAGGGAAGGAAAAAAAGAAAACACCCTACATAGGTCCATGTCTGTTTGAGACCCTCTCTCTGGTCCTGACGGAGATCTAGGGGCTGTCCCTCTTGCCTGAAGTCCCTTCTTGAAGCTCCTCAGGGGTTCAGGGGCTCAACACCACTGCAATTGCTGAGCATAGGTTGTACTGTGTATTCAATTGGCAGGAAGTTAGCCTTCATTTTCCCACTAGCTTAATGCCTACACCAGGACCAGTAAATGTTTAATGATAAGAAACAAAAAGGATAAAAAATGAAACATTTGATATATGCTTTATTTTCATATTTGCTGCAACCTTTTCAGTTATATAGAACAGGTACTATTTTATTTATGGTATTTTCTAAATGAATGCAAAGTTATGTCTGGGTCAAGGTCACAGAATCAGTCAAATGCCAGAGATTAAACCCAAACTCAACTCTCTTGACTCCTAACCTGATTTTCTTCCCACTACAATAGGTGCTAAAAATATAGTGTTGTCGGTTCTTGGAAGATACAATGAAGTGTTCCCCAAGAGTCTAGAAATAAAGAAATAAGATAGCCTTTTGAGATTTACATTGTAAAAGCAACATATAATGAATCCTCTCCTTAAAAAGTTAGAATTGCTTTTAAACCAAAGGGACCATTACTGATTAAATCCGGTAACATTTTTAAGAAAGAAAGTTTAATCGGAAAAAAACCTGACTTAGAGGCACTGCCAATGGATGCCAATTTTTTGAGAGATACAAAGGTTAATAACTCTTCCCAGGAGTGAGAACCTTAGCCAGAGAGCTATTAGAATTCCAGGATTTCCTGGATCCATGGATCCAATGATCCTCTTAGCTGATATCAGTGTATTCATGTGATTCAGCTGATTCATCTCATGATATCTTCTTTTCTGACTTGATGATCACCAAACAAGGCAATGGTTCAGACTGATTGTCCATGCAGTTCTTCCTGTCTACGGATGAAAAATATGTGCACCGTCTATCCCCTACTCTAGCAGTTCTCAACCTGTGGGTCATGACCCCTTTAGGAGTCAAATAACCCTTTCACAGGGATCGCTCAAATCATCATGGTAGCAAAATTACAGGTATGAAGTAGCAAGGAGAATAATTTTATGGTTGGGGGTCACCACAACATGAGGAAAGGATTAAAGGGCCACAGCCTTAAGAAGCTTGAGAACCTACTCTACACTGTGAGTCCAGTGTCAGTTATTACATACTGAAATTTAATTAATTGAGCTTCTAAGTATAATGTATCTTTCATTAATCTGTGTGAGTGCTAGGATGAGCCCATCTTTCACATGTATTATGGTCTATTTGACAGTAGTAATATAAGCATAAGTAGCACATTGGGATTGAGAATGTATGCATCCATCTTCCTAAAGTTAGAAGCCCTGGATTTACTGGGTTAAGTGTTGGTGTGTTAACTTGAAGATCAGCATTTCAAGTCTTCAGGAGGAAGAAGAGTCCATCTACTCCTATAGGTAGAATGTGCAGCCCAGGGAAATGCAAGGAGCAGGTCTGCCTTTTCAAGCAGAATCCACCTGGTGATGCTGGGTTTTATTTTTTGCTTTCTCCTTCAAGGTGAGTTTGTTTTTTTTTTTTCCCATTTATTATATCCTACTGCCCTTGAGCTTAAACCACTTGGCTTAAAGGTAACTCATTGCAGCTCCTTGTGACCATGCCCTCCTTAGCGTTTTTGTGGCTGTGGCCTTTGGGAAACAGAAGACTAGTCCTTTCTTCTGAGAAGCCTTTTGATTCGTAGCCAAGCACTTTCCTTTGAGCCACCATGGACTCCTCTGGTGAACACATCCTACCACTCAGGGTCCTTGAGTTCATTCTGACTCATGGCTTCCTGAGACAGTGTTTCTGAGCTACCAGTCTTTACTAGAGCAGACAGCCTCGTCTTCCTGCATGGGAATGGCTGGTCTTTGAACCACCAGCCGTGTGGTTCATGGCCCAATGCTTATCCCACAGTTCCAGGAAACCACTGTTCTACTACACTTTTCCTTCCACGGTCATTCTGCCAAGTGTAACTCATACTAGCAGCCCTTGCGGCGAGTCTTCTCACAGCGACCCTATTTCGATTTTTATTTCAGGGGTACAGAAGTAGTAACAGGGTTACTGAGACACTAACTCCTCACAACTTCCTCATTCTCCTGTGGAGTAGTTAGGGTGAACAGGCGTTGTGTTGAACAGTAATGCGTAGCCCACTGCAACTGGTAAGGGTACTTGTAACAGGCCTGTATGGAATTCCCAAGGCCGAAAACCTTTCCTGGAGCAGATAGCATGTAGATAGGCTTTTCACATTTCAGCTATGGGACAAAGCCAACCAGAGTTTCCTTAACATCACCAAATATTGGACATGTTAGCAATGAATGTTCCAACCTGGAAATGGGAGACTTGTTTCCCTTTTTCCACCTTCACCTTTACCACCAACTTCTCCTCCTCTTCCTCCTCCACCCCCTGCTCCTCCTCCTTCTTCCTCTCCACACTTTCTCAGAAGTTCTGCTGCTTTAAGCATCATGACCAAGGGGCAGGGATTATTCCTACAAATTATCAGCTATTATTTGGGAGATTTGGATTTTTATCTCAAGGGTACAGAATATCTGCCTTAAGATCTTGAACTAGAGCTAGTGGAGAGGAATATCCATAAGAAACAAGATTTGAAAAAAAAATTAAAAAAAGAAAAAAACAAGATTTGAAAGTAGCCTCATGGAAAAAGCTCTGTTTTGGTCTTTCTCATTCATGAAAACAAGGTTCTAAATCTGTCCGACTGAGAGCTTTACTTCCTGACTTGGGCATTAACCAGACACATTTTGTAACACATTGCATTGAATATTTGGATTTACCTGTTTTAGCACACCATAGTTTCCTTTTAAACTGTTGAACAATATGTAACCAAAAATGAAAAAGAAACAATGAAAATTCTCAAGGAAAAGAGTTTATTTCTAGAAACAATGTCTCTATCTTCTTGTTTGTTTTATTCCTCCCTTACTCTTTTTAATTGATTTCATCTTGGAAGGTAACTCTTAAGAAGGTTTATTTTGACAAACAAATTGAGAATTCTATTGTACCATAGTGAGATCTTGAATAAATAATTACCTTTGAAGAACAAAAGAGCAACAAAAATATATCAAAACATAACTGGTATTATGATTAAACATGAACACCTGAATTCTAGTGTGTGAACTGAAAATCTCGCTTTCAAAGCAAGGCAACATTTAGTTAGGTCAGGAATAGAAAATCCTTAGTGGAGGGGGGGAGAAGGATGGAAAGAGTTTTATGGAAGAGACATGACTATAAGGATTGTGGCTTTGGAGGGATTGAAGATGAGACAGAAGGGAGCACTAGAACTATCAAGACTCAGGGAAAACTGGGATAAAGTGTCCTGGGATCAAGGTGATGGGACTTTCTCATTTTCTTCGTTGTGCATATTTGCCCACAACAGAATGGCAATGGCTTATGTTGAAATACAAAGAAGCACTTGGATATCTTAAACATCAGGCAGGTTGCATTTATATGGCCCCAATGAGGAGAATCACTGTTATTTATGCTTTCTAATCAGCGCACAGTTGTTCAGAGTGAATCAGAAGGGAAGTGTTGTGTCAACATTGAAGGGGACAAGAGCACAACATAATCCAGGTTCTCTTTGCCGCAGCAAGAGTTGCAAGCATCAGTGTTTCACACTAGCATGTGGCCTCTGGAGAAAACTCTTTTTCAAGGCAAAGCTCAGGAGAGATGCATAATGAAAAATCCAAGCCTACCCCTAACCCCATATAAATGATAGCATTTGCACCCATGGTTAGGCCCTCTTGGATGTCCCTTATATGAGCCATGTGCTCAAATTCATATTGCACTAAAATGTATCTGTAACTGGTAGTATAGCAGATGGCACAGTCAGTCAGTGTGGACGCAGCAAGCAAACCCACCTTGGGGAGTTTCTGAATGACATGGACATTTGCAGGGTGACTGTGACTTTTGAGAAAGTGACATTGTCACAGGAACCTGGTTTTGCAAAAGCATGGTGGGAACAGAGTGCCAATATCAATTTGATTAAGGGGTACAGAGAGCACCACATTCTTTTCTTTAAGTTTATCTATTTTATTGGCAGCACAACTGTGTAGGGAAACACTGTTTCTTTTCTTTTTTTAAACTTAACACTTCTCCGACTTTATATTGGAATGGTTGCGCTCGATTTGGGGGATCAAAGGAAAAGAAAGAAAGATGTAAATGGATCACATTGTGCACGCCTGTTCACATGGCTCATCTCTCCAACAACCCTGTACCTCGAGCTGTTTTCACTGAATTGTATTTTGCTGTTATCCCCAGGGGTCACATTGAAGATCATTAGAAGAAGCATCCCTGAGAAACTCATTACCTTATTTACTGCAAAAAGCTCCTGGAAGATGTTGTTTTCTACCTTGCCCTGTGGATATCTTGTGAGAATCCCTGGGAGACGTAGACCTCCAGGGTCAGTGCCAGGAATAGGTGTCTCTCTTCTGAGCAAGTGGTTCTTTGTCTCACGGACAATGAGAATTTAAAAAAGCGAGAGATGGTTTTCCTATTTATATCTGGGATTAGAAAACCTAAGAAATTTAAGGTTCACCTCTATGATTTGCACAGACCTTTGCTGCGCCTTGTCCTGATCTCACGGTAGGGTCTTCTTGTTTTGTGCTGTTGGTTTTTCTGCACCTGGATGCATTCATCCTGTCAGCTTTATTTGGTTCTTCAGTGTGAGCTTTGTGAGCCATCCAGTATTTTCTTTGGAAAACAGACCCGGTCGGAGGATGCAGCTTGTCTTTTTACTGTAAATGAGACCAAGAGACTGCTGGCAAGCACATTTCTCTTTGCTGATGGTATAGAAGAAGAGTACCAATGGACAGGGTTGTGTCTTCAGTAGGTTTTCCTATGTGGAAAGACAGTGGTAGAGGAGTTCTCTTTAAATAAGATCCCTGGAGGTGATGATTGAGCATAGGTATTTTTTTTTAGATGTTACTGTTTTTAGCCTGCGGAGTCTCTGAGTGTTACCAGTGGCTAATTTACTGCTCCCTGTCATGTGGAAGGAGTGAGGTTATCCACAAAGACCTAGGGAAAGGATCTGGTTTGGGAAACCCAGTCACTGAAATGCCTCTGGATCGTCCTTTCCCTAGGGCACACATGCAGTTGCTGTGTGTCCCTTTGATGGGCCATTTCGAACAGGTAGACTCTTAAGGAAGGTGTCTCTAGTTTAGAAAGGAAGAAATACAAATTTCCCAAGAAGGAAGCAGCTCAACATATTTCTGGCAGGGCAAATAGTCTATGTGGGCTGGGGCAGATACAGTGAGGATAACACAGGGTAGAGAAACAAGTGAAGAGGCAGACAAACCTACAGACCTGCAGTCCTGGTCCTCAATCTCTGTGTCATGTCCCCTTTGGGGACCCCTTTCACAGGGGATTGCCAGATTCATAACAGTAGCAAAATTACAGTGATGAAGTAGCAACGAAAATAATTTTATGGTAATGGGTCAACACACCAGGAGGAACTATATTAAAGGGTCGTGGCTTGAGGAAGGTTGAGAGCCACTGCTGTAGACCATGTTGGGGTGTTTGTTTCATTTCAAATCTAGTAGCAAACCACTGGAGGGTTGTGTGTTAAAATAATTTATTGAGGCATCACTAACATACAATAAAACACATCCTTTTACATATTTACCCAGTTATATGAGTTATGACAAGCATAATCATAGAGCCACCTCTCTCTAATACAGAGAATACTTGTCTCACCCTTACAAGTTCTACCAGGTCCTAGGGAGTCAACTACCCCTCCATCCTTGCCCTGATTTCTTGTCTGTTCTGTCTGCCTTTTCCAGAGCATCACATAAATTAAATCTTACAATTTGCCACCACGTAAGTCTGGAACTTAGCAAAATACATCTGCCATTAATCCATGTGGTTACATGTATGCCAAGGGTTTTGAGCAGGAAAATCATACACACGTCTTAATTTTTTTTTTTTGAAAATAAGTGGAGTTACTCTGATGAAAAGTAGTGGAGCTCTTAAGAGATGAATGCAGCAGATTCTAACACCTAAAACCAAACTCACTACCATCAAGTTGATTCTAACTTCTAGCGACCCCATAAGATATGCCTCTGCACACTGCCCTGTGAGTCCTTTGGGCTCCCCAAAAGCATATATTTTCCAATGGACTGGCTGGTGGGTTTGAATTGCTATGCTAACTTGTAAACCACTAGGCCATCAAGGCTCCTTCAGTAGGAAATTAGGTAAAGGGAACTATTGTTGTCCCCAATGGGTTATCACAGGGAAGATACTGAGAAATGATTCATTTGGGAAATATTTAAAAGCTTGAAATTATAGGAGTCCCAGTAACTTAAATATGAGTTGGAAATAGAATTATCTATGTTGGGGGAAAATAATTTTGGATAAATTAGAGTTGAGTGAAAGATAACGAAAGTGACAAAAGATCTCTTTGGAGATCTTAATATGATCATAGAAAGCATACTGACTTCTTCATACAAACAGGAAATAAAGAAAATATTTGCAATATAGAAAAGTAACACTTCAGGTGAAGAATGGTATACTTGAAATCGAAGTCAGAGAGAGACTTGTCTTCCCAAGAGAATGAAGGAATGCCACACTGTGCATGAAGAGAGTGCTCAGAGTTGTACCTTCTCACGAGACCTATTCCATCTGTAGGCTGAGTAAGTAATCGGAGAAATGGGACTCGGGGAGGGGGGGCGAGGTTGGTTAACAAGCTGTGATGCGCAGGTGACACAGCCTCACTTGTGGAATGTGAAAAGGACATCAAGCACTGGCTTATGAGGGTCAAGGGTTGGAGCCTTCAGTGTGGATCACAATTCAATGTAAAGTGGAGAAAAGCCACTCCTCGTGATGACTGGAGAAAGATGGACATTGTCAAGGAGTTTGTCTTGCTTGGTTCCATTATCAGTGTTCATGGAGGCAGCAGTGAAGAGATCAGAAGGTGTTGCATTGGTCAGATCTGCTGCACAAGCCCGCTTCAGAAGTAATGACAAGCCAAGGTGTTCTTTTTTGGACTAGGATGCTCCTCAGCCAAGCCACTGTATTTCTGTCGTCTCACCTGAATGTGGAACTTGGACAGTGAATCAGGAAGATCCGAGGAGCATCCATGAATGTGAAGGGTGGTGCTGGTGAAGAATGGAGTGAGGACTGGACAGTGGTTTTCTCTGTTTGCACAGAGGGTCACTCTGGGCCGGAAGTGGCTTGATGTCTCCTAACAACAACAACGACAACAAGCAGAGGGCAGCATGCTGTTGCTGTTAAGTGCTGTCCAGTTGGTTTCTTCCATAGCAACCCAATGTACTGCAGGAGGAAACACAGTCTGGCCTGGATTGACTCTCACCATTCTTGTTAGCTTTGAATCCCTTGTTGCAGCCACTGTGCCAATCGATCTGGTTGAAGCCTTCCTCGTCATGGCCTTCTCCAGGAACTGGTCTCTCCTGAAAACATGTCCAAAGTGCCTGAGTCTAAGTCTTACATATACTATATATAGCTATACCTATACTCTAGACATATATATATATATATATATTTATCCATTGTATATAAATGACATAATGGGTGCCTATCTAAAATAAAAAAAAACCCTAAATATAAATAGGAAAGAGCAGAAAGCACAAACTAATGAAAAATACTAATGTCCAATATAAAAATACAAATATTCTTTTCTATTACTTTCTGTTGAAGTAATTCTAGGGCTGAAAGTCCATTCCACAGTTGTTCTTATGTCCAAATTCACAGATAGCACTGCATGACTAGGGAACTAAGTATTTGATCTAATAAAAAGAATATATCTAAACTTTCTGAATTCCCCTGAAGCCCTTACCTTGAACCTTCATATCTGTCACCAACTAGCATTTTTGTGTCAGGAGAGGAAAAAGGGAGGAGCTGAGGCTAGTCATTACTTAGTAGGCTTGTTAGGAGATGAGGTGGAAATATGTAGACAAACACTGAGGCAAAATAGAGTGGAGATTCCAGCTAAAATCTAATCTTTCATTGGAAAAGAAAATCAACAGAGACATTTTTGTTAACTTCAATAATCCATAAGGATGTGTAGGAGATAGTCATCTTTTTACTTTTTTTCCCAATCATTTTATTGGGGGCTCATACATTGTTTTTCACAATATATAAATAAGCATACTCATCAAGCACCCTCTCATGTCCATTTCTATTATTGTTCCCCAATCGTCCACCTTTTCCCTTAAGCCCCTAGTATCGGCTTTTCCATTCCTTCCCCTCTTCCCCTGTTCTCTCCTCCCCACCAACCCTCAATACTTTATACATTGTTATTGTTTTGTCATATCGTACACTGCCACTGCCCAACCTCCCCCCAACCCACTCCCTTGATGCCCGTCCTTCAAATAAGAGCTTGTGTATATATCCTTGCTGTTGGTTCCCCCCCCTTCTGTCCACCCTTCCAGTATCTCCAATCTAACCATTGGCCCGAAGGGGCCCATCCATCCTGGTTTTCCCATATCTCCAGCTCCCCTCTATGCCAGTGTGACTTCTCCAGTCCATCTGGATTTGCAAGGTAGAGTTGGGACCATGATGGTTGGGGGACGGGGAGGAAGGCTTCAGGAACTAGAGGAAACTTGTATGCATCATCACTGCCCGGCTGCACCTTGACTGGTCTATCTCCTCCTCGTGACTCCCCTGTAAAGGGGTGACCAATTACCCACCAGTGGGCCTTAGGTCCCCACCCTGCTCTCCTCCTCCTATGTAATGATGTGATTCTTGTTCTTTGGTGCTCGATATCTGCTCCCTTCGGCCCCTCTTGATCACGCATGCTAGTGTGCTTCCTGCATTCAAACATAAAACGGAACAGCAAATTATCAAATCAATGCTTAGAAAAGTTAATAAGAGCTTGTGTATATATCCTTGCTTTTTGAAATTGTATTTCCAGTGAAAGTATTAACATGTATGCAGGAAAATAAAATAAAATTGTGTCAGAATTCATTCTTTTCTAAAATGATTGTGGTGATGATTTTACATCTCTTCTTAAAACAAGTGAACTACTGAATTGTAAAGGAGTCCAAGTGGCATAGTGGTTGTGTGTCAGGCTGCTGACCCAAGGTCAACTTTATGAAGGTCAACTTTATGAACCCACCAGCCTCTCCGAGGGAGAAAGACGGGCCTTCTACTCCTGTAAAGAGCAGCGATAGTCTCAGAAGACCAGAGGGGCAGTTCCAGCCTGTCCTGCAGGGTGGCAGTAAGTCAGAATCCACATAATGACAGTGATTCTTATTGAATTGTATGGTATGTGAATTATAAGCTAATAAAAGTTAAAAAAAGAATTCAGTCTCAGATTGATAGCTATTCATCTATTAAAATAAGTTAATCTAGGAATATCTAAATAAATGTAAGCATATATGTTGTATATTTTGCTGCTAGTAATAGATACATTTAAAATAGGAAAATAGCATTTGTTATCATGAATTGAATTTTTATACCTAGGTTACTATCTCCTTAGAAAAACAAGACAAAAGAGCTCGCCCAATAAATAGACCACTTGCATAAAACTCTATTACTTTCCCTCACATTTCTTATTCAGAATAGCTTGATATTATTCAAGTCAAATAAGAACTGCATAAAGGACCTTGTAGAAAAGTTAAATTGTGTAAATAGGTCTACAAGGCAAGCACCATCATTATAAGGCAGTTGCTGTGTATTATGTGTTCTTTTTTGTTTAGTTGTTCTTATTTATTTTGTTTCCCTTTCTTCTCTGGCTGGAAATGTTAATGGAAACAAAATTGTTTTTTGCCTATGAAATGATTAGCGTTCTTTCTCACCCTGACTTTCTGCCCCATCTTGAAAAGGACTAGATGCAGGAATATCTAAATAGAATCAAATGTTCTTGGGAAAAGATGCAGAAGAAGCAAGAAAACAACTGGATTTTCCTCCCCCTTTTCTTGCTCAGTTCAGGGCCATGTTCACTGAACTGCAAAAGCCAAAGCACCTGGGAAAATCTGCCGCGGCAGGCAGAGATGTGAACAGTAATGGAAAATGCATTTCCCTGTCAGCTTAGAGAGCTGGGAACTATTATACACTGTGGTTGGAGTGTGATCAAGTGAAATGCAAAAGAGAGATTATTTCAGAACCTTATAGCATAAAAATAAAATGTAGAAAGCAGATGGATTTGTGTGTCTGTTCTTTCAGGCAGAAAGCATCTGTTTTGAAAAAAAAAATTTACCTGTACTGATTTAGTGACATCGAAACATACCTCTCAGCAGTGCACTATAATTATCAGTGTCTAGCGAGCCTTCAAAGATCAAGGATTGCTGAAGAGTGCCATTGCCTGTGAGAGTGTGATTGCGAGGTGGCTGGTTTTGTGTCCACCATAGCAAGTCATGTGGAGAAAGCTTCGGTACACTCCTAAGGAAAAGACCGTTCTCTTTTTTATGAAGCTTTCTTGAATCGTTTAACACACACCTCCGCCCTGCCCCCCCCCTCCAAAAAAAATTAGTGGGCTGTATGAAAGTGCTGGTGGTGTGATGGTGAACAATTGGACTGCTAATGCACAGGTCAGCAGATTGAAACCACAATCCACTCGGAGGGAAGAAAGTCAGGGCTTGCTACTGAGGAGATAGTTGTCTAAAAGCCACAGAATCAGGTATATACCGTGTCCTCTGGAGTAACTGTGAGTTGTAATGGACATCTGTTCCTTTTAATTTCAAACTAAATATACATTCCAAGAAGAAGAATTGGTTTTTATGGGGACAAAGTTCCAGAAGCTTCCTTAAATATCGCATCTAATAATGTACTTTATCTTGAACCTAGCCCCACTTAGCATTTTGACCTTTCCACATATTTGATTTAAGGATGATTTCAGCGATTTCATAGGAATCCGGAGCTAAGTTGCTAAAGTATGTTCCCTGGCCTTTTGTTTGTTTGTTCGGGTTGTGCGAGTTTTGTTGGTAATGATAGCTTGTTTTGGAACAGTGAAAGCAAAGGCAGTTAAAGCAGATTTCTGTGATGGAATCCAGTTAAGGGTAAACCAGAAAACCAAACTCATGCCAGTGAGTCTATTCCAACTCATGCTGACTCTGGGGACAGAGTTGAACTGCCCACTGTGAGCTGCCTGTAAATCTTCACTGGAGTGGAAATCCGAGCGTGCTCCAGAGAATCAGCTGGTGGTTTCCGACCATTGAACTTGCAGTTAGCTGTTCAGTATATAAAGACTGAGCGAACAGAGTTCCTTTCAAGGGGTATCTACTTACATCTTTTAAATATAATACCTTGTAAGAGGTAAAAATGCTCTTTTTAAAAGATGCTAATAGATAAAGGAGAACTCAAAAGATCATTTCGGCTTTCACTCTAAAATCACTGCAAAGACTTTGCATATATGATAAATATTGTGTTTTGAGAATGGTGGGAACAAATGTACAAATGTGCTTCACACAATGGATGTATTTGGGGATTGTGATAAGAGTTGTATGACCCTAAATTAAAAAAAAGAAAAAGAAAAAAAAGTGTAACCCAGAGCTAAATGCTTTAAAGTCTATCTTCAAATACAGATGACAAAGCTAAGATTTAGCAATGCATTTGTAGAATCTATATTTGAACTCCTCAATGTCTAACTCCAAAGTGCTTGCTTATAACCCTGGTGTTTGTAAGCTGACATATTAATTGCCAATCAATAAAATTAAAATGACTCATACCTGAAAAAAATTGCATTTGAAATGACCGATCAGGTTGCCTGAAGGAAAAAGTATTCAGGTGGACTGAAGTGTTTGAAGAATCATTTATTAGATGGCCTGTATGGTGCAGAAGTTACATGCTGACTGCTAACCACAAGGTCAGTGGTTTGAAACCCTGAACTGCTTCACAGGAGAAAGGAGAGGCTTTCTACTTCTGTAGAAGTTATCGTTTGGGGAACTAAAAGGGAAAATTCTACCCTGTCTTAAAGGATTTCTGTAGATGGGATTTGACTCTGTAGCAGTGATGTTGGCTTGGTTGATGATCATTGGATTGCAACTTAGTGTAAAGAAAGCCTAAATCCTTAAAACCCGACTAATTGACAATATCAGGAGAAATGAAGAAATGATCAAAGTAGTCAAAGATTTCCTTTTGCTGTACTTGGATCCATAAGCCGTACTTAGGGAAATGACAGTCAAAAAATCAAGCAACATATTACATTTAGAAAAGTCTTCTGCAAAAGACCAAGTCATGATAGTTCGATGATTTCATATACACCCGAAAGTTGGACAATGAATGAATAAGGAAGACTATAGGAAAGTAGATGCCTTTGAATTATGGTGTTGACAGCAAAAATTAATAAAAGAATCATGGGTCTTCGGAGCAACAAACAAATTTAGCTTGAAACAAGTACAGCTGGAATGCACCTTTGAAGCAAGGAGGTTGAATCTTCCCTTCATCTACACTGAGCATGTTCTTAGGAGAGACCAGTCCATGAAGAAGGATTTCATGTTTAGAAATGTAGAGGATCATCAAAAATAAAAATCAAGAACAAGAAAAACAAACTCAGAAGGTAGTGCATTGACAGAGTAGCTGTAACCATGGACTCAGGCGTAACAATAATTGTGATTATGGCACAAGTTCGGACAGTATTTCATACTGTTGTACAAGGGACTAGCTGTCAGAAGCAACTCGATGACATCTCCTATCCACAACAAAGATCTCCAGATGATGGATAGTCTGGCCTAGGTTCTTCACTGCCAGACAGTTCTGACTCTGAGTGACCTCATAGGCAGAACTGGGTTTCCCTCAGAGGATTTCCACACTGGTAAATATTGATGACAGCAGTTTGTCTCTTCTCTCTTGTTCTGAGCATCTAGTGGTTTCCAACAGCTGAATGGTTGCTTATCAGCCAAGTTTTTTGACACCATGCATTCAGGTCTCTTTTACCCTAAATTAGGAATTGGGACTACTTGTGCCACACAGTTTCGGTTGCAGCTGATCAGCTGTCAGTGTAAAACAAACAAACAAAAAACCCAAACGCTTCCATCCAGTCAATCTCACTCCCTCTAGCTCTCGAGGACAGAGTAGTACTGTCCCTCTGGGCTTCTAAAGTGAATCTTTCTAGGAACGGCCTGCATAAGACAGGTGATACTGGACACAGTCTGAATGATAACACGCTGCTACCATTATGATTACTGACATGGGAGGATGACCAATTTTTTTTCTATTTCATTCCAGGGTGTGTCTGAGCGGGTAGTACACTGAATTTTCACATCCATTTATAAACCTTTAGAAATAGGTAATTTGAGAAAACATGCAAGCCTTCAAAGGACCGTTCATGTGGTATGGGAAACTTTCCCTCGGGGCTCCATCTTCACCTTGAAACCCTAAAGCCAGCATCTTCTTCACGATGACCCCTTGACCACTGCGGATTCTCAATGCACATTGCAGCTTGGAGCTCAAGAAGTCTGTGGTGCTGACTCTCGTGCGTCTATGTAAAACTAAAACCGTCAGCTGGAAACCTGTGCACACCTCATCCTATTCTGGTGACACTCCAAAGGCAAAAGAGACTCAGTCTCCAGTGTCCATTTTCTAAGAAGACGGCCGGGGTATGCCTTGGTGATTGTAGGCTTTATGAGGAGACTTAGGGCGTAGCTGCCCCTGGTTTCCACCTCGCACCCAGTAAGTGAGGCCTGTGTCTGAGACACGCCCAGCAGTCGTTCTTACTTTGCAAATGATAACTCCACAAGCTTAATAACTGAGCTCCTGGTTGTTGTTGTTTTTTTGTTTTGTTTTGTTTTGGATGAGTCATAAAAAGAAAAGACATTCAACACAAAGAAGTAAAAAGCAAATGTGAAGATGTCAGGAATGATTTCCTTCATTTTACTATGGAATTCCAGGAAAAAGATGGAGAGTCCCAACTTTTGAGAACAGGCAAGAGTCATTTTCTGTGGTTCCATGGGGCACGCTATGCTTAGCAATGAAACCGTGCTTAATAAACTCTGTGGTTGAAATATTATACCTTGCTTCCAGAACTTTATTCTGTTTATCCACTCCAAGGAATTCAACTGTTCATGTTAACTCTCCGAGTGCTACGATTTATCCGTGCCTGACACTGCCAGTGTATCACCGGTGTTTTAATTATTTTAAAAGAATAAATAAAGTACAGATATCTGACTGCTGTGCTTAGGAAATTGATAAAAAAAATGTAGTGAAAGTGTAATATCCAAGGTTGGATGATAATTTCACGTTTTTACAGTCTGTCTTCTTCATCTTCAAACACCAAGCTATTCAATGACAGAACAAGCGTGTATGTGCTCCTGTGTCACCTGCCTGGTCTGAGTGTCCTTTTTTTAGAAACATTTTCTTGCAGCCTCCAAGATACCTGGATAAATGGCTGTCAATGAAACAGACTTTGGGGTCATGCATTTCTAAGGATGGAGATGAGAATGCTTCAGCACCTTGATTTTGTCTTCCATACTACATTTCTCTCATCCTTTCCGTTTCTCCTGTTTACAACCCTTTGTGAGGGAAAATACATTTTATTGTCATCAAAAAATTAAAACCACAGTTACACACCCAAGCACACATTCAGCATTTATTTTTCAATCGTATGTTTTATATGGGCGTGGCAAAGTGTGGTGTATATTGAACATGTGCCTATATAGATATGAAGATTTTGATCATAACTTGGCAACCTCTGAGCGGTAGAGGGAAGTCAGGAACTTTTCCCTGACATGTAGTTCTCAAGGAGGGTGAGGAGGCAGATTCAGTCATTTGAACATTGAATTCATTTGTGATTAGTAGCTTGCTGAACTAAATGTTAGGGCTTGTTTGTACTGTAGATGATGCTTTCTGGATAGACATATATTAATGAGAGTGAGGTCATCATGAAGATTACTCAAAAAGCATGGCTACAAAAATCATAGAAATTTTGACATGCAGCTATTATTTTTCAATACATGCTCCAGCTAGGTTTATACACTTCTACAGGCTACCTGCCCCCATAGGATTCTAAGCCCATGCAAAACAGCAGTTTCAATGTCCTTGAGGGACTGATATTGAGTTCCTTGTAAATTTTCTTTGAATTTTGCGAACAAAATCTAGTTTTGAAATCTAATTTTGAAATCTAAAGGTGCATAAGTAGGATTGGCGGGGTAAAGTTTTCCAATGAAATTTTTCATAGGACACCCTTGCAAACCCTTCAAGAATGAGTAAATGAATTGTGACACAACAAATGGCACTGTTTTCGTGGTCTTTTAAAAAAATCTCTAATGCAGGTTTTTATTTCCTTAAAACTAGTTCCTAATAAATCTCATGCGTTTTCTGTGCTCGCTGAGACAATCTATCAAGAGAATCCCTTTGGACGCCCCCTAGACAACACCATAACCTGAGCTAACTTATCTGCCTTTCATTGAAATCATCAGGAAGACCCTCTCAAAAGTCATTGTTTGGATTAAACTTTTCTTCCTTTCTTTTTAAATTTTTGAAGACAGTAATGAAACCTAGCCAAATATAAGACTGAGTGAACTTGTCGGCAGTCAGCCACTGATCATCGAGATATGTTTGAATCCAGGTTGTTTGTAATAAACTCCTGCATGCAGGAATTGCAATCACACTGCTGATGCTTTTGTAAGTACTTTCTTATGTATGTGTGTGTGTGTGTCTCTAAAATAGGGTGATTAAAAATAAGAGGCATGCTCAGCACGATAGTTTGTCACACCGAGCACAAGCGTGAGCTAACGCATGCCAGCCAGAATGAAAAGGCACTGTTTCCTTCGGCACTTCATTCTGCTATCAAGAAGTCCATCTTGAGTCAGCGTCAACTTGATGACAAACAACAGTGGGCTGTGTCACTGATACTTGGCAACGATGGTGGTCATCCACAGAAAAGGAACCCACCAGGAGCACATAGCTGATGTGTGAACTCCATGACTAAACTACCAACAACTTCGGGCTTCATTACAGTGTTGATGCAATGTGATGTCCGCAGGTGCCCTGGAGTTGGTTCCAACATACAATGACATCATGCCCAACCGAATCAAACACTCCCCTGTCCTGTGCTCGCCTTACAAGTGTCGCTAAGCTTGAGCTCATTGCTGGAGTCACGGTGTTCATCCAGCTTCCGGAGAGCCTTACTGTTTCTGCTGCCCTCTGCTTTACCAAACTTGATGTTCTTCGCAAAGGTGTGGTCCCTCCAGACAACATGTCCAGAATATATGTGACAAAGTCTCTATATTGTTATCTCTAAGGACCACTCTGACTGTACTTCCATGCTATTCATTTTTTTTCTTTAGCAGTCCTTGACATTTCAAAATTCTTCTCCAGCACCAGATCTCAAATACTTTGATTCTTAGTCAATCTTCCATATCCAGTGTTCAATTTTCACATGCATATGACGCCACTGAGAATACTAGGCCCAACTGAGCTTCAAAGCAACATTCTTGTTTTTTCAATACTCTTAACAAGACCCTGTGCAGCAGATTTACCTAATGCAATGTTGATGCCACTGCAGGGAAGTAAATCTGATTAAGGCTATAATTTGTCAGAAAGGTGCCGCACTCTCAAATGCACTATCACTATAATGTGTTAAAATTGCTGCTATATTGTCAAAACAAAAGGGTGCTCATCGGAAGAGAGGTCAGGAAGAATAACCCTGACATAGGACAGTAATGGACTTCTGTGTTGATTCTGCATCTGCATCATCGGTTGGTTGGCTGTAGATAGTTTACAAAAAATTGACTTGAAATGTTTGCTGTGTTACATTACATGCATCTGAGTCTCTTTTATTGTGTGACTAAGATTAATCATCTTCAAATGATGAAAGGATTGTTTCACATGCAAAAGTTAATTTGACTTACAAGTTACGGATGATTTTTCTTCAATGTTTTCTATTGTTACTCCTTTTTTCATTTCGTCATGGAGAAATAGAGCTAGCACTCTGTCACGCAATCAAACCCTTTCGGCTTCAGACTGTTTCTGATGATGCACATTTTTGCTCCCTCTTTTGTCCTTGCAGATAGATAGACACTGCACAGGTATGGTAGAGTGCATTCTCCGGTGGGCTCATCACATCATGATGTAGCTTAGATCAAGAACCAGCAGTCTCTGGTGGCATACCACATCCACCCACTGCCCATTTTGGTGTGACTTTCCAGCTAAGAATCGCCTGTTCAGTTTTGAATGGAGAAATAATCAAGACAAGGACAATATGGAATAACACTAGAGAATCATATGATCTTCAGACTTGAGTGTCCATGAATAAAGTTTTATTAGAACACAGGCACACTTGTTATTTATTTCCTTAAGATTTTATGTTATGTCGGAGAGATAGAATTATTGAAAAATTCTAAGATATTTACAATTTTTATATACAATTCTAAGATATTTACTATTTTTATATGTAAATATTTATAGAAAAAGATTGTGATTTCCCTGTCTCGAGTTGCATAGGGAAGTGAAGTAGGCATATCCAGAAAAGTTTTCTGCTTCTCTTTTTCTGCCTTTATCTCTAATCTGGAGTAGGTTATACAGCAGGTTTAACAACACTGGCATTCACATCAGATTCCCATAGATTTTTCCCTCGGTCCGTAAATCATCAAGTTACTTAGCACCTGTGCTTTCACTGATAGTAGTTACATTTTAGGGATTAAAACGTTTTGTGGGGAAGTCTGTGTGCAATAATCCTTATTACCCCGGTTCCCAATGCATACATAGCTAGGTAGCAGCTCCATACCTTAATATGTAAGTCTTCATAAGCTACCAACCATATGATGTAAGTCTTCTTAAAATAAAATCCAAGTGAAAATGATTCAAATGTGGTGCTTTGTCTTCATCTCTTAGTAGCTCAACACAGGATTTTTAAAATAAATCCACACACAGTGTGCATGTGTGGAAGTTTAAGAATTACTTGGTCTGTCTTCATCAACACATGTTGAACCATTTTGATTATCGTGAGCTCCTCATCACACACCATCAAATACTTTAAGTATTTGCCAGATGAAGTTATGCTGCAGAACCCAAAACTGCCCGATTGCTCAGGGAGACCAGGGTATGACGCCAACATTTACAAATGGCAACTATTTCCTTGTTAGTTCCCACAATGTCTGATTTGGCTGTATAACCGGAGTGCTCCACCTCATGTGGAAATGCGAGGTCCTAATCCGTTTTGCTTGTTAGGCATTGTCTTTTTGTGTCCCACCATGGGGATAGAAGCAATTTTGACATTGCAAATTGTATGGAAGGAAAGAAGAGAGGGAGATAAAGAGAGTAAGATGGCCGAAAGGAGAAAGAAAATAGAGAAAGAAACAAAGGACTGGAAGCTTGGAAACAACAAAAAGAGGATAAGTTCGTTAAATCATATCAGATTTATTGACAGCCCATTAATTCCTTTATTAGAAAGAAACAAAACAGCAAGTGAAAAAAGAAATGCACAAGGCTATGCTATCATGATTGTGAAAGATGCTGAATTAAGCCTGACGTTTCTTTCTTTGAGATCTGATTATAAGAATCTTCCCCAAATTTGACCTTTTAACGTGTTTTGTAGCAAATTTAGGGTTTTTTTTACATTCACATATGTAATAGAGTTGTAAATTATATATATTTAATTTGCACACATTTTTTTTTTCAAATGAACATTGCATAAAATGAAGCAAGTCTCTGGTAACACTGACAATTAGTCCTTTTGGGGGGAGGGATGTGTTCGTGTTTTATGGATTTGTATCATTTTTAAAAAGATTTTACTGGCATATCTTATACAATCCAGTGAATCGTTGACATGCAATTATGCTGCTTCATCCCATTGAATGGAATTATAGTCATCAATGTTATCAGCTTCCCATTCCCCCCGCCCCACCACCGAGCTCCGTCTTCCCACACCCTCAGTGAACCCTTACTTCTGCTAGTATTTCTGCAGGGGTATCTTTGTTGACTTTCAGGTACCTAACAATATTAAATATGCGAATGAATGCATGAAAATCTAACACATGCAAATCTAAATTAATGAGATAAAACAAGTAAAAACCTTACTAGCGAGAGCAAGAAACTAGAGGTTATGTGGTTCCCCAGTGTCATACCACACCCTGAATCTAGCATTCATTCCATGTGGCTCTTCCTGGAGAGACTGCCCAATTACCTTGCAGGTGAATTTTTGGTCTCCATTGTATCCATGCCCCCTCACATCAAGTTGGTGGTGTGTTTGCGAACTTCTGATACCTCTCCTCATCCCTACTTCATAATCACATGGGCTGATGTGTTTCTTCCATGTGGACTTTATTGTTTCTTGCTAGATGGTCACTTGTTTATCTTTAAGCTTTTAAGATCCCAGACTATCTATCTTTGATTGCTGGCCACCATCAGCTTTCTTCACCACATTTGCTTATGCACCCATTTTGCCTTCACTCAGAAAGGTATCTAACAAAGCAGCATTATTAGAAAAAAACTATTCTTGTATTGAAATAAGATTTAAGTAGAGGCCCAAGTCCACCTGCTTCATTGATATGTGGATATATTATTCTCTCTACCTCACAATTATGGTTACCCATCATTCCCACTTCAATAATCCTTCTCAGATACAATTCAAATAGCAACATATTTATATTTGTATTTTGTAGGGGAGAAGGTAATAAGTAATGTTTCATACTAAAACTAAAAAAAAAATTTTTTTAATTCTTAGCAGACTTCCCCCACCCCTGCGGTGTACACAAAATAACTCCAAAGCAAACTCACCCCAATCAAGTGAATTCTGACTCATAGTGTCCCTAGAGGGTAGGATAGAATAGCCGCTGTGGACTTTCAAAATCTTAACTCTCTACAGAAGTAGAAAGCCTTTTCTTTCTTCCATTGAGTGCTGGTTCCTTGAAACTGTTGACCTTGTGATTCGCAGCCCGGCTCGTAATCACGGGAGCACCACTCAGACATTTATATGAATGCTCCAGTACTCAGCACAATAGAATAGTTCTCTCTTCCCACTTTTCAAAGGAACAGAATATATCAGTCTTATACCAAATGTAAATTAAAAGTGAATGGTTGTCAGCCTGGAATGGAATACAAAAATATCTCTCAGGAGAAGGAATCAGCATAGCCATCAAGAGAGAACTTTCAGGTTGCTTATATTATGGTTGAAACTGTTATCATTGGATTTGCATTAAATGAAGTTTCTTCCTCTTAAGATAGGATGATTGGCAGGGATTAAGGCTTTATAGGGAAAGTTCCACACCAAGCTTTTCTTTTCATGAATAATACCCACTCCCTTATTTATCAATGGTGTTTTTGAAGACTGACAGTTTATAAAGCATATGTGCATCAGTATTAACTATGAAAGTTCTTTGGTTAGTTGAAATGATGCTAGATGTATTATGCCTTCCACTTACCAGCTAGTTCTGCTAAAATCAAAGGTGGAAAAATGTATTTATTCTCACAAAGTCATAACAGATATGAGATGCTTACTCTAATATCTCCTTTATTTTGTTTAGAAATTGTTTGAATATTTAATGACAATTTTATCTAAAATAAACCAGGAAGCATTAATCAGAAGACTTGTCAGCTCTATAGTTAGTACTTTTTCCAAGGATGGTCCTCCTAAGTGATTGATTCCTATATTAATGATGAACAAACTGGATACCGATAAATAGTACCTCTGGACTTCACTTTATCCACTCTTGAATTCAGTGACTGAAATAACACATCAGAAGTTGTTGATGTCAAGTAGACAGCCATCAGGACCTTATAGAACTCAGAGGCTCCCCCCCTTAGGATTTCAAAAAGTTTAATTTTTATACCAATGTGCTGTAGAACAAGTGGTACATTTGAACCACTCACCTTCGGGTGGGGAGTTGAGACCTGAAACACTGAGCTGCCTATACAGATGTATGTAGGTATGCATGTCTGTGTGTGCATTCACCTATATAGACACACATACAGACATACTTAGATATTATTGCATTGTTTCAATTACATAAAAATAAAAAATTAATTAAAAGTTTGGCCATTTTCCATTTACATTTATTTGAATACAAATAAATTACAGTCCTCACAGAAATAGTGTTAATGTCAAGATTGAAAGCAAATATAAAGTCAAGCAAATGACTTCTTTCCAGAACAGCTACCTGTTAGTGAAAAGGGACTCTGGAAAAATGTATATTTTGACTGTATATATCAGAGTAATGACACCTGCCAGCAGCCCTGTCTACCAGGAGACAATTCACTGTATGAGTTTATTCAAGGACTGAGAAAAGGTCACTCATGGGCCTTGCTCTGGCCTGGACTTGTGCTTCTCGATTTGGTCATTCTCTCTCTCACAGGAATGATTACAGTGTAGTCTTAATGCCAAAAAGGATAAAATTTGACTAAAGGAAAATGTAATCTGAATACTGTATTCTATATTACGGGACCTGTTGTGCCTTTTTATGATTTTTGATATTAATTTTTTTAATAAGCCTAGCATCTGAGTTTGAATCAAGAATGGAAGAATAAATTAGACTGACTCTAAAAAGTTCAGTGAATGAGAAGAATTGACTGGTTTATATAAGGAAATAGTTTTCAGGTTGTGTGAGATTGCAATGGCAACCATTTATTGATTTTTTCATTATCTACTTATCTTTCAAGCCCTAACGATGTGCATTCAATGGATAGCATTGCAACTTTTAAGCTGGACCCTGATTCATGTTGAAAACATGCCAACTGGAACTAAAAGCTGCGATCCCTATTATCGGTTGTGGAGTGGACACTTGTGTTCCATAATGCTTTCATTGACTGAGCTTTGGAAGCAGAAGCTTGCTTTCTAGTGTGCCATTGTCTGGAGCTGGGTGGAATCCTGTTAGGCATCATAACAACACTCCACCTCCTACTGACAGATGGTGGTGGCTTCCCATGAGATACATTGATCATGAAATGCACCATTCATTGCCACCCCAACACTAACATGGTGCTCAAGATAGAGCTCAGGTTTTATAGACAGAAGTTGCCTTTGGATATTATAATATCCAGTAACCTTTCACTTGCTATCCCTACTGTGTCCACAAGCCCTAGCTTATAATCATGTTGTAACTCAAGCAATGCCTTCCTGAAAATATTCTTAACTATGTTCATGCTTGTGGAGCAGTGATTTAATTTTTATGTCTCTTTTAACCAAAGTCTTTGTAATTCCTACCAACTGAACCAAGCAGATAAGATATATGGAAAAATAACAAGAGGTTTTGCTTAGTTTGCCATCTCACAGGTTTAAAATAATCCAACCCAGCAGGCAATCCAGTGCACACAGAATCACCATCAGTCAGAATGGACTGAATGACCCTAGCAGGGACATGGGAAGGACAGCTGATGTCACAGTTAATGAAGGAGGGCGGAGGGAGCAACAGGTCTCCCAGGAGTGGACCTTGGCCTGGAGTGGAGTGGGGGTTCTTCTCCTTGATGAAGCCAGAGAAGCCTCCATACTGTTTTCACAAGGATTCCCATCCCTAGGTCAGATGAATCTATTTGTGTGCAGTTTATTTAGAATAAGAATTTGGGGCTGAGCCCTGGTGGCGTAGTGGTTGTGTGCAGGACTGCAGTCCACAGGGTGGACGGTTCAAATCCAGCAGCAGCTCTCCAGGAGCAAGGCTGGCCCTCCCACTCCCACCAGGGCAGTGATGACACACACACACACACACACACACAAACAACAGCAAAGAATTTGGTTTAACGAAATTCTAGTTTTATGTTGTCTCATTAGTTTGACCAGAAGCGAGTTTTTCTATGTCATTAAAATAACAATAATTGCCCCACCTCAATAGCTGTGCTAAGGGGCATGACTGGCCCTGGTGGGCAGGGCTGGGCAAAGATCTCCCTAAGGGGCATGGACAAGAGACTGGACTGCGGGTTACGGGTAGGTTCCTCTCGTGGCATGGGGCTTCTTGATCGTCACTTTCCCGCAGATGGTTGGCCAGGTCACATGATATGGGTTGAAAGATAGATAGCGTCTCCCACAGACAGGACAGATCAGGAAGAGTCTTTGCTAAGTTTTGAAAAACTTGGCCGTACCTCAACTTACCTTTGGTCTGAAGAATCATCTGGTGGTGCTGAACTTGCGGCTTCCTTCAATAGTCCTATTACTAGCTCTCCTCTCATATGGATGGCTGAACTAGAACGCGATGATATGGACATGATGAAAGAGTTGGGCAGTCTCATCACAGCTAATTTGATGGAGAAGGTAAGAGGTCTACAGAACCCAGTTTATCAGCTGGGTCCGGATGAGTCAGGATATACTTAAGACTGATGGTTTTGGAGAAGAATGAAGAAATACTTTGAGAGGGTCGTTGTATCTGGAAGGTGAAGTTTTTGTCATGAGATGCGAAGAGAAAAGAGCACTGAAATGAGACTTCTGATTCAAGAGATTAATATATTATACTGCTCCTGTAAAAATAATGACTATGCATTTTGTTTATATTGTGGACATTTATATTGTTTAAGCAATAGTATAAACATGCACAATAGATGAAAAATATAGAACAATTATATTTTAGTAAAAAGCAAATGTACATGATTTTAAATTCAAAAATATAAACAATGAAGTCTCTCATAACTTTCTAGTCCACTTATTTGCTCTCTCGGAAGGCAGCCAATGTCATAATTGTTTAGTTATTACCCCTAAAACATTTTAAAGATGTACTAACAAATGCATATATACAGGATAAACTAGTTGCCTACTCCTTCTTAATACAAATATTAATAACTATTTAGAGTGCTTTAGTCTAAATGTTTGTGGCAAAGGTATATCAATACAAGAGTATATTCCCAATCAGGTTAATGGCTAGATAGCATCCCAGTTTATGCTGTAGAAAATCTTAGTTCACTTGTTGCATTTGATTTATGGAGTTCATATTCAGCAGGCATTTGAAAACAAGTGAGTACTATCCCCAGGACTATATGAAAAATGTGAGACCATAATTCATAGTAAACATATCTGGATTCAGGTATCTGATTCAGTAGGTATATCCATTTCAAAAGGAGACATTAGAATTTGAAGTATTTAATTTTTTGAGTGTTTTGACCTAATCCTTTGTCATTAGGTTGCATGTAAGCAATACTTAACATCAATGACTAATGACAGTAGTTCTTTGGCATGATGACAAAGCAGTTTAGTTCAGAACCAATCATAAAGGTGAAATTCAGCCAGTAGCATGAGCACTTGGGAAAGTTAAACACATCTCATACTTAAATGATCAAACATATGAAACACTCATGTTTCCTTCTTTACTTTCAGAAGAAAAGCATCACTTTGGATATTGTGTCAAATTTGAAGACACAGCTAAATTTTATTGAGAACTTTTTTGCCAAAGGTGATTTTTAGAAACTTTTGATTCTTCGAATTTCTATGACTTCTGATATGTTATTTCCAATTCTTAGAATGAAGTAACTAAGGTATAACCAACAAGTAAACTGTACAAGAAAGCAAAAGCACACTTAATTGTAGCCTCAATTTAAGAACCATTAGAGAAATAGATCACTAAGTACTTCTCTTTGAAACCATCGCTCACTCACTCACTCACTCACTCACTGCCATTGAGAAGATAGTTCGAGTCTGTGTGAACTCTGTGCTTTCTGTTGTGCCTTAACTGACTCCATTAATGTTATATCAAATTGTTGCATAACTGTGCCCTTGCTCATGCAGTTGTTTCTGGTTAGAAGCCTAATAAGCATCTCTCTAAGAACTGTTAAATTACCGTTTCTTTGAGAACATAACTTCTTTCTCTGAATATAACTCCATCCCCAGGAAGCATGCAAAGACCAGGTTGTCAATTTCTCATGCTTATGTCATTTTGTTTCTTTTCAGCTAGATGGATGAAGGCATTCACCAATACTTTGGTATACCTATCTGTTTATGCATCTGCATTTTATGTTAATATGTGACATCTTTAAAGAAAGTCAGGTGACAGGATTTCTGTCTCCATAATATGCACCATGCTGTTTAGTTCCTGGTTCTTATCCTGGTCAGCTCTGATTCATGGCTCTCTGCAGGATGAAATACTGCCTGGCCATGAACATGGCTACAGATGAACCATTATTGAGAGAGCCATGTCAATTCATCTCATTGAATGTTTCCTTCATTTTTGTCAACTCTCTACAGGCATTGAAAAGAATAATTAAAAAAACTAAATTGATGACTCCCTGATTTTCCTAAATCTGTTTAAATTGATCATTAATAAATGGTATGTGGTTAGATCTATATAACATGAACAGGTGAGATTTTTGTTAGAGAAGTTAAATACTGAAAACATCACTTTGCATTATTCATAAATATTTTAAAGGTAATAACAAGCATCTTTTATGTCACACACAATTTGTTAGGTCTCCAAACCCTAGTCTTCTGAAGTTCCACGCCAGTTTTTTGACATACTTCTTCACTCTGGTGGGGCCTGCTTTTTTTTTTCCCTCCAAATCAGAATCCCCCCTGTTCTGTCCATTAGCCCCTTCCTCCTCTTGGAAACCTCTACTCATGCCCTAAGTGGCCATCATCTCCTGGGTCCCACTTGCCTTTGCGGTCTCCTGGGAGGATGTCACTCTATGCCAGCTCAGATGCTAGCTTTCCCCTTCCAGACCGGAGCTAAAGTGTGTGCTCTGCATCATCTGCCTTTGTTTTCTTTGGAACAGCAGGCAGGATTGGTTAGAGCCCTTTCTGTCCTTCTACACTGTGCCTTGTGCTGCAAAGAAGTGAGACTGCTAATATTACAATAGATCTTAGTCAAAAGGCCGAGAAGCTATGAGACTGCTGACATTAAATAGGTGAACTAGGGAAAAACTATCAGCAGGAACATTGTGTTTTCTTTCCTTTCTTTTTCTTCTTCTCTACATTCAGCAGCAAGTCTGCAATACGCTCCTGTACTGTACATTTTACTTCAGGCGGTCACCCACTCTTTACACAAGTAAGCTGTTCTATCCCTTCGATGAATTCCTGTTTGGACTGCTTTTGCCTGTTCCTGAGATTGGCAGTCTACTGTGAACATGATGCCATTGACATGGAAGTAGAGGGATATTGTAGTATTCTTCAAGAATATTATTTCATTTTCCTTTCTCTGTTACAGAGAAGAAGGATGATAGAAGGATGGAAAAGATTATCAATCTGAAGACAAAAGTGTAACTCTCTGGGTTTTTGTTTTTTAACTCTGTGGAAAAAATACATAAGGAGAAAAGTGGCAATTAAAGGACAGTGAAAAGAAATGGCAGCCAGGAAACTGATTTTGGAATTTGAAAATTAATAAAATTGACAGGTTTTTGATTTGTCATATAATACACTTTTGAAGTATATAAGCTAAAGTGCCCTTTTTGTTTTGTCTTTTTTTTTTTCCTCTCACCAGAATAGCTGGTATTTCAGACATTACTTTCACAGGTGAATCTCTGTAAAGATGAATGTTCCTCTCTTTTTCTTCATTGATTTCTACTGTCCTAAATGGCAAGTGTGATAAAACCTCATCTTTGATGCTCTTCCCACATCCCTGCCCAGATCCAAACTCAAAGAATGGGAGATCAGAGTGTTTCCTTCCCTTTTACCCCAAGAACTATAAACTGATTCCCTGGCCCACCCCCCAACCCTCGCCCAGTTCTTCCCAAAAGCCGACTTTTAGAATAATAAGGCAGCAGCTTCTTATATTTCTTGTTTCCATGGAATCTATAGAAGGTCTAAAGTATCCAGGATGCCCTGTTAGCTCATAAAACCATTATCAGATTTCCAGTCTCTTGAGCCAGGCTTAGATCCTCTGAGGTATAATGCTGGGCTGTTTGCAACAGAGAAACTCTGCATGAAGGGCCTTTTAAATGATAGCTTCTCAACTTGCCCAGCCCTTTGATGATTTCACACTCTGACTATTTTTGCATCTTCCTGACATTTGCAGCTCCCTGGAGGCATATATTACAGTACACACACTACCCATGGTTAGATAATCACAAGTTTAGATATTTGTGAATGTTTCCTCTCTGAAGAAGGAAAAATGGCTTCAGGCAAGGGTACTTGTCAGCATCATCACAGGAAATCTCTGAACATTCATTTGCATGTGTCCACATATTTAAGTACTTACTTGTTTTTCTTCTCCCTCGTCCTCATTACTGTTGGTATTATTTTATTGGCTTTCCTTTGAATCCATCTATTTTTAAGTCAGCAAGAAGTAAGGTTTCTGTTTGCTTCGGGGGAGGGGACACAACAATTGTGTCTTTATTCATTTACTTAGCTAAAATGTATTGAGTGACCAATGTCCTTGAAGTTCCCCCCCCCCAAAATTAAAGGACTTGCTAGAGCCAGAAATTTGTGTGACAAAACAATGAATGAATATGTATTTTAAAAATGCATGAATGAATCTACATGTTGAATTCATTTCCTCAATGAAGAAGAAAATGAATAACAGAATGACATTGTACATGATTAAATTCAACCAGGAAATCACATAGAAAAATATCATGAAAATGGAACTTTGTTATTAAGAATTTGGAAGTTTGACTCTTTAAAAATACACATAAAATTAAAAGCATTTATAATTGAAATATTAAAATACTAGCAAACATTCCCTTTAAGCAAAGAAGAAGGAACCTTTTGAATACTAGAATATCCCAGACCCACACCTGGTAGTGTCTATATTTGCATGTGAAAGTTGGACAATGGATAAGGAAGATCACAGAAAAGTTGAGATATGTTAATTATTGTGTTGGAAAAGAATATTCAAAATGCTGTGGACTGCCAGAAGACCAAACTCAGCCATCCTAGAAGTTCAGTCAGAACAGGGACCAGATGAGTTGAAATCACTTCGATGGCACATGAAACAACAACTTCTTAACAAAGGAGCTCAGGCTGAGCCCCGGTGGCGTAGTGGTTGTGCGTGGGACTGCGGCCCACTGGGATGGAGGTTCGATTCCGGCTCCCAGGAGCAAAGGCTGGGCCTCCTACTCCCACCACCAGGGCAGTGATGCCTAAAAAAAAAAAAACAAGAAAAAAAAAACAAAGGAGCTCAGTAGTGCAAATTTTAGATTGCCTCGGTGGCAGCACACTGAGAACCTCTCTTTCCCCCTCTGAGATCGTCTTAGTTAAGCACCATTGCTACAGTGTCTTTCCTTAATTCTTCGTTGAACCACATGGACTTCAAGCTCTATCATTAGGACAAGTCGAAGTTCGATCGAATCATAACACTTTAAAAAATTAAGTAAACAAAACGAAGCTTTTATTTCTATACTGCATATTTAGCTAAAGGAATGTTAGTGATATTCTCTTTTGTTAATTTATCTATAATTTCATTTGTAGCATAAAACCTTAGGATCTCTGGGAATAACAGTCTGGAAGTTTTTAAAAATGTGTTATTAATTGGGAACATATATATATATATATATATATATATACATATAATATCCTTCTATAGTCCATTCATGTCAAGCAGAATTGTACAATTGCTACCACAATCAGTTTCCAAACATTATCTTTCTTCCTGGACTCCTTGACATCATCTTCCTCTTATTTATATTAACTTCCAATTAATAATCATCAAAAGGAATTATGCACATAGATATAGGAACGAGTTTGGTGCTTACACTAAATCCTAGCTCTAACTTAAGAACAATAAGTTCTTAGCTCATGACCCTGCTCGATACATGTCATCAGGAAGGGAAAACAGAAGGAATAGGTGGTATAGCAAAAATGTGGCAATGAAATTTGTTGGCACCTGGATATCATAAAATAGGATCTAGGGTCTTACAAGCTTGTCTCCAAAAATCAGCCATCTTAGTGGAATGCCAACTAAGTCCACATGGAAGAAGTGGACCATCATCAGTCACTGAAGGATTATAAATCATCTGATCAGAAGCCAAAGGGGGGATCAGTATCAGAGCCTACATGCCTACACTGTGAAAAATCCAGTTTGTAGAAGCCTGTGGATGACAATGGGAGCTCAAGATTCATTTGTGGGGACTCCACAGGAAATCCACCCCTTTTCATAATAGAGGGATGGAAACAGAGTAGTTAATCCCAGCGTGCATTGGGAATATGCGTACAGAAGGTCAGGGGCAAAAATGTGACTTGAAGAGTTGAGACTTTGTCAGCTGACCCCCTTTCTCATGCATGCTGGACCTGATCAGGTTTTCATCACTTTCTCCCTTTTTATTGTGCTTTGTTTTTTCATATTAGGGTGCATCTCAGAGGTTTCGTGTTATTGGAGCCCACACCCTTGCAGCTGCATTATCTGTTTCTCTGTGTTGATTGATAAACCGAGAGGGAGAGCAAGTAGAATATGCATTTGTGGGGATGGGGTGAAGTGGTGGTGGCAGGGGTGGAGGTTGAGAAAGGGAGACCATAAAGTTTTTAAACTCACTGCCAGTGTGTGGACTTTAACACATAGGGATCCTTTAGACTCGTGCTTCTCAATCTTCACAATGGGGGGACACTTGCATACAGTTCCTGATGTTGTGGTGATCCCCATCCACAAAATTATTCCATTTGCTACTTCATAACGGTAATTTTGTGGACCCTTGTGGAAGGGTCATTTGACCCCCAAAGGGGTTGTGACCCACAGGCTCAGGACCTCTGCTACATAAAGTGGTGGAGCCTGCAAATTTTACAGGAGCAATCACATCTTTCTCCAACGGAACAGATAGTGGATTTGAACCTCAGAAAATGTCTTCTTTGACAGTCCACAGTGGACCTTCAGGGCTGCTTGAATTTATAAAGGCAGAGTTGTTCTTTTTGATCTGTCAGTGTTGTTCGGTGTCATCCAGGCAATTCCAACCCTTAGGGACCCTATGCACAACAGAATGAATTGCTGCCTGGCCCTCAGCCACCCTCACTAGCCCTACTGTATTTGAGCCCATTGTTGCAGCTTCTGTATCAATCCTTCTCTTTCTGCACTTCCTCTTCTCTACTTTCCCAGCAGGATGTCCTTCTCCAGGGTCTGGTCTCTCCTAACACGTCTAAAATATGCTTCTAAAGAGCATTCTGGTTGTTCTTCTTCCAAGACTGATTGGTGTATTCTTTTAGCAATCCAAGTTTCTTTCATTAGTCTTCTCCATCAGGGCAAATGAATTGATTTTTCTTTTTGATCTGGACACTTATAACCCTGGAACTCTGTTTCTCCCTTAAGCTTTGCCAGGAAGGAAAGAAGATTTAGGCCTTTCTACATTGGAAGGGCTTTCAGATTTGGGATAGTCTCTTTCCTTCTTCTCTACTTGCCCTGCAGCAAAATAAGCATATCATACAATAAAAAAAAAGTGCTCCAAACTCACGACCACTGATTCCTTACTGGTTCAAAGTGACCCTATGTATAGAACAGGGTAGAATTGTCCCTATGTGTTTCTGAGACTCTGTCTCTTTAGAGGTATAGAAAGTTACTTTTCTCACACAGAACAGAGTGGTTCATGAGATCAAGGTGATATTTTTCACTTTCGTTCTGGTAGACTTGAATTCAAAACCTGAAGTAAAACTACTGAAAAAAAACAAACACCAGAGTTTAATTTACTATATTTAGAAAGAGAAAATAACATTTAAAACACTAAAATACTTCTATCAAGAATGTGAGAACTATTCTAGAAAAAAAATTGGTGATTGACAAAAATAAAATACACTTTCTGAGAATTTCCATGTGTGAAATGTTGCAAAGTATGGTTTCAAAAATTGAAATAGGATTGGTACTTTTTCATGGGCTGTCTTTATATTCAGTCATCTCAGATAGATGTGCTGTTCATGTGGAAATTAGTGCTAGACTATTTCTCCCGACTGAAAATCTAGCCATGTTTTGACTGAAATAACTTGAATAGGATATTGACTTTATTCATAATATCTCACAGCAATTCTTGATAGTGCATCCTCAAAGGTTTATTGTACAAAGGCTTCCATTAGCCTTATTCATCTGAGGTTGCCCCAGACAAGGTCATTTGTTGCCTCGTATTATACTCTGTTGGGTGCTATCTATTTATTTTATTCAAAGTTGCTTTCTAAAATCAATGTTCAGGGCTATGAAGTACTTCTGAAGCCAATTTTCCCCAAAGCATAAACTGGTCCTGTACTAAACAGGAAAAGAAATCCCTTTATAAACGATGAAATCAATCGATTAGCAACCTCTTAGGCACCAATTAAAAAAGCCCTGGTAGAACAATTGGTTAATTTGTTGACAGCTAACTCCAAGTTTGGTAGTTTCTTCCCTTCCCAGCAACTCCGTGGGAGCAATATGCTTCTGTAAAGATTAAGGTCAAGAGAATCTTATGAGGAAATTCTATTCAGTCACATAGTATTCTAATAAGTCAGACTCCCATCAGTGATACTGAAGAATAATGGACAGCCATAATTCACATGATTTCTAAGCTGCTTGAAGGCAGATATTATATCTTATTGGTCATATTGTCCTCCTACCAGTCCTTTTCCTAAAGCATAACTGATAGTCAATAAATGTCATTGGAATGCATTTAAATTTATATCATACAATAAATGAATTAAATATAGACAGCATCCACAATATATTTTGTATGTCCTTATAGAATCATGAATCATAAGTAGAATATAATTAGGGTCTGAGCAATGCAAAATATTAATTGATCTTTATATGTAAAATATTAACATAAATTTGAATTATTTACCACATTTTGAATAGTCAAACTCTTTTTTCTTATCCTACCCCTTCAGAGCGGATGGACTCGTTAAATTGGTGATTCTCTCCAGGAAGTGATGCCATCCCTAGCCAGTAGAAAAAACAAGCATCCTTCGTTAGCATTCAGATAAGAAATCCAGGGAGCCAGTAGCACAATTCAGGATCAGTGACCACGCAGGGTGTAGTCATTGGTCCGTTGCAGTACCTCTTTCAACCAGCTGAAGCCTATCTTTGGTCCTCAGACTCCCAGTCACAAATGCATTGACCCCTGCCTTCACAGGTCAGGAACCCAGCCCTCTGCTCTGCTTATGGTTTCATAGCCTCATTATGGATCCTCTGCTCTGTCTCGTGCTCTCGTTCACTCAGCCTTGGCTTTAGGCCTGGCTTCTTTGGTCTGCCCCATTGTCTCCATGCCACAGCCCCTTGTGCCTGTAGCCTTGGCCTCTTTTACTTCCAACAGACCTAGATTGTGCTTCACTTTCCCAAACTCCAACTCACTGGCACCCAGTCAATTCAGACTCATAGTGACTGGCTGGGACGTGGTAGAACGACCCTTGTGGCTTTCTGGGACAGTACCTCTTTTCAGGAGTAGAAAGCCTCTTCTTTCACCCTAGACATTTCTGTTTGTCCCAGATGGCTCTTATACACAGAAAAATGGCTTTGATGGAGGGGTGGTTGTTGTTTTTCAGTGGACTGCACCCAAGGGAAACAAAATGATGATTTTATGCTTATGATTTGGGCTACAAACTAGAAGGTGAGCAGTTTGAAACCACCGTACAGCTTCTTGAGAGAAAGATGAGGTTTTCGACTCTCTTAAAGAATTGCTACTGTAGAAATGCACACGGACAGTTCTACCCTGCCCTACAGGGTAACTATGAGGCTGACTTGACTAGATGGCAGTGAGGGATTTTGTTTTTGTTATTTTAATTTCTACGCCCATATACAACCTCAGAAAATCTGTATAGTACAACTCTGAGAAAGCTGATGGTACTGGTTTGGGGTTTTTGTTTGTTAAGAATAATTGTGAAATCCCTGGGCCATGGAAATGCTCACCGTACACTGCTGTACCTGAAAGACTTGGTGTTTGAATCCACCCAGAGGTACTAGAAAGAAAGGGCTTGATAGCCCATGCACATAGGACATTGCCCAAAGTCAGATTTGACTCTATAGTAACTTTCCATTTTATTTTCCTTTCTTTCTTTTTCTTTTTACTTCCCCTCTTTTCCATTCATTTTTAAGCCTCTCAAGCCACTGTTTAGGTTTGGTAGATAAGAAACCCAGATAGTTTTGTTTTTTTTTTTTAGGGTAAGTGGAAGTACTTAAAGGAACATAGATTTACAAAGCCCATCAAAAGGAACAACACGAACAATATCCTATTAAACCAGCGGTCCTCGACTTCCTAATGCCCTGACCCTTTCATACTCTTCCTCATGTTGTGGTGACCATCCCCTCCAACCATAGAATTATTTTCGTTACTACTTCATAACTGTAATTCTGCTACTTTTGTGAATCAGGTGACCCCTGTGAGAGGGTCATTTGACCCGTAGAGGGGTTGCAACCCACAGATTGAAAACCACTGTTCTAAGCCCTCCATTTTTGTGGCTCTTTTTTCTCCCTGCCCCAATCCCACCCTCTCTTTTCCGGCCAACAACCCATCCATCCCCAATCCAAGTGCCTGCCCTAGCAATGGTTATGGATGCTGCAGAGTCCTCAAAGTCTTGTCTACTGGTGTATAAGCCATGCTTCTTATTTTTAAGTGATTTTTCATCGTGGCAGTGGTGTTATGCCATACTTATCTTTGTAAGATTCACAGAGTTTGCTAAGTATAAAGTGCTCTAGCTTTGCCCAGGTCTTGTAGTGTCTAACAGAGCTGTTGTTGCTTTTTCATGATGCACAATATTCCATATAATCAATATACCAGAGCTTGGTTAGCCATTCCTCTGCAATTGGGAAAAATGTTTTGGCTTATAGTAGCCTCTCATTTTAAATTAAGTGATCTGGAGATGTGCTAATCTCTCCCTTGAACATTTACCTTATTGGATAAGCAAAAATTATAGCCACTAATTTGTTATTCTTCTTGCACGTTAACTTTGATCATCAAATATATGAGTGACCACTATGTCTTATTTGAAGACAACACGTGATCGAATTGCATTCGACAGACATGGGGTGGTTTGGGATCTCCATTATCCCTGCAAACCTCACATCCACAGTATCCAATAAGGTCCTTAACGGGGTCATTGCCCAACCAAGCGCCTAGCATCCTGCCAACTCAGGACATCCCTCATCTCCATCTCCCATTAGAACACCATGTGTGCACAAGCTCGTCTTCTCTTTCTTATGTCTTCTGGGTTTGCTCCATACCTTTTTGATTTCAAAACAGTATTCCCTTTCAACATCCTTCAGAGTTCAGAGCCCGGTTGTGATGAGCTTGCAACGCACACCCCAAAAGCACCAACCCCACCGTCCTCATTTCTTTTCCTGTTGGAGCCCCAGTCAATGATTTTCGGGGGAACATTTATTTTAGTTTATCATAACTTATTTTGAATTCAAGGAGCTGTATTTGTAAGGCGTGCCTCAGCGATGCAAAGGGTGGCTGGTTCGACCATTAGCTAGTAGGTTGTCAGTTCAAATCCACTCTGGCGTTCTTTGGGAGCAAGCAATAACAGTATACTTCAGAACCACCTCAGGGTTTGCGCCTTCACTCGGTAACACTTGGGGGCCAGTGTGTCAGAATCGACCCAATAACAACTGGCCTGTTTCATTTATTCTATGTTAAAAAAGGTGGAGGGGGGAGGTTGAAAAGACAATTTCTACAGTTTCTGTGCCCATTGGAAGTTCAGCATTTCAGTTTAGACATACATTCATCTATTCATTGACTTCACAAATGACATTGGAACTGTTAGTGGTTTCAGTAGCACAGCTGCTGTGGATTCCATAAATGAAATATCACCAGGGTCATCGAAGGTGTAATTTTGAATACACTCTCTTTTTGAATTCTAAAACTCAACCCATTTGATTCTGTCTAAAGAAGAGCTTCATTTCAATAAACAGCCCACAAACTTGGTTTCTGTCACCCCTGACAAATCCTGAGAGGGATTACGTGAGCTCCGGGTGGCAGAATGATCTGCCAGAGAAGCCCAAACTGACAGGACTCCAAACCAGTTAGGAGTTCTGCTTCCTGAGCTGCAGGCAGAAACTTTGCTAAATCTACCATGGACACATCAAGATCTGTTTTCTTCTTCTGTTTGTTTTTTTTTTTTCCTATCTGGATACTTGTTCTCATTTCCTGTCACCTGTTTCTTTCTGGTGTAGACCAATTAAAAATTATATATTGTGCCAGTATTAGGAATTGCAGTAATAAATATGTGTCCCACAAATTTTTAATCACTTGCCTGTCTGTATTAGCCTTTTAATTATTAACAAAGTGAAATCCATTGATTTCCTCCAGTTGTTCGAACATGAGTCTGATCTAATCCTGCCGCAGGCTCAAGAGGTTCTGAGATGAACAGCAAATCCGTGAGCTACACATTAATTTTGTGGGATTTAAACATGGCACTTTTTTATGATTATTCCTAGAGGAGGCTATTCTTTGTCCTTTTTCTTCTGAATTTGCAGATGTATTATGAACTTTGATCTTCCTCATGTTCAATATACAAAGCAAATCTTGAACAAGACAAGTTTGTGGTGCTTCTAAACACTGACCTTTCTCATTATTTTGTGCTGAGTTTTGAATTTGTTCATGGAGAAATGAAAATGGTAGGTTCAAAAGACTTTAACATCACTCTCATTTAAATTGAAGTTCTGTGTGTTGATGTGGCTCTCTTTTTAACTGGTTGGTTTTCATGTGTTTGAGGTCTCTTTGGGTTCCATATCAAAATATATTTACTAATATTTGTGTTTTCTGCAAAATTTCCTAGTGAAATTTTTATTTCAGTATTCTTATACTCATTTACATACAGTTAATTAATTTTTAATATATCGATGTTTGTCTCAACTTCTTTGTAAATGTATATTCTACGGAGTGGAAAGATTGCATTTACATCTCTTTTGCATTTATATATTGCAAACATATACTTTGATTTTTTTCTGCATACTATATTGGAAAGAGATCATTACCAGTTTTAGAAATTGATGAATAGCATGAACTAAAAATTCCAGAAGACAAAAGATACGCCCATTGCTATGAAGTCAATTTTGACTCACTGTGACTCTACAGGAGTAGAATGGCTTCAAAAGGCTTCCAAGACTGCAAATCTCTACAAAAGCAGAAAGTCCCATCTTTCTCCAAGGCAAGAGTTGCTGGATTTGAACTGTCAACCTTGTGATTAGCAGACCCATTTTTAGCTGACTAAGCACCAGGGTTCCTTGACAAAATATCTGTCTTCTACAGACTGAAAGTTTGTTTCTCAAAGATAGCAGAAAAAAATTGCTGGTGAACACAGCACCACACAATACAAAGCATTTAGTAAGTTAGGTATATGTATATATATATACATATATGCATGTTTTATGTACACAAATTAACTCGTGAATAAATTGCCTGTTCTTTGTCAGACTTCTCAAACATGATCACCATGTATAAGCAAGGATGGCTTTATATAGTTGAGATTATTCATAATTAGATAAAATATATTCTTTCTTTGTTTGCTATATAAATGAATCAAAATACCATAATATCACCCTTCAGTGGCCATGCGTTTGTTTTCCATATGCTATATGTTGAGTACTTAAGTTAACCTATTATATTGTTCCAAGAAATGAAAGCTGTACTCTTGGTAAAACAGTCCTTTAAAGTGTGATGCATATATACTGTTCATTCTGTTACATCATTAAGAAACAGAGAATACTTTGAGAAAACCCATGCTAATGTCCATATCTGTAACCAAAAGCTGAGAAATGGAAGATTCCAGTGATTATTTGTCTGAAGAGTGCCACTGATTTTCCTCCGTGTGTAACATTTCCTACGATGTCGAACTCTCGTAACAACTTCTGATCAGGAATCTTGGGGAATTTGTTTCCAACATCTTAATGGGCTTACAACTGCGATTATGTAGCTTCAAAGCACTAAGTATCATGACATGAACTGAGCCAATGGAAGCTAGTGTCTGTCTTGCATACCAAAAAAAAAAAAAAGGAATCGTGCTTTTCCCTGCTGCCACTTAGAGAGGTTCCTCGGGGACCTTGTTAGATGCTTTCATGTGAAGACCATTTGACCCACTTCTGATTAGTGTGCAGGTTTTCACGGCAGTGGCTTCTGGGAGGGATATGCCTTCGGCTGGCCGCCTCCTTGCTGCTGAAGTGCAGGAAAACTCTCGGTGGAATATATTAAGAATAATCAAGAGAAGAAGCACTGTTCCAAGTTGAGTGGAGTATTCAACTAGTATTATGGGGGAAAAAACACCTACTGAAACATTTTATGCTGATTATTACAAAGAAGTTATAAAAGTTAGTATCACACTCTCCTCTTTTGTGTTTAGAAGAGATTTGTGTCTCTCCCGCTTTTTCTCCTTCCCCTTTTCTTTCTTGCAGTAGTCCAGAAATCCATATGCTTCAAAAACGAAAAAAAAAAAAAAGGAATAAATAAAAAGGAGGAGTTAATACTAAGGGCTTAAGTAAAAAATACATGTTTTGAGAATGTACAATGTGCAAAGGTGCTTGACCTATATTAGCTATATATATGTATTGTGATAAAGGTTGTAGGAGCCCCCAATAAAATGATTTTTTAAAAACACACAATGGTCAATATCAACTGTTCAGCTTTTTGTGTTTGCTCTTCTTTCTTTTTAGGGAACATATACATTTTACAGTTTGATGCAATTAGTTTACTCCCTTGAAGGAATGTTTATCCAACACCCAGTTTGAGGAACTTATTTGCCCTATCTTATTAGCATTGAGTTTTTTCAGATCATGGTTTTAGATTTGTCTGTATAGATTGATTTGCACATTTGATAAAATTGAGTACTTTTTCTCAAATTAGTTAGAATTGCTTTTTCACACTTATTATTTAATTATTTAGTGTGATCTAAGATTTGTCATTCTATTTCCTTTAATTTTTATTATTCTGTGGTTTATCATTGTTTTCCATTGTCTAACAGACTCTTTCTTGGGAAAAAAATTAAAAATAAATAAATACCCTGGGAGTTCATGACATTTTTGATTGGTCAGTGAATATTCACTTCTATATTCATCATCATCATAATAATAAGATGAATAACATCTATGTAAAATGCTCTGAAGACACCAAAAATGCTTTGATTACTAATGTTTCTTATAATTGTACATTTAGCTTTGCAAAATTTCCATAAAACCTTCTCTTGTCACATTATCTGGTGGTATTAATATCTAGGGATCAGCAGTTACCAATTATACTGTTGCTTTTTTTAAAAAATGAATGTCATCTTTTTCAATGATCACCTTGTCTTTAGAATGTGTTTAAGGTCTCCCTTTCATAAATAGGGATAGTAATTGCTCCATTACTCCTACTCCTAATACACTTATAGACTCAGACTATGGAGAAAATGACTTCCTTGATGCTTTTTCATGCTAGTTTTATCTATTTATATGTATAGAGATGGCATATCCTATAAGCCAGCACTTACTTTCTGCCTGCCCCTTCTCCAAATAGGATCATCACACTCAAACTTCCCATTTGGATAGCTTCATTTTAATGTGATTGAATACATGCTACAATATATTTTGCACCCGGTGTTTGAGTACTCTCATTTTTTTTCTTTCTCCTGATTTATCCCTTTAAAAACCACAGCTGTTACTAGGATAACAAAAATGATGTTGAATAACTGCTTTCTTTCCCACTTTCCCGGAGGGGTGGGGGGAACAGCAGGTAGCATAACCTCATCCCCAAACCAGATGTTGCTTTATTAAAAATTGAACATTTTGGAGAGACTAGAAGGAGATTTATGCTTTAAGAGAGTAGGGCAATTAGAAGGACTATGATTTAGTTTGAAAACTTAAGCTTTGTTTATATTTTATCGTCAGTATTTTACTACAGTCACATGGATAGGTGTGTTTGGACTAATACACGGATTACATCCCAGGCTAATACTAATTGATTGTTAGCATAGTTAGATATTGCAACCTTCTCTTTCCTTCTTTCTTTATGGAATTCTTCCCATGACCTGACGTCAGGCTAAGAACGGAGGAAGCGTTCAGTGCAGGAGATTGTAACGTGATCCATAGCGCCCTCCTTAGGAGAGTGTCACTGCTCATCACGTGTAATTAAATTCTTTGTTAGCAGAGTGTGAAAGGAATCCCATTTATTTCAAACTATTTTCATATGATTATAATTTGAATAGATGGTTTTATATTTATCTAAGCACAGATAAACCATCACTTTGAAAGAGTGCTACAACAGTCTAAGGATTCAGAACTCTTTTCTTCCCTTAATTGTCTTAGAAATATACAGAAAATTACAACTATCGAGAAATCAGTTTGAACTGACTTAATCATTCAAGCATTAAAGACTATTACCTGTAATATATTTTCTCAATGATACCTAACAGCCTCTAAGATAAAATTGAAAATTTTGTCTCATCTGTTATCTGCATCTAATTTCTGGGTTAATACTTTTATCTCTATACCCTGAATGATAATGGTAGTTAGCGTTCCTTCAAATGTTATTCAAACAGAACTAATTTATATTTGTAGGACTATTACAAGAAAAAAATGCGTCAAAAATCCAAATCCAAGGCTAAGTAGTATGTTGTTCAATTCTTAGCGAATGTCTTTCTTGCTGAGTTTCTGAATCCTTTCATCTTTGACATAATCATGTTACTAAAAGCTTTGTAATCAACATCCATTGACAATATAGTAACAAAAGAGTATAAGCAGGAAATACTTTGGTCTTTACAATGATTATAAATTCCACCGTATCACTCTTGTTGTTACTATGACAACTAGCAGATTATTATGCAGGGTCATTTAGTATTTATTTCTTTTATGTAAATACCTTTTTCTTTTTCAATATTTGTATCTAGAAAGTTTTTATATTTTCCATAAACATAAATATCTTCTAGGAGCAAACAGTGTATTAGATTCTAGCATGAGTAAGTTGCTTTTGTTGAATATCCCCATTCAACAAGCCTGCCAACTACCAATGAGAATGGATAGTTTAAATCTACAATGGTTAGTCCACAGAAGTGCATCATGCCATTTGTCTTCATCTTTTCAACTTTATTGTATACTTTTATGTGAAAGAAAAAGGAACACACTTCTCTGGCAGTCATAATATCCCCAAATTCTCTGAACTTAAGAGTAGAACTCAAGAGTATTTATATGTGAAGGCAACATATATTCCAAGATTCCAGATCTATAGTAAGTTCTACTGAACACATTTGCTGCAAAATCCTCCTTCTTTGAAGTATAAAAAATCAAATATGCCCCTTTGAAAAATAAGGTGCACCCTGACTCAAGTCATGGTATATGCAAACACCATATATATATATATATATATGGAAAGTGAATAAATAAGAAAGAATGTTTTTAAATTATGATGTTGGTAAAGAATATTGAGGATGTATCATGAATAACTAGGAGAACGGACAACTCTATTAAAGAACTAGAGCCATAATGTTCCTTACAAGTGAGTGGGGATGGTCAGACTTCATCTCAAGCACTTTGGATATGTTACTGTGGGACAGGCTCCAGAGAAGACAGCATGCTCAGTAAGGAGCAGGTCTGAGGGGAAAAAGAATACCCTCCACAGAGAGATTGACAGGGTGCTATGTCAGGGGTTCAAGCATATCAGTGATGGTGAGGATGCGGAAAGTCTGTCCAGGGTTTTGTTAGGATGTACATACTGTCGCTATGATTCAAAACAGCCCCAAGCAACCGTAAAACCACAACACGGTAAAAATCAAGGCAAGCAAGCTATAGGTTTAGATTGAATATAAATTAAAATTTGTTTCAGGTTTTAAATGCATATTTCATATCGTTCCATAATACAGTCACATCCAGCAGAATTGTACCATTGTTACCACCATCAGTTTCTGAATTTTTTTTTCTACATGGACTCCTTGACATCATCTCCCTTCATTCCTCCCCCTCCACTGTACACCACTCTACGCCCCTATCCCCCAAACCCTTATTCTACTGACTGTCTTTATAGGTTAATCAATACTGGGTTTCATACACTGAAAAACATACAACACACCTCCAGTGACATAACATCTCTAAGATACACTCTACTATTATCAAACAAACAAAAAATCTCCAACCAATACAATACAAAAATACAGAAAATTTTGAAAGCCATATCAGGTCCAGCATGCATCCTAGGGCGAATGTGCTGAAAGCGTTTTAACAGTCCAAGTTTGATTTATGCCTTTGAGCTTCTAGATTCAGTAGATCACAAGGCTAGAGGGCACCACGTGTGAAAACACATTTCAAAACATGCATCCATAGTGTTATTTAGCCCCTACTCCTCAAAAGTACATCAATGGGCATCGAGGAACTGTAGCTGACAAAGAGATTTATTCATTACTGATGCTGTTTGTAGAGCTCTGCTTTCAAGTATTATAAAATCAAGCTACATTAAAAAACCAAAAACAACAACCAAAAATTATCTGTCATATGAAAAAAGACATTGCCTATTTATGGGAAAGAAAAATGCATACTCTCTAGAATATTCCCATCTCTAGGAATTTCATCATAATAATAAATCAAAACTCTCTAATGCAATCTAGCTAGTTCCCACTCCCCTCCTATCCCTCAGTTGTAGGTAGAGGGATTTCACCGACTTATTTCTGATATAGATCCCACAAGTGAATCTTGGATTCTGACTCTCATCTATAGTCTTCTGTAAACAATATTTTCACACTTTGGACTGATCCTAATCTCTCCTTTGACTTCAGATTATATGATTTGCAATCCTTTAGTGCAGTGGTAATCAACCTGTGGGTCAAGACCTCTTTAGGGTCAAATGACCCTTTTACAGGGGTAGCCCGATTCCTAACAGCAGCAAAATGGAAGTGATGAAGTAGCAGTGAGAATAACTTTATGGTTGAGATGGTGTGTCACCCCAACATGACGAACTGTATGAAAAGGTTGGGGCATTAGGAAGGTCAAGAACCACTGCTTTCGTGACTGACGTTGGTGTCCGTGTTCCATGTGAACTTAGTTGACTACTCACATAGAGGCTTAGTTCTTTGGAGACAAGCAGCAAAATGGGCACAAACTCAAGCTGGCAGATATTCCAGTCCATAGGCTGGGCCACTGTCTCCTCTAGGTGAGTACTTAGAAGATTCCTAGGCCAAAAGGTGTCACGTGTCATCTAGGATTAATTGTCAAGGGCACTGGTGGAAAGGGGAGGTGTGTAAGAAGAGGCTGACATGTAAATCTTTGATAAAGTCTTCTGGACAGGTGGATAGTACTGTCAGAGGGAGGAGGGAGAGATCAGGATGGGAAGAGCAAAGTGGGAGAGGAAAAGGGGAGTAAACTCTTCCACATGAGCACAAATGCATATCTGTTGCTAGGAAAGAAGGAGGACGGATTTCCAAGCATGGGGAAGAATGACTGAAGATGCGTTTGGGGATAGTTGGTGGGGAGCGTCTTGGGTGGGATGCATCAGGTGGCCCACATTGACCCGGGTTTCTGAGTGCAACCTGGTGACCCAGGTTGGGGACTTGGGCACTGAATGCCGGATCGTCAGGGGGCACAGTTTACTCCTGAGGCTGCTGAGTGAGATCCTATGTGGGAACTCCACTGGGTGACTCGGACTCTATCTCAGACACACCTGTCATTTGAAGACAGCTTATGGTGTCCACGGAAGCGGAAGGCAGCCGTGTATACCAAATTTGGTGAACCATCGGTAGGCAGACAAGTAAGGTCTTCCCCGAAATACTGTATTAAAATACGTATTATTCCAGCATACCTGTGGTGATCAATCTGTTTCCTTTGTTTTTTTGTTTGCTCATGGTAGGGTGATCTCAGAGGCGCCACATGATTGGGAGTTGCCCTCTTGAGGTCGTTCTATAAGTCTTTCTGTTTCTTGGTAATGAAACCCAGGATTGGTGAACCTGTAGGAAGAGCTAGTGAAATAAGAATTTGGGGGGTGGAATGTTCAGGAAAGAGGCATAGGGTTAAAGGGAGACAATGCCAAGGAATCCAGAAAGGAAAAATGTGTTTGGAAACTGATTGTGCAAACAATGGTACAATTATATTTGATGTGATGGAATGATGAAATGACGTTTGTCTTTACTCCCAAGTAATAATAAATTAAAAGGACAAAAACAATGAGCATGGATCCAGGAAATGGCTTTGCAGCTTACACTAAATCTTAGCTCCAATTTGAGAGCAATCAGGCCTTGCATCATGGCTCTGCTGAACCCTCACCCCAGAAAGGAAACACAAAGGAGTCAGGTGCAAAGTGTGGAGAAGAAATTAGATGGTGCCTGGCTACCAAATAAAATCTTAGATAATTTAAAAAGAAAAGATCTTACTGTGTGTCATACTATTTTGATCATGTGATTTTCAAAACACACATCTACTGTTATTTTAGAAAGACATTTTAACCCCGAAAAGCAAATTGAAGAAATGCAGTTGACAAAAAGTTTTGTCAGTTAATGAAACTGTGTCTGTGCAGCTCACTATCAAATATTGTGAATTCACACTACATTCAAACAAAAATAAGTAATGTCTAAAGGAAAGTGCACTGAAGCCATTTGTATATGAAGCAATAAACAGAGACATTGCTTCACTAAGGGAGAGGAAAATGCATCTTTGCTACAATGTTTTCATCCCTAGGGATTTCATCCTAACGTTTTTTTCCCCCAAAATCTTTGCTCTCCATGAGGTTGATGAAACTTTACACGTGTGAATGCAACCAGTCATTTTGACTAAAAAATTCTGACTAAAAAGGAATCTCCGGAGGTACTACCTCATTGTGCATTTAGTAGCTACACTATTTGACACAAGTATCGCTTTTTTAGCAGGGTATACAAGCATGTGTCAGCTATAGGGTCTTCCTTGGGCAATGTCCAACTGCAGCTGTATCTGTGTCCCATGAGGCAATTCAGAAATCCCCATCAGCCTGTGTGATATACCAGACACAACCACATGCCAAATGCATTACTCATATCTTCTATCTCTTGTGCATTCCAGGACTAGGAATTAGCTTGATACTAACAAATTAATTTTGAGACGACTTTAATATATGTCATTGAAATTATATACATACAGATATTCACATAATATAATGAATATTTTATGATGTTTCGCTTTAAAGTGTACTTTGGACATCTAAACTCTTGATGATCTTTTTGACTGAGAAAAATAAAGCTGCATCCGTTTGGGGAGCATCTTTGATTTTGCATGGACAGAAGTGAATGTTAGCACTAAAGATGGAGATTGAAGGAAGTCTTGGTGCCAAATTGAGATTTATTTTACTTTTACTAACTTAATCAGAAATATATTTCAATCTTTATAATTTAGAGAGAGTGATAACCCAGCATAACATTAAATCCATACATTGTGTCATTTGAATTATATTTTATAGCTATATAATATAATATAATATAACCTATAAGCACATATCAAATAATATTAGAAATATTTATAAATATATTTCCAATATAAAATTATACAAATATGTAAAAATTTTCTAAATAAAATGTTCGTGTATTTTTTATTCAAAAACTTTCTGTGAGTCATTTATGCAAAATATAGATTTTTCAGTACTCTTCTTTTTAAAGTTTTTACTAACCCTAGTTTTGTTAAAATAGCTGGTTGCTAATAGACATTATTATTATTAAGTGTAATATACTTCTATCTATAGATGATTGCTAATATGTATCTATAGCAATATTTTTGAACTCTGTCATAGTTCCAAGGGATTTTTTCTTACTTTTCTTTTGCTTTCCATTTCTTATTATGTGTAGATTTTAGAAAAGTATTTGAATTAATTCAATTGAATGATTCAAGGGCTCTTATGTAAATATGCCAGCAACTAAGAAAACTTAGTTAAATGATTTCTATGAACAATTGTGAGTTCAGTTTATTTGGGGCATCAGTTCCTTTGGAAAAAAGAACCCTTTGAAAAGGTCTGTAGGCAGTTGGTCCTCATCTTCAGTGATAAGAGATATTTTTATCCTGGTTTTGTAACCCGGGCATCTTATACAAGTCTTCTTGTGATTTATTTACAATACATGACTTGATGAATCAAAATTTTGATTTTGATTTTTTTATTTAAATCATAATTAAATGCAACTTTCAAAACAAATCCAGGAGTCTGAAATGCATGTCTAAATCAAAGCAGGTCCACAAGCCCCAGGTGTCTGGACGATGAAACCCTACCTTTTCTATCAAGCCATGGAATATTAGACCTTAGAGAATCCTTAGCGACACTGTTACTGGCTAAATTGGCATGGTTAGTTTAAAGCTATTTTGTTTAAATATTGCTGGTTAACTTCATCCAATAGTCTTTTTCAAAACGTCAAGTCTTTAACTTTCTTTTCTTTTTTTTTTGGGGGGGGGGCATCACTGCTCTCTGGCGGTGGGAGTAGGAGGCCCAGCCCCACTGCTGGAATTGAACCTCCGTCCCAGTGGGCCGCAGTCCCACGCACAACGACTACGCCACCAGGGCTCAGCCCTTTTAACTTTCATAAATGGCACACAATACATATTTACTGAATTGAATGCACTTCACAATAGTCTGTGAAGGTTTTCCACATACCAAAAATTCCTTGACTTAAGTGACCCTGATAATGATTGACACCTATCAGTAATTACTGGTACTAAGTATAGTCCAGGTACTCTTTTAATGGTAAGAATATTTACAGTAGGGATGTGTAGAGGAGGAGGCCCTCATGGAGGTGTATCCCTATCTCTCTCATGCTCTAGTTACGTTCCTACTTTTCCATCATCTTTAATTTTAAGAATTGACAACATTCATTTAAAGTTGAAACCTCTCATTTTCCCAGCGTACAAATCAGAAGGAGTCCCTCCCTGTGTTACTCCAGTGGCTATTCACAGGAACCCGAATGATTGTTGGTGTGCATCCACTCAGACACACTCAGAGGAAGATTGGTTTATTTACTTCCTCCCACATCTGCAGGTGCAAACAAGGAGTACAGTTTGATCCTAGTACATGTGGCGTGACTGGGAAGCAGAATTACCTGAAGGCACAGGTTGATGGTTGTGACAACGACGGCTAAAAAAGCCCCAAATCACTTGTCTAGACCAGACGGCCTTAAGAGTTAGGCTGTTCAAGCTGCACCCAAGCACCTGGCAGGATTGCAGTGCACTGCTTTAGTTGTGTGGTTCCTGAGCGTTGAGCTGTGATCTGCGTGGCCAGCAGTTCAAAAGCATCAACAGTTCTGTGGCAGAAAGACTGGACTTTCTATTCCAGTAAATAGTTACAACCTTGGAAAAAAAAATATTTACAATCTCAGAAACTCAGGGGATGAGGGGGCCGGAGGGCACTGGCCGTCAGCATTGACCCCATGGCACTTTGTTAGTGTTTGAGTGCACAGCTTTAGGCTGGACTGAGAAGGGTTTGCCTAATCATCAAGGGGGGGGGGGGAAAGGGAGGGAATGTTTGAAGAGCAAGTGAAGAAACGGATGAGCAGGTAGGCAAAGGAAAGAAAAGATATGGGGTCTAAATTCTGCTTCATCACATTACCATGTCGTGATGCCTCTAACAATGTCACCTGCCTCTTTGTTTGAGATGATTCCTAATTTCTGACTTAGGATATCATTATGCATGTAAAAATGTAGCCCTTATAAATGAGAGGCTTAGCTCATAAAAGATGATGCTATTCACTTGATTAGCAAATTCTTGTCAAAGATATTCAAAAGTATCTATCTACATTTTGAACATCACACACTTGACCTCTTTCTTGTAGAATGTTTCAGTAATAACAGTCTGAATACGTACTGGTTGTCTACATTCCCAAAATGCAGGACTGATTACAGAAACCAATACACTTGGTTTTTCTTTCATAGTTTTTAATCAAGAACCAGTTATGTAAACCCAACACTGTTTCCTTCTAGAATCCCTTTGGAGAGCTCCTTAAGTAAATCAGCCCCTGAAATGACAGGGGGCTACATCTCACCTCCTCTGATGACACAAGGAAGAAAAAGAATCCCACACTAAACTAGACGATGGAAGCCAAGCACACTTCCAGCCTCTAGCCTGCTTTACTTCATTTGATACCAACTACTCCTTCCAGGATGATCTTTTCCTGTCCTGGAGTTGAGCCTTCTTGCAATGGTTACACAGAGCTCACAATTATAGAGGTGTCACAGGAAGTTAAGAGATAGCCACAATAACATCAAGAAGACACACTTTTGCCATAGCAGCACCTCTCTTCTGCCAGCAGCTGGTCCACTTCCTTTACCAGCATGGCCCCTTGGCCTCTTCCTTGTTCTGTGGTCAGGAGAGGCCACCCTTATGCCTGGTGACCTCAAGAAAGTGTCTCTGTGCTGTATTGTGGTCCTACTATGTAGCAGAGCCTCTGGTTCCTGCTGCTTCTACCACTCCACTCCGGGACCTCACACATGTTCCTTCAGTAGTGCTTTTGTCTTGATAACACAAAATCCTCTCCTTTTCTGGGACTGAGAAGGCTCACTATATTCAGAGGAATGGACTCATTCCTGAGTTAAAGTCCTCTACACTTTATGTGCATGTTCCCATGCAGTCACTGGATGGAAGCATATTTACTAAACTGTGAATGGAAGAGTCATATCAAATAATTTCACTTCACCATTAAAAACAAAATAAACCCCTGGGGTACCGACAACAGGGAAGTGGGTGAAGGGACACATTGGACAGTGAACTATATGAAAAAGTAATGATAATTTATAAATTATTAAGGGTTCATGGGGGGGGGTAGTAGAGGAGGGGGGAACTATGTAGAGCTGATACTGAGGCCTGAGTAGAAGGAGGATGTTTTGAGAATGATGTTGGCAACAAATGTACAGATATGGTCTACATACAATTGATATATGCATTGTTTGTGATAAGAGTTGTATGAGTCCCCAATAAAATGATTTAATATTAATAAATAAAACTCACTGCAATGAGTCTGTGAGGACAGGGAAGACTGTGACTCTTTACAGGAATGAAAAACCTCATCTCTCTCCAGAGGAGAGGCTGAAGATTTGGAACTGCTGGCCTTGAAGTTAGCAGCCCAAGGCATAACCACTTCACCACAAGGATATACAATTTTGAGAAGTCACAAAATTCACTTTTTGAACTTTAAAATGTATCCAATGCACATTATCTTTTTTTTTGGGGGGGGGGCATCACTGCTCTCTGGTGGTGGGAGTAGGAGGCCCAGCCCCACTGCTGGAATTGAACCTCTGTCCCAGTAGGCCGCAGTCCCGCGCACAACCACTACGCCACCGGGGCTCAGCCCGCACATTGTCCTTTTAGCGTTATTAAATTTCCAATTAATTGCCTTAAATGTTTATTTTTAAATAAGAAATGGTATGAACCACTTTTTATTTTGAGAAATTATTGTTTTGATAAACCATGATTATAGATTTTGCCAATACTTGCTTCATAGAATGTTTTCAGACTGCTAGTGGTAAAGCACTCAGAGCTGACTGGGAGAGCACCACATGGAAGCTAGGTACTTGCCTCCTGGGGAAAAGCTATGGACAGTCTAGTTTTGTAAAGACTACCCCAACTGCCACATAGTGAATTCCAACTCATAGTGGATTCCAACTCATAGGAGAGAATAGGATTGTTCCTTGTGATTCCCAAGACTGTAACCTGGGACAGGAGCCTGCAGCCTCAGCTTTTTCCTATGAAATGGTCACTGACTGTGACTTGGGGTACATTGGAAAGCTAGTAAAAATCATAGAAATATTGCTATGTATTAAAAGTGGGGTGCATTCGTGCGTGATTAATGTTTTACAAGAACCTTTTCTGGGGGGGCATCAGTGCCCTCTGGTGGGAGTGGAAGGCCCAACCTTGCTCCTGGAGAGCTGCTGCTGGATTTGAACTGCCAAGCTAGTGGGCCGCAGTCCTCCTGCACTCAACCACTGTGCCACTGGGACTCAGCCATTTACAAGAACCTTTTTAAAGAATACTTTAAGACCTCTATTTTAAGAAGAGGAGATAGGAGCTAGAAGCAAGTTAAATCATCGTAAGTTCGGAGTTAGAACACAGCTTTTGCATCACTCTTGCTGCTAACTTCAGGCCTTGATTTTGTTTGAAGTAAGTATCAACATGTGGGAACAATTTTTCTTGGTGTTTTTTGCCTATCTTGGGAAGGTCTTGACAAGGATGAAGGTGTGAAGGTATATGGGTTTTCAAATTTCTTTGTGGTTTCTTTGTTATTTCCTTTGGTGAAGCCAAAGACATGGGGGCACAAAGGTATCGAAGCAAGAAGTAAATCTGTCTAAACATCCCCTGATTGGTGTTAAAATACACTGGGCTTAATGATTTCTTGAAAATCCAGATTTGAGGGGAAGAAGTTATGCATGCCATTCCTGCTGAGCATGCACTGCTACAGAGCTCTTAGTTACTCTCGCCTGTCTCTCTCTCTCTCTCTCTCTCTCTCTCTCTCTCTCTCTCTCTCTCTCTCTCTCTCATGCTTACCAATCTTAAGGAAGGACATTTCAATACCTAAAAGGCAGGATGACTATTATCTTTTTAGATCTCAGCACCAATTCATACACTGCTACTATTTTTTTTTGAGTGGGGCGCATCACTGCCCTCTGGTGTTGGGTGTAGGAGGCCCAGCCTCTGCTCCTATGGAGCTGGAATTGAACCTCCATCCCAGTGTGTCGCACTCCTGCACACAACCACTACGCAACCAGGGCTTAACCCCCACTGCTACTATTTCATAGATCATAATCTCCTTTCACAGCTAGATTGTATGTCTATTCAAAGTAAGGATGGTGTCCTACTTTGCTCTCTATATATGGTGGATTTAATTAAGAACTTTACCAAATGCTTTTAGCATGAGACTCTGCACTGGCAATGCATTTTGAAGTCTATGCTGTCTTTTTAGGCCAGGAGCCCAATCAAATCAAAGTACTAAATCTATTGGACTTATAAAATGTATGCACATGAAACTTGCCTGGTGTCCCCAGAGAGTACTGAGGTATCTGAATGAAAACTCTTAGAGACATAGCCTACAGCAGGGTAGCCCATATAGCCCATGGGTCACATGTGGCCCTCTGAGACATTTGTCCCACTTGCTGGTTGTTTTTGCTGCTGTTGTTCTGCTCATCCAGGACCAGCAGTGAAATTATTCATAGTTTTGTTTTATTTTTAACTATAATCTGCCCTTCCAATGGTCTGAAGGACAGTAAACTGGCCCACTGATTAAAAAGTTTGAGGACCCTTGGTCTACAGAATTAGTAAGAGTGATAGACTATACAGTTCAAAAGACTAGTCAATCTAGGTGAGAGTTTTAGAATTTAAATTAAAGCCAGGATTAAATTTTTTTTTTCTTCTGAAACTTGGATTTCAGGTCTACATTGTCAGTGCTTCTACCTGACACTTAGAAATGGCATGTGTAAGTCAATAGAAACCCCAAAAGGGGCTGAGCCCCGGTGGCGCAGTGGTTGTGTGCGGGACTGCGGCCCACTGGGACGGAGGTTCAATTCCAGCAGTGGGGCTGGGCCTCCTACTCCCACCACTGGAGAGCAGTGATGCCCCCCCACCCAAAAAAAAGAAACCCAAAATGATGAGTAGTCCCCAGGGGTGGTAGCAAGGAATAAAGGTGATGCTTAATACTGAGTTGATGTTGCATGGTGGTGAAAATTTTTGAAAAATTTTAGCAGCACAAAGAATATGACCAATGATATTACATATACATGTAGAAACTGCTGAAGTGTCGAATTTGGGTGTGTGCATTTTTGTCACAAAAAATGCAAAGATAGATCATAGGTAGATGATGCTGATGTTGATGAAATAGAGCGGTTACTTAGGTAGATAAAATGATGAAAAGGCTGAGCCCCAGTGGCGTAGTGGTTGTGCGTGGGACTGCGGCCCACTGGGACGGAGGTTCAATTCCAGCAGTGGGGCTGGGCCTCCTACTCCCACCACCGGAGAGCAGTGATGCCAAAAAAAAAAAAGAAAAAATGATGAAAGATGTGGACTCATGGTTGGCTTTTCATATCGGCATTTGCTGGGGAAAATATGGCACATTTCTTTTAAAATAAGGACTGATGTCCTTTTTACAAAGTTCCTGGGCCTCAAGAAACTAGACAAATTTTATGTGACACTATCTATGTTCAATGATTACTCAGGGGTTTTTAATTTTAAAATAGGGATGGGGTATGAAGAAAATATTAAAATGGAGCAAAATCTTATGATGTCTGCTATCTCATGTGCACTTTTATCTGTAGTAAATGTATAAACAGGCATAGGGTGTGGGGGAAGGCACAAGATGTGAGAGGCAAAACCTACTTTTAGCTGTGTTTATGTAAAAAAAATAATTTCATGATTACATTTCTTCTTCTGTGTGTCACCTACAGGATTTCTTCTTCTGTTGTTGGGCAACAAGTTTTGACATTTTAAGAGCCTACAGATGCCATACTTAAACTTAGTAATTGGTCTATAAATAAACATAAATACTAAGGTACCATAAGGCCAGAAACATGGTGCAACAGAAGCATAGAATTGCAGGGCTTACTTTCAATATGTGTGTGTGTACGTGTATACCCCAGTTCAATGCAGATCATTCCTTGCATATGTTCAAATGAAATATGAAAGAAGAAAATGTTCTTCAAATGCTTACTGCAACATTTTACAGAAGACATATGTATGTTCTTACAATTTAACAGAGAAGAGGGACTTACCTGGAATCAATTATGGGAAATTTGGTGAAATGCAAGTGAAATACTCATTGCCTCTTCTTATTATTATTACACTATGTTTCTTTAAATCTTTTTTTTTTTAATTGAAGCCTACAGTTAGTTTCATCCAATGGCAGTTGTGATCCCATCATTGTGGTCTGGGAATTGGCTTTGAGTGCTTTCAACTCAAAGTGTGTCCGTCTTTGCAGTGTCGCATTGCTTCAGAAGGTTTCTGGGCATGTTATCCCTCAGAACCCCGGGTTGGCTTCCATGGCACCTCGGGAGGGCTGAAACCCACCAAACTAGAGCAGGGAGCCAGGCATTTACCTGCTTGAGCTGCTGGGAGACAAAAGGACAAAAGCAACACACTCTGTTACAGGGACTGATTTTCAGAGACAGATTTCTATGTGTGCCGAGTCAGGATGTTAGGTTCTCTCCAGTGTGTACAAGACTCTCTCCAGCCCACATTCTCAGCAATCATGCTTCTCTTTTGGAGTGAGATAATGGGTTTCAACCCCCAATGTTATGGTAGCAGCAAAAATTAGAGATATACTATAAATGAGGATTCCTATAGAATATTTGTGATGCTATTATATGAATTGATTTTATTTCAATTAAAAAAACAGTTAATTGGAGAAAATCAGAAATTAGTGAATCTAATATTCCTCATAACTCTTATAGGTAGTCTCTGTTAATAGATTGAAATTTCTCATTAATGTGGCCTTTTATGTTTTTGAGAATGTTTTGCTGATTAAAAAACAATTATGCACACTAACGATAATACATCGAATGACAAGCACACGTCTCATTTTACTTCTGATGGGGATTTTAGAATCTACTTATTGATAAGTAGAAATTAAAATCATGACAACAATTAGTTCATTTTTAAACATGGAGCTAATGTTTTCAATTTCTGTGTTCAGCTCTGCCTATACTTTCTCCAACCCCAACAACACGCTTGTCCATTTCTCAAAGCCAAGTCCCAATTTGTAATGATTTTTGACTTTTCAGCTATTCTATAATTCTCCTCAGCAGCTTTGGGCCTCTGATGAAAAAACACAGTTCATTCACGTTCTACCTTTTAAACTTAGCAAGTATTTGACCTTGTACTTTAGGCTGCTATGTGAAGAGAACTCAGAAGTGAAACTTCTTTATGGAGAGAAAGAGAAGACTTGCAGTGTTTAATTCTTATACCACATTTCATGTTGATAGATAGTCATCGATTCCCCGGTCGATGATGACAGAAGGGCAGAATCCCTGGTGCCTCACACTCTCAACAAAATGCATGGGGATCTGGAAAATGGGTTTCAAGAGGAGTAAGGAAAGGTTACTAATGGGTGGGTTAAATAATTTCTAAAATAAGTACGCGGGTTTCAGCTTCTTTGATGCTTGTATGGCCAAGAAGCAAATATAATAAGATTACTGTTAATGTGCACCATGAAGATGTGGTCTCCACGCCAAGAACAAATATGAAAAATACCATTGTAATTCTTTTGCACAGCTAAACATGGTGCAATGTGTTGTCCCTCAGTTGATCTTTTGGAGGAATTAAGGGAAATTCAAAAAGAAGATTATCCTGTGTAAACAATGAGAGCTTAGATATCTTGCCTATTGGCCTAAGGTCTTCCCATTCTTCCTGCAGCGTTTACTTTTGGTAGTGAATGTTAATGAAGGTGAAACCTGAGGTAATTAGGGCTAATCCTTCTGACCTCCTGCTGCCCCGGTGCCTCCCAGGCCATTGCCTCACCAATGGGGTCTCACATTTTAAAGGAGAAAAGCAGATATTCCTTTTAAGTGATGCTCATGATTATTTTAGACATGATCCCTAATCCTTTAAGACTACTATTGTTTTCTAAAACGGGTCTTTGCACGGACAGGTATAACGAAGAAGCATGTACTTGTTACATTTAGATATGAAAGGAAAGACATCCATATACTCTACCTGGTCGCTCACCAGATAATGGGGAGGCATTTGTTTACTTTATGAGTAAAGGACAATTAAACAAAAATTTTAAAGAATACATCTTTAGCTTTGAAGAAACTGGAAAGTTACTTCCTTCCCATACCATATACATTTTTCTTGTTGACTTTTCAACAGAGCTTACATTTGGAAAGGTGTCACAGTGGGTGATCATCACTTCAGCTAATAGTCACTCTGTTGGGAAAGTAGAAGTTATTTTCTTAAAGATTTGATGACTCTAAAATCCTATGGAGCAGTCCTACCCTGTCTGCCAGTATCACTGTCAGTGCTGGTTTTGATAGGTCCAACACCAAGCTCAATGCCATTGGGTCAATTCTGAATCACAGCAACCCCCTAGGGCAGGTAAGGGCTGCCACTGTGGGTTTCTGAGGCAGGAGCTCTTTATGAGAGGAGAAGCCCCATTGTCTCTCCCACTCGGAGAGCCTGCTGGTTTCGAACTACTGACCTTTAGTTAGTGGCTCAGTGCAAAATCACTAAGCCATCAGGGCTCCTCCTGACAGGTAGGTAGATAGGTGTAATAGTAGTTGGGAAAAGAAGGGGGGGATCTGCATTTTGAATTCAAACAATGACAACAAAACTTCCCTGTGCCCATGCTTTATTCAGGTCTTCAAATTGGTTCACTTCAAGTCATCCCCCTGCTAATAATTTGCATTCCCACCCCAGAGATACAGAATTAGAATTTACATTTTAACAAGGACCCCAGGGGATTCCTGAATATACATGGAAAAATATACCCAAGAGCCACTTGTAAATGTATATGAGGTTCTTTGGGATGATGTGAAAATATACATCTAAGGTCAGTATACCTAATGTGGAAATACAAATTCTCAGCTCAGGGTTGACCCAGAAAGTACCTGCCTGAAGACTTGGTTTTATCCCTCAATATATGATATCTTTTTGAAAGAAGTGAGTAGAACTGAGCAGTGATGGATTTGTCCTACTTCACATAGATACACCCCAAGGTGTGAAGCCTATTTGATTATAAGTTGTGTATGTGTTCGTGTGCATATGTTGTAGACTTCTAATGAACAAAGGAATAAGTAAGCTTAGTATCCTTGTCAAGCTTTTCCAATTTGAAAGAAAAGCGTGTGTTCCTTTATAGATCCTGACTTCCTCTTTTACCAACCATAATAGAATCCATCCTCTTGCCAAGAGGTATTTTATTAGAATGTTAAGATTTTAGAATTGAGAGACAAGAGATCGTTATATCAATTAAGCAGCAAATTGCCAGTTGCAGCCATGACATTTTTAAAACAAGGGTGCTTAAAGAAGAAGAAAATCTCTTTATCACATCTAGCACTATCTTATTAGATCATAGATTATAACTCCTATTGTTTTCCAAATTTCTATCAAAGTTGTAGCATCTATTGTTTCTACAGTGATTTCCTATTCTTTTTTCAATGTACTTTTGATGAGCTGTGCCAGTGTCTAGGAATACACACACACATACACACACACACACACAGGATATTTAATGCATGTATACATTTAAATTACTGAAGAAAAAATTAACTCCCAAAGACTAAGAAAGTAAGATGACATGACAGTTCTACTGCAACAAGTTACTAATTCACAGCTCTACAGTTTTCAATTGTGAATGAGTTTATAGATTGAGGCTAGATAGTTGCTTCTTGTAAACCCTTATTTAGCAATCAATTCCCAAACCTCCAAAATGTCTGCACTTTAATGTTCTCTTTCTCTCCCCCCCCCCTCTCTCTCTGAGTAAATATTATTTTTATTCTGTAGGATTTCAATTGGTAGGAAAAGCAAGGTTGTGTTTATATAATGAATTCCGTGCCAGTGCCTGAAAGTGGACATGGATTATTTTCTATTGCAAAATTGTGGAGAGAGCCTTTGCACCATGGCATTTCAGAGTATATCAGAGGAGATTTCCTATTGATCCCAGTGGCAGGGATGAGTGCCCTGTGAGAATAAATGAGCTGACTTTATGAGGCTCCCTGTCATCAAGGATTTAGCTGTTTCATTTGCAGATTCCTGTAAATGTTCACCAGATTCATGGCCAGTAATTTTCACAGGAGAAGGACTGGACCATGAGTAAGCAAATGACTCTTTGTCATTAATGGTTTCAAGAAGCATTAAGAATGTTCTGGCAGCTCAATTGATTTTGACAAAGCTATGGGACCCAACTACCATGTATGTGTAGCTAATATTTCCAATTACCAGGCCAAGGAAATAGACAAAGTGACTGATATGTAAAACACACTCCTAGAAACACTCATTCTGAGCACATCGTTTTCCAGTATAAGCTTTAATTTGAAGTCTAGAGCTGTATACATTTAGGGTACTGCAATAAAAATACTAGTAAACCAAAAAGCACTCTCTGTGTGTAATTAAATATATATCTGCTAATCTTCACATCCTTAATTGGGTTGTTTTCTAAGTGATCAGTAAACTGCATGCAGTAACTAATGTGTATGTCCAGTTAGAATTGATGAAGGAGCTCTGGTGGGGTTTTCAGGTGATGAACAGAACACTATCAGCAACATTGATGGTTCAAACCCACGAGCTGCTTTGTGGGTGAAAGATGAGACTATCTGCTGTCCTAACTGTTTATATCCTCAGAAATTCCATATGCATATGGGATCACTACAAATCTAAATATATATAATGGCAGTGGAAAGGGGTTTGGTTACAAAATTTGTATTTTTAGGTATAAAAATAACTAGGGAGGAAAAAAAAACCCAAAATCCACACCCTTTATTATTCAAGTTAATTCCTTTTCATGGTGACCCTACAGAACAGAATAGAATGGTCACAAAGGACCCCAAGGCAGGAAGTTTCTATGGAATTAGACTGTGCTGCTTTTCTCTATTAGAGTGCTTGGTGGGTTTTGCCACCAGCATTTTTGTGAGGAATTCGGTGTTTTAACGTTTGGAACTCTAGAGATCCTTAAATACCAATGGAGTATGATAACGAAGAATGATAACAGAGTATGACAATAGAGAATGATATGGAGGAAGAGAACTGATTTTAAATTGCCACCTAATTCCAGAATCTTTAAATGTTCCTAGAGCATGATCAATCTTTTATCAAAACTTGTCTTATATATAATTTACTTTCTATAGGTTAAATATTTCAATTACCTGCGGTAATATAAGGAGCCTAGGTGTTATAGTGGTCAAGTGTTTGTCTGCTGATGGCAAGGTCAAAAGATGAAAACCACCAGACACTCTCTGGGAGAAATACAAGACTTTCTACTACAATAAAAAAGACTTTCTACTTGGTTCGACGCTGCCCTCACAGAGTTGCTAGGAATTGGAATTGACTAGATGGCAGTGGAGTCTTTTGATGCAAAGTTTACATATATATATATATATATATATATATATCCTGATGAGTCTTGACTTTCATTTAGAAGTGCGCTGGAAAAAACAGTTCATTTCCTTGACATATTGGCATTTGTGTGGACCAACCAAGGTATGGCATTTTATTCATATTACTATAAGTTAATTCCTAAGCACAAAGAGCTTACTTAGCATTACTTCTAGAGTACGATGAACTCTCTTTCTCATTCCTCTCTGTCTCCTTATGAATGAAGGCTTTGTCTATGTCTGAAAAATCTCATCTCATAGGTACTCTAACTATGCTGGTTTGAGTACAAATCAAGAAAAATTGTATTGAAGAAAATTTAGCTACTTTTCTTAAACTACACATGCGCATAGACATGTTATAAGTTCCCATGGGGTTGACTCAGACTCAATTGTCTTATTTGTCACAGTCCAAGCCACCCAGTCCTATGCCATCTTCTTGCACACATCGCCAGGTTAAGGTGTTTTTCCCAAGGAGCGCCCTCCTCTTTATTTTCATGGATTCTCTGCTATAGCCACCAGGCTATCCCATATTGCTAAATGCTATATATGCTAATGATGTGACTAAAGTAAGTAAACCAAAGTCCTAATTGTCTGGCTTCTAAAGAACATTTTGGCTTTGATCCAACAATATTTTAGGTAAATTTATGTATAAAATAGCAATGTATGTGTAAATGTACACATTGCAGCATTGTTTTAAATAACAAAAGGTAGGCATCAACCCAAATCAGACCAAGTGAAAGTACATCTAGAAGGTAAATTGTCGTACATCTTATTTTTAAGCAAAAAAATTAAAAAAGAATGTGGAAGACTTTTATTCAATCATAAGGCCAAGGTTTCCAAGAGATCTTATTAGGAGAGAAACTATGTTAATTATCACATGTGATGAAGATGACAAAACTATATAGTTCAAGGGGCTGAGCCCCGGTGGCGTAGTGGTTGTGCGCGGGACTGCGAACCAATGGGATGGAGGTTCAATTCCAGCAGTGGGGCTGGGCCTCCTACTCCCACCACCGGAGAGCAGTGATGTCCCCCCCCCCCCCAAAAAAAAAAAAAACCTATATAGTTCACACAAGGTAGATCCAACAAGGTTATCCAACAGGAAGAGAGTCTAGGTGAACTGGTTCACTCTAGATCAATAAGTAAGCAAAAATTAACCTTGCTTACTGGCTACTGAGGAACCCTACTGGCAGCCTTTCCATGAGATAAAAGTTTTGACATCTGTAGAGAGTTAGAGTCTCAGAAACCCACAGGGTGAGTTCCACTCTATGGGCTCATGAGGAGTCCAAATCAATTCGATGCTATTGTGGTTCTTTTGGTTTTTGTTTGATTGCTGCTACTGTTGCTTCAGAGTAGAAAAGAGATCCCCAATCTCAAATATAATTTATGGAGAAAATGTATTGCCTTAAAAGGACAGAGGCATCATAATGACATGAACACGTCATCCAGAGGACAGAGGCTACTCATTGGAGAGATGTCGATGGAATCCAAGGAGTCACAGGTGGGATGCTTGTGAAACAGGCATGGAACAAAGGAATCTGCCACAAGGTCCTACATGGCGGATCAAAACATCATGGGAACAGGGACAAAACCAGGATTGGGCTAGGTTCACATTTCACAGAGAAGGGCTTACAAGATTGGCCCAAGGCCTTTTAACAAAAGCAATCAAGACAAAATTGATAGCAAAAGCCTCACCCGTAGGTGGTCTCTAATACTTGCCCTGCCCTATGCCCTCCATCAAAGACACACCCAGGCAGGCCCCAAAGAGAAACTCCCCTCCCTGGGCTGGGCAGACAAGGGTGCAGGTACCCAGTTTCCAATATAATTCTTGGTTAATGATCAGAAAGAATTCCATGAAGCCTGCATCCATCTGGGCCTCAGTGAGTGGATTTGGGACTCTCACTGTCTTCCGTAGCAGAGTTGCTCAGAATTTCAGCTGCAGTATCTGGACATTCTCTGCCTGACCGAATCGAAAATATGAGAAGAGGCATACATTCTGGAAATGAGTGCTGTGGGATGGAAACAGATGCCAACCTACTTAAACACAGGTTCTTTAACTTTGTGTAGGTTGGAGGTGGGGTGAAATTGTTAGCTACAATTTAGTAAGTAAGCACAAGTAAGTCCTGCCCATGGGGTATGAAGACACTGAGCACACATATAGCCATATTTATGCTTGCTAAATTTTATGACTCTGAAATAAATTATCATATATGAATTCATATATATGACACATATTGCACATAATCATATATAGAGAGAGGTATATTAAAGATGCACCAGCTAGTCCCAGGACATATAATAGGTATTAACTAGCTATCAGTAAATATATATATATACACATACAATCATATTTCTATATGAATTAAATTTTATTTGCAAAAATGAACACAAAAATAATCCTATTATTTGCTTTTAGGGAGGAGAATTGGAAGTAGGTAAAAAGGAGGACCAATAATAGAGAGACATTGCACAGTGTGCTTTTTAAAAAGTCCTTATACTTTGACTTTTACTTCAAAGTAAAAACATTTCGAAAAACCTCATCTTGTGTTTCTCTTTTCCAACCCAACAATTCAAATGGCTTATGTTCCAGTTGCATTTCCCCCAGGCTCCTACTGTGCGGGCCCATTAAATCCCATGGGTGGGCCAGGTCGGTGCACGCAGCTACTTCTCAAAGGTTGGAGGTGTGAATGCACCTGCCATGCCTTCTAAACAAAGCGGGGTATCCTGCTTCCCAAAAATCAGCCGTTGAAAGGTCTATGGAGCACATGTTGTATCTGACACATATGGAATTGCCACGAGTCAGAATCCACTGATTGACAGCTGGTTCTGGGAAATGTAGCCAATTTTTAAATTCTGACGATTAGGAAAACAGTCTAAGTTAAACAAATTCACATGAATGTGTAGGAGACAGCTCGCCTCCGAGCGCCCATGTGTGTTTCTGATTCAGAAGAAGGGAGTTATTAACTCACATGGAATTCACACTGGTTACATTTCAGCCAGTTTTAAAAATACTCTTAGCCAGCGTGGGAGTGATCATTTGATTAAAGTAGTCCCAGAAAATCAAATAAATATGTAGGTCTGTTGATCCACATGCCTGACAGGAGGGGGAAGCTGCTTCTGGCTCAGCCAACCAACCTCCCACCTGGAGACTGATGCCTGCAGGCCTACTGGGAAAGTGTGGGCTGAAAAAAACAGGTCCCGCAAGGAAGCACCAGGATGGTGAGTTCTGGGCGAGGTGGATCTCAAACTGTGGTTATGAAACATGTTTATAAATAGGCACAACATGTGACATCTGCTGTATTCTTGAATATTTGCTCAACATAGAGGGCCCAGCGCCTTGTTCCTAATTTCCCTCCAGATCTCTTTAGAAAGACCCCTGGAAGCCCAGCGAGTTAAGCATCGGGCTGTTCAGCCGGCTGCTCCCTGGGTCAAAGCCTAGACCATGCCCTAAATGGTGAGCGCCCCTCCATAACTAAATCACCAGATCAGAGATGTCCCCGATGACTGCATCTGCTAAGAATGGTATTTCAATCAAAAAGTGTTTCTGACACACCCAAGCTCTGGGCAGTCTCTGAGAAGTCAAATCCAGGATTCACTGTGTTAAAGAGCTGGAAATTTGGCGAAGGACTTTTAGAGCCCCATTCAGCTAAAGCTGATCCCCCAAATGCTTTCCTAATCCCTTTCCTGGGGGCTCTTGCTCCTCCCAGGGCCCCGCCTCGTACTTCCTGTTTTATATAGACAGATTCTGCCCGGGGGCAGGAGGCTTCTGAAGCCTGTTCCTATCCCACCCTAGTTAATGGCTGCCTCGCATCTGGAGATGAGTCAAAGCAGAAGAGTCTTTAAGCCCTATTCTTTTTTTTTTTTTTTTTTTAAAGAATGCCAATTGTGCACAGACTTTGAGTTCTGTACTCTTTGAGGCACTGAGCGTCCTGATGGGAGCAAACATGGCAAGCGATTACCCCCGGAGTTTCTGAGCCCTTTCTTGAAATAGACATGGACAATAAATACAGAAAATATGTACAGTACTTGTTGTGTTAGGTGAGGAAAACGTGTAAGGAGAAAAAACAAGATGAAGGCAGTAAAAAGGAAGCATATATGTGGGTGTTGGAGGGCAGTTGCTTTTGATAAGGTGTGTTTTAGATAAGGTAACCAGCAAAGAGGGAATTTATGAATGAAACACAACAGCTAATGGGATGGAAGCCCAACTGAAAACAAAAGAATTCACTGCCATCAAGTCCATTTTGTCTCACAGCAACCCCAAGAGTTAGCCAAACAGATCCTGCTGCCTTGGGATTGGGCAGAGTGAGGGATGTTCTGGAAAGAGTCAATGGAAAAGTACGAGGGCCCCAAGTAAACAAATGGGCATAAAGAGAATGTGAATGAAATGGCCTAAGCAAGGAATATAGTTGAAAGAATTCAGTGATAGGAAATTAAAGTTGTGATCTGGGACCAACACCTATGGTCTCTTTAAGGGACTTAGGTTGTGATGCTCGGTAAGGTGGGGAAAGAGTGTAAGATTTCCAAGAAGAAAAGACATGATCTCTTTTGTTTGAAAGCAGAATCACTTTAGGGGGTTTCTTTAGAGTTGCTTTAACTGGGGCAGAATCTAAAACATAAGGTAAGGTCATAGCAGTGACAGGCATGTTGAGGTGGGAGAGATGTGATTAGAGCCTGGCATATTTTGAAATTAAGAGCAGTAGGATTAACTAACTTTATACAAGTTTTAAGGGGACAAGAATCCAGGAAAACTCAAGAATTCTTTTGGCTGAGTTATGAATATTGGAATTACTAAGTTTTAAATTGGAAAGACTGGAAGAACTGTAGCGTTAGTGGCAAGTCAAATCTGTCATCCAAATGGAAATGCCAAGAAAAAGGAAATTCTCTAGCTTAAAGACACACACACACACACACACACACACACACACACGATATTTGGGATGTTCTCCTAAATATCGTAATAGAAGTAGTAAGATTTGAGAAATGTGTGACTACAAAGAAGAAATGCTACAGCTGAACTCTGATCACTTCATTTTAAAGTGTTAAATGTTGAAAGAAAATGAAGACCCAGACCAGTAGACTGGGAGAAAGCTGTTAGATGGCAGGCAGCAGGTTGAGTAAGTGTGTTACCTTGCAGGTCAAGTGAAATAAATTTTTAAAGATGGAGAGAATGCCCACCTGGTCAGATGCTGCTGAAAGGTCAAAGGAGATGAGCAATAAGAACTGACCACTGAAAATTGCAATATGGGAATCGCTGGTGTTTTTTCCAAGAATGATTTTGCCATGGAAGCAGCAGGACAACATTTATTTCAGTGAGTTCAAGAGATCAGAGCAAGTGAGGGGATTAGAGATGGCCAGTAATGGCGATGCTTTCAATGTATTCTACAGTGAAAGCAACTGAGGAAAAAAAAACTAAAAATGGGGACAATACAGAGATGAATTTTGAGCCTGAAAATGGCATAAATGATCGTATTTGCTTATGAAACCATGTAGTAAGGAGGGAAAGCTCAATCAGACACAAGACAGAGGGGGACACTGATGAAACAATGAGTGGGTAAAGGGGATGGACATTAAGGACAAATGTAACTCTCATCTAGTGGCAGAGGCACATCATCCTGCCACAAGAGGCGGTGAATAACAGAAACAATTGCAATCAGGAGATTCTCATGTGCTTAAGGTCTTCATGGTGGGCAGTTCGTAATGTATGGTTGTTTTTGCAGTAAGACTTAAGAACATTGGGGACCCTGGCTTGCCTTGTTCTGTAGAACAACAGTGGATTCTGTTGAAGGAAAACAGATTTCCAGACAGTGCTGAGATTTCAGATAATTCTTTACATATGACTGCTTTAATGGCCAAGTGGTATCCAAAAAGAATTCTTTTTCCTCTTAGATGTCTCCCATCCAAGTACTAACCTGGCCCGACCCTGCTTAGCTTCCGAGATCAGATGAGATCGGGCGCGTTCAGGGTGGTATGGCCGTAGACTTAGATGTCATTAAACAATAAAAAACTGAGAGTTCGTGAAAAGGATGAAGACCCTGACCTTGCCTTCAAGGAGCTTCCTATAGGCGGACATATTTTGACCATATTTTCTCATTTCAAATCAGGACTGATCACCACACCATTGACAGAGCAACAGGAGACACTATTTGAAATCAGAACCATCAGGATGATTCCGGGATATGTTTTTCATTACTGTAATTAATGGTAACTGTTTCTAAGTACTAGACTAGATGGGGAAGTATGATAGGGACACAAGAGGAAAGACTTAACTTTGCCTGGGAGGTGAGAGAAAGCAAAACCAAGGTTTTGAAAATCACTGAAAGAAAGGAAAGGGCAACACTCAGAATGTGTTGTCTCCTAGCTAACCTACAGGACAGACTAACACTGCTCCTGTGGCTTTCTGACATTCAACTCTTTAAGCATGTGAAAAGTCTCCTCTTTCTTCTGTGATATACCTAGTGGCTTTGAACTGCTGACTTTGAGGTTACAAGCCCAATATGCAATCCACTAGACCACTAGGACTTACTTTGGACTCTATAAAAGAACAGAGATGAAGCTAGAAACAATGATATGCAATTAAAATTATTTGTAGGGCATTTAATTCCAAGGGACAGACTTATGCATTAAAGAAAAACAGATGATCTACATAGTGTAAGCTAACTACTATATTACTAAAACATAGTTTGTTCAGTTTTCATAAATTATAAGACCAGAGATACATCATTTTCTTCAAATTTACTATATAATCACAAATCAACCATTCTTCTCAGAAGCAAAACCAATCCAAATCAAAGCAAAAAACTTGAGAAACATATACAAAAGGGAAAATAAAGGAAATAACTTATTGTATACACCTTAGAGAATGAATAATCTATTTTAAAATGTTTTCCTTTCTTAAATTTTGTGCCCAGTGGAAAATGCTTTGTGGCATAGTTTGAAGATTTTCAAAACTTCAATAAAACATACATAATAAATGCATCAAGCTCCCAACTGTATTTTCTAAATCATTAATTATACACTAAGGTCTTTAATGACACATAGACTGCTCATTTGAGCAATTATTCACAATGTTTCATAGACTTACCTCTATAGTTTATTCAATATATTGTGAAGCTGAAAATTTTTAAGTCCAGGCTTTAAAAACTAAAACCTCAATGAAATGCCACTTTGTGTTCTGTCTTCTAATTACATCCTGATGTTCTCATACTTTAAAACAACAAAAAAAGCTGACTGATGACATAGATTATCAAATGCACTTATTTATTTTAGAAGTGACTGAGAAATATATGTTCAAGACTGTATTTGTATTTTTGTCCCATTTTTACAGGATATTAGAGATACATTTAACGTACAGCTGCAGCAAATATAAATTGCTTTGTTATAATATATTATTTTCTCATTTTACATGTTTTTAAGTTTTTTCTTCCTTTTGTTGTCATTTAAAAGATTTATTGAATGTATGACTTTATTGTGTGCCCAATGGAAAATGCTCGGGGGTATAGTTCTTTAATAATCAGAAAGATAGAAGAAGGAATAGATATTCAAAATAAATTGGTAATTAAGTCATGCTGTTAAATATAATCATCATTCTTAGAGTCTGTTTTAATCAAGGTAGACTAGAGAGAAGCAAATGCATAGAAACTCATAGGTGTATAAGACATAGTTTTATATAAAGGGTCATTGTTCATTAAGGAGACATCCCAACCAAGTGCCGTTCAAGACTGTAAGTCCAATATTAGCCATATGTCCAATTCCAATCTATAAAGTCCTCTTCAGGCTCACGAAACACATGCAATGACACTGCATACAGGATGATCACAGGCCAGTGTGCAGAAAGTCTTTGGATACAGTGGTGTTGTAAGCATCTCAGCACTGGCAGTGGTCTCCACTTGGCTTCTGCAGGTGCAGGGTTCTGGCTGCGTCAGGGTAGGTCCCATTGTCTACTCAGCAACGTCTCCCAGGGAGTCTGCCTTGCCAGTACCATGTCTCCAAGGGAGTGAAATAGTGTGAGAGAGCAGTCTCTTGCCTCCAAGGAGGAAAATTCAGAAATAGCCAGAATCCTTAGGGGCAGGACATATCCACACAGAGCCTCATTGGCTATATCTTAATTGACAGTCTAGACCCCACCCCTACACTCTTAATCCTCAAATTGACATCAGGTTATGTAACTACTGCAGAGTCTTACCTTAATACATGTTCAGAAGACCCAACTCACTGCCCTCAAGTTCACTTCAAATTATAGTGAACCCATCGCATGTACTAAGACTACAAACATAGGTAGACTAGAGAAACAAAGTCATAAACAAGCATATGGATATAAGGGAAAGGCTTATAAACAAGAGGAGTGGAACAGTGAGAAAGCATCCCAACCCAGTCCAGTCCAAAGTCATAGGTCTGATATTAGCCCATATATCTGAAACCAGTCTACAAAGTCTCCTTCCGACTCAGGAAACACATGCAGTAGAGGCATCCGGCGCTGACAGGGGTTTCCCCATGGCTCCTCATTTTCAGGGAGTCCATCAGGAATCCATCAGAAGTATCCATTGGCAGTGGGAGAATCTCAGCTCTGTCAGGGGTCTCTCTGTGGCTTCTCTGACCCCTTAGGTCTGGTTCCATCATGGCAAACCCATGGCTCCTCCATTCTCGAGGAATCGGCATGCTGTCTTCTCATCTTGTCAGTAGACCATCATCTTGGAGACTCAGTCCAGTCTCTCCTCTCCAATTGAAAAATACCATGAGACTTCTCAGAAAGCTCAGGAGAAAGCCATGCTCACACAGAGGCCTCATTGGCTATCTCCAGATTAACAGGCTAGACTCCACTCCTGCATTCCAATCATGAAGTTGACATCACGAATACATGATCACCACATCCTTTACTGGAGTTATGGTCCTTTACTAGAGTCCATTTCAAATCATAGGAACCCTATGTATAACAGAACAAAGCACTTCCAGGGAGTGTGCCAGCCTCAAAATTACTCTTCTCTCTGAGCCCCTTGTTGCAACCACTGTGCAGAAAGCTTCATCTCTCTCTTTTGGAGTGACGAGTGGTTTTGAATTGCCAACTTTGAACCTATGAATGCAAATTGCTATCTGTCTCTTCATAAGTCATAGCCATTTCTCTTGCAAATTCCAACCCTCAAACCAAATCCACTGCCATAGATTTGATTCCAACTCTAAATGATGCTATTAGCAATATAAAAAAACAAATAAGCAAACAAACAAATGCTCACTTCTTTGAGTCAAATCTGACTCATAACCACCCCATAGGGCAGAGCAGAGCCATGGGCTTGCCATGATGGAACCAGACCTAAGGGGCCAGAGAAGCCCCTTCTATACATCTGTCAATAGAAAATAGAAAGCCTCATTTTCTCCAAGAGGACCAGCTGGTGGTTTCAAACTATTGACACTGCAAGTAGTAGTGCAACCTGTAACCTCCTACATCACTAGGGCTTCCATGAATGTCAATAGTTGCAAGAACAATTTTATTTTAGAAAAATTAATACAAGGGTAGTCCCAACATGGTGAAAATTAAAGAAATCACGGCTCTTCAATTTTCCCCACACAGTATATTATTTATTAAATTTGATACCAACCCATAGTCATCTCCTAAGTCTAATACCACATAACTCATGGTCTTATAGTTCACTGATGACACATCCATACTTGTTGAAAGTGAGAAAGAATTAAAGCACTTACTAATGAACATCAAGGATTTCAGTCTTCAGTGTGGATTACAAATCAGTGTAAAGAAAACTAATTGGGCTGATAGGGAACAACAGACAAATGAGGATAAGTTTTCCATTGTCAAGGATTTTGCCTGGCTTGGATCCACAATGAATGCTCATGGAAGCAGCAGTCAGGAGATCAAAAAATGTGTGTCAGTAGGTAAATCTGCTGCTTAAGACCTCTGAACGTGTTGAAAAGCAAGAATGTTACTTTAAGGACTCAGACGCACTTGACCCAAATCAAGATGTGACAGTCATGTGCTTATGTTAATTTCACGATTGAGATGTAGGGGTGGAGTCTAGCCTGTTAATCTGGAGATACCCATTGAGTAGCCAATGAACCGTCTGTGTGGGCATGGCTTTCTCCTGAGACTTCTGGGAAATCTCACGATATTTCCCTCGTGGAGACGAGAAGCCATCTCCCCACGCATATCCATATGCATTTCTATGAAATTTGTTTCTCTAGTTTACCCAGACTAACACACATGGTATTTTCAGTTGCCTCTTAGCAATATGCAGCTAGTTGTACATTGCATAAAGGAAACCTGCAAAGAAACAATGCATTTGAATTACAGTGTTGGCAAAGAATATTGAAAGCACCAAGGGCTGCCAGAAGAACAAACAAATCTGTCTTGGAAAAATTATGGCCAGAGTGTTTCTTAGAGACCAGGACATAGTGTCCTTCTTTTTGAATATGGTGTCAGCAGAGACCAGTGTTTGGAGAAGGACATAAAGCTTGAGAAAGTGGAGAGGAATAAAAAAGAGGTAGACCATCAACAAGATGGATTGACACAGGGATTGCATTGATAGGCTCAAATATAACAACACTCGTGAATATGGCCCAGGACCAGACCTCTTTTCTTCCATTTTAGATTTCATCTCTCTGAGTTGGAACCTACGCAATGGCACCCAATAAGCATAACAGCCACCTAGGTGCAGTTTCTTACAGTGGTTCACAGCACTCCCAAACTGTTCAGGAAATGGCCCATGTGCTTGTAGAAATTCAAGTTCAGATATCCATCAGGAAAATCCTTCTCATCCACAGGCGCAGAAGCTGATAAAATCAGATCATATTAGAGGTCATAACTCAAGTACCAAGGACAGTAGGTCAGGCACAAAAGCCAAATGCAAGATCCAGCTCTAGAAACAAACATCTGTGAGTGAAAGCAGATCCCAATAGTATCAATCAAAAAAAGGGAGGTCACAAAAGATAATCCTGGTAGAGTTGTGTTTTGGGCTTCCTGCAAAGCATACTTCCAAGGAAACAGGGTGATGACTTGAGTCACACCCTCTAGTAGAGAGGGGACTTAAGATATTCTACCTTAATCATAACTCATTTGCATCAGAGATAATGAGAACTACAGGTGTGTTGTTGTTAGGTGAAAGATTCAGTTCTGACTGATGGCGACATTTTGTAACACAGAAGGAAACACTGTTCAATCCTTCCTATCCTTCTCATTGCTTCCAAGCTTTCTTCCACCTACGGATGTATTGGCTAGAATTTATAATACATTACAAGGGTCATATTATATAACTAACTGCTTCCCAATGTCCTACTGAAATTAATATCCTATGCAAATTTCACCTTCATAGAAACTCCAAAAGCCAAAAAAGACACTGTCATAAAGTGACTCGATTCTGATTCATAGTGACCATAAAGGACAGGGTAAAGCTGTCCATGTTGATTTCCACTGGAAACCCTTGTCTTTCTCCTGGGAAGTGGCTGATGATTTTGAACCATTGACTTTGTGTTTATTAGACCCAAGCAGACAAGCATATGTTTTCCAAATAATGCCCTTGAGTCTAGGGTAGAAGGAGTAGGTAGTACTGGAGCAAGCAGACACCCTCTTTTTCAAGGTCTTGGATGTTCAAGATGCTTTCTTAATCAGCTACTGCTTAATATTTATTTATTTATTTTCTATGCATTATTTATTTATAAATCCAGCTAGACCAGTGGATGTACAATGATACAGCTAAGAGCTGGAAAAACAGGGAATCCAGGACAGATAAACCCCTAAGGACCAATAATGATAGTAGTTATACCAGGAGGGGAAGGGAAAGGTGGATAGAAAAAGGGGGAGGGGACCAATCACAATGATCTACATATAACCCTTTCACAGAGGGGTGGACAACAGAAAAGTGAGTGAAGAAAGAGAGTAGTTTGGTGTAAGACATGGGAAAAAATTATAAATTATCAAGGGTTCATGCCAGAGGCATGGTGAGAAGAAGTGAGGAGCTGATATCAAGGGTTCAAATAGAAAGAAAATGTTTTGAAAATGACCATAGCAACATATATACAAATGTGCTTGACACAGTGGATGTATGTATGGATTGTGATAAGAGCTGTATGAGTCATCAATAAAATGATTTAAAAAAAGAATTAAGTCAGTTCCAGAATCTATTTGCCAAATTTGAGCCATGATTAATCAACTGCCTAAAAAATACAAAGCTTATTGTTTCTACCTGAAATGAAAATGTGCAGCCATTTTATAATATGGTGTACCTAAGAGTCGCAAACTTATGATGCAAGGATAGAATTAAATAAATAATACACAGAAAGTAAATAGATAATAAGCAATAGCTGATTAAGAAAGCATCTTGAATGTTCAAGATGCTTGAAAAAGATGGTGTTATACTGCACCCTGACTGGCTCATCTCCTCCTTGTAACCTTTCTGTAAGGGGAAGTCCAATTGCCCACAGATGGGTCTCCACTCATGCTCCCCTTAATTCACTTGGATATGATATTTTGCTCTGGGTGTTTTATGCCTGATACCTGATCCGATCGACACTCCTGATGACACAGGCTGGTGTGTTTCTTCCATGTGGACTTAGTTGCTTCTCAGCTAGATGACCACTTGTTTATCTTCATGCTTTTAAGTTCCCAGGTGCGATATCTTTTTATAACTGGACACCATCAGCTTTCTTCACCATATTTACATATGGATATTTTGTTTTCAGTGATCCTGACAGGAAGATGAGCCTCTCAGAATTCCAGATTATTAGAACAAAGTGTTCTTGCATGGAGGGAATACTTGAGTAGTCACCTAATCTCCATATGCTACCTCAATACTTAACACATAAATATATGTATGTAGATCTATTTTCCTATCATTATATATAAATATATTTACATATGTGCATATCTGTATTTAGACCTCTATAAATGCCCTTTGCCTCCTAGTTATTTCCTGTATTTCCTTTGAATTTCCTTTTGGAATTGACTTAATTCTGCTACAATTTATTTATAACATAATTTAGTTTATTCTTTATTAAATTTTCTAAATTATTTTTTCATTGTGGATATTAATGACTGGAAATACATTTTGACCCAAAGAGTTTGCAAGTACCATGAAAAGAAAAATATTTGGCCTCATAGATTTATATACAAGAAGTTCTTAGTTGTCCAAAAAGGAAAAGAACCAAAGGGCTGTGCCCAAGAATTATGAATGTAATGGAAACTGACTCTTAAGCAATATTACCAGGTAGAATGTTATAATCTGTTGTAGAATTTTAAAGACCATAAATTCTCCTAAGTACCTATTGCATTAATTCCCAATTGATAATACATTTAAAATAAATAAGTCAAGAGGTAAAGGAGATCGCAGAAAGAATGAAGAGATGTGTATACATGAAACAGGAAGGTTATAAGGAAAATGTAATGGACAAAAGGTTACTTTTGACAACTAGCCATGCTGCTGAGAAATATTATATAATGATGGTATTGAGTATTCTTCCTAAATTCTTTTATTTTTCAATTATTTCCCCATAAACTCTTTATACTTAATATTGAATAGATCAGCCTGCAAAGAGCCCTATATCCTGAGTGCAATTGTTTTGCATAAGAGACATGCAGCATTTAAGAAAATCTGTAATCGTAGAAGCCTGTGTAACTGCAGGAGAGCACAGTTAATTGATTATCAGAGCAGTTCACCATCACAATTTCTTTTGGCTAATTTTTCTTGAGTTGGCTCCCATGCATTCTGATTCCATGTATATCGGAAATAAACCCTACCAAGTCCGATGATGTCTTCACGTTCAAGCTCATTATTGTGTCTGATGTGTCAGTCCATCTATATCCCCTTACATGTAAGGGGATAACTTTGGATAATTAAATGATTCACAGTCCATGGATGTTATAAATTGCTGACATGCTAGACTGCTAACAGATAGATAGGCAGTTTTTGTCCACTTGGAAATAGATACCTTGGAAGAGAAGGTTGATGATCTACTTCTGAAAGATCAGTCATAGTAAAACTTCTGAAACATACTTCTATTCTGACAGACTTGGGGTTCAAGTGAGTTGCAATAGATCCCAAAGCAACCTATATTATGCTTTTTAAATTTTTTTAATTAAGTTGGCCCCATGATATGTTTGAAACTAACACTCAAGAGCTTGCTCTTCTCTGCTCTACTGAATACATCTCTGGGAGAAGAAAATACACAGCGTGCTAACGAAAAGCATGGAAACATTGACCTCCATCTCTCTTTGTGCATTTGGTGTTTTAGAGCAGGGTAAGGGTTTGGAGTGTAGAAATTAAAATTGGATGTGCACATACACATTTCCATGCCATTGGGAAAAGATGATAATGAGCAGTTAATTATTTTAGAGCTTAGGAAAGTGATCAGCATAAATCCCTCAAGTATAATATAGCTATGCTTTGACCTCTGGGTATTAAGACATATTGCACATATCGAAAATACCACCTGCATCTTCTTGAGTGAATAAAATATATCAAGTCACACAATACACTATTATGTGAAGTAGGGTATAGTGCTATTGAGCCAGCATAAGAGACATGCAGAATTTAAGAAAATCTGTAATCGTAGAAGCCTGTGTAACTGCAGGAGAGCACAGTTAATTGATTATCAGAGCAGTTCACCATCACAATTTCTTTTGGCTAATTTTTCTTGAGTTGGCTCCCATGCATTCTGATTCCATGTATATCGGAAATAAACCCTACCGAGTCCGATGACGTCTTCACGTTCAAGCTCATTATTGTGTCCGATGTGTCAGTCCATCTCATTGAGTAGTGCCTGCTTACGATGCATTGGTGGTCTCTGATTTCAGGTCTTAAGTATGTATGGCAACTTTTGCCATTTTCCATTCTAAACCACATTTTGACTCCATTTCTTAAAATACTAGTGTTTTTGTTTAACTGGCAGTTCATGGTATATTAAGTATTCCTTGCTGACCAGATAATTCAACTTCTTTTGAATTATCAATTCTTCTTCAACTCTCCTTCCCATCTTTTTTTCAGTATTATTCCTGTGTTTACATGCTTATATGTTCATTGAAAAAAATATCCTTTGGCTGGTTCTGGAGCACCTTACTTATTAAAGAGATAGTGTTGCTTTATAATCTTCACAATTAGTCACTGAAATTTAAATTTCTATTCCATATAGTCAACTGAGTAGGTGAAATAAATCTGCAAAGTAAATATTGAGCAAGCACTGCTTATCAAATAGATCAAATGATTTGATAATCAATAAAAACTTTATCAAAGAAATCTCTGTTAATTAAATTGTAAAAGCAATTAACTATTTAAAAATATGTGTGTATTATAAAATGTATATATATACATATATATTATGTGTGTAGTTTTTGAAATGGGATATATAAAGGTTAAATTAAGGGGCTACCTCTTGCTAGTAAAAAAAAGCCTTCATATATCATGGAATTTGCTCCACCAATCAGGCCAAATTTCCTGGGCACGCATCCTTCTGGGAGTGGCTGCTCTTTTTACTCCCCATTTTCCAGCTGTACAATTGGGAAACATCCAACAGAATGAAAGCCACCTGCTCCTCTTATGGTTTCAGCCAAACAGACAGAGTTGAAACTTTACCAAATGTCTGTCTGTCATTTGGGTTCTATTTTTAAAAGGAAATTAAAGTGGTCAGAAATTCATATAAAGACTATGTGTCCTGAATTAACTCATGAGTTAAGTCCTCCATTGATTTCAGGTTGTTTCCCTTTCTGGCTTAGCAGACTCCGTTGATTTGGAATTGGGGAGTTGTGATGGTGTAGACAGCTAAATTTTGAAAAATAAGGCAGTCTAGAAAATTGTCATCATTGTATTCTTCTTTGTTGCAGTCTATCAAATGAAGAGACTTATTTTATCCAATGAAAATTTTTGTTGTTGATTAAAACAAAAAACAAACTCAAGGCAAATTCTGGTTCAGAATTAGGTACTTAATCCCACTTATAATCTTAACAGGAGCCCTGGTAGCATACTGGTTATGTGTTGGGCTGCTAACCTGAAGGTCATCAGTTCAAAACCAGCAGGTACTCCAAGGGAGAAAGACAAGACAGTTACAGACTGAGAAACCCTCAGCGGCAGTTGTATTTTGTTCTACAGGGTGGCTGAGAGTCAAAAAAACAATGCAATGGTGATGAGGTACTCGCTAAGCATACAGCTCCATGGTCATTTCCAACTCACCCATTGACCACCTGAAACAGCCCCTTGCTATTGAGTTGACTTGAATTCCACGGGGCTCTCCATGATGGCTTTTTAGAAATAGTTCAGTCCTTTGTGCAGAGTGCCTCTGGGTGGCCTTGAACATTTAAGTAGCCAAGAGGATTAGCATCCCTTCCCTGGTTTAGTCTATAGGAAAATACAATGAAATACAGCAGGAAAAAAAATAATCCACAGACATTCTAACCATAGGGATTTCAGGTGGAAGACAGCTTCTACCATAATTTTCCCTGGAGACATACTTATTATTTCTGAGTCTTGTGTTTGTAATCTTTACAATAAGATCATTTTAAGGACTCAATGGGCTTGGAAAGGAAATGCTGTCATGAGCATTTTCTTTTCTAAATGTGTATAATATTATCTTCTGATATGGCTGCCTGTTATTTTTATATGTTTGTGCTTTGTATGATTATTAAGCCGCTTGGTATCTCTGTTATGACAAACACCCTGAGATGTTTTACCCCATTGTCTCTTGTTTTCCCTTTTCAGACCACATATTGCATATGTTGCTCTTTTCTTTCTCCATCTTTGATAGTATGCTCTAAGAGGCAAGTTCAATATTGTTTGAAAGATTGTAAAGGAAGAATGTCTTGTGAGGATTAGCAAATGCACTACCACTGGAGTGAGTAGACAAATACGTATTTGCTTAATAATTTCAGGAGAATGGTGTATATTTACACTATTTTTATTGAGACCCAGAGATTTTGAACATCAAAATAACTAATTGAAATGAATAAAAAATGGCAAGCAAATAGGAGTAGAAAACTGAAGTGAATTATTAGGGTCTAACAATAACCCAGTGATCATTTTCAGCAAAGTACATTCTTATTATAAGCATACAATCCCTGAACAATTTTAAGTTTATAAAACTTTATTATTTTAAAATACCATTCCTTTTGTATGCTAAGATGTCTTTAATTTAGACTCTTTTAACTCATAGTTCATCAAAATTTGAGAAAAATTAGATTTATGTGCTGATTTGTGCTCTGGCATTTAATAGGCACTTTATAATCTTCTGGCAATTCTGAATGCTGAGGCAGCACATGAAAAACGTCAACCTAGGCAGATTAGTCACAAAAGTCAAGGAATTATTTGCCTAATTGAAGTCAGTCTAATGGTAGAAAAAGCTGAAGAGGTTTTAGGATGCTGCCATACCTGATGGCAAGACCTGGTTAATGTCGAATACAAAGGGCACTAGCAAATTCTCTTGTTTGACATTTTATATTTTCACTTATCTATTGTACTGACTGTATCTTGGTGTCAAGTGACACTAGAAATGCAGGCTAAGAAGGATATGAATTCATACATGCTTTGCTGCCTTACTAGTTGATTGGGTCATAGTCTTCCTTGCATCTTAAACTATTCTTGACACAAAGTGGTGTACATATTAGGCATTCAGCATTTCAGATTTCTAAAAGAAAGTATCTTTGATGGAAGTATGATTCCAGAATCAATCTGTTGTTAAGCTGCAGTGTTATAAGTTAGAATGAGCTCAGTGGTGTTGCAATACCGAGTCAATTAAATAGAAATTCATTCAAGCATGGATTTTATTTTTAAAAAAGTGCTTTCCTTAATATTTTTTCTGTGCAGAGTAGCTAATATATTTCCTTACATTTCTTTGACCTCCTCTAGTTAAATGGCTTCTATCTTGATGGCATATGTGTGCCGCACTGCTTCGACCTTCACAGTGATTTGCACCTTATTTCTCATGAATGTGTCAGCCCATCATTATGTAATTATATGACTTTCTGTAAAACTGTAGAAAGCTTAGAAATAATGTACCCTCATTGTATGAATACTAAAGTATCCTTTGAATAGAACACTTTACTTACCTTTACAGATGCAGTTTGTAACTAAAAAAGCCATCATTGGGTCTTTTATATAAATTACTATTTTTCAGTATTTTCCAATTTCCAGTTGCCCCATATAGTATCTGGGTTGGTTCTCAGTGGCAGCCAGAGGTGCATGATTAGAAAATTAGAAAAGCAAATGTTCTAAAGTTAGTTACAACACCGTAGGCTCTTATCAGTATTTCTCCAACATTACTTAGGCAACAGTGAACACAATATGTAGTAGGCATATACAATAAGTACCATAATCTTTATTTTAGTAAATCATTTTGGGGGGCGAACTCTTACAGATCTTATAGCAATCCTTACATCCATTGTATCGAGCACATTTGAACATACATTGCCATTATCCTTTTCAAAATACTTTCCTTCTACTTGAACCCTTGATATCAACTCCTCTTTTTTTTCCTCGCTCCTCTACCTTCCTACCCTCATGACCCCTTGATAAATTACTATTATTTTCATAATGTACACAGTCCATTGTCTCCACTCACCTGTGTGACTGTGATTGACCATCCTAACAAGTGGAGTAACACATCGATCATTGTGATTGGTGCCTCCCTTTTTCCCCTACGCCCCCTTCCCTCATGGCATAGCTACTCACATTATTTTCCTGAAGGTGTTGTACATCATTACCCTAATTTTTAAAGCAGTCTATGAAATAACATTTCTTTAACTTCACATTTAGTCTCTCAGATATAATTCTGATAATATTTTGAAACATAAATGAACTATCCTGTCCCATTAATCATGTGTATAGTAGAGAAATACTATTTTCAATTCACTGATATTCTTAAATAAGAAATGGGACTACCTGCCATAAGCCTTCAGGATAATTATAGAATCATGCCATAAAACATAAAGTATAGAATTAAGATAAAATAGACACTTAAACATTGCTGAAGTTGGGCTGAGCCCCAGTGGCATAGTGGTTGTGTGCGGGACTGCGGGCCACTGGCTTGGTGGTTCCAATCCAGCAGCGAGGCTGGGCCTCCCACTCCTACCAGAGGGCTGTGATGCACCCCCCCCCCCAAAAAAAAATTGCTAAAGTTATAGGAAGCTGAAAGATGTGAACTGCTACCCACTGTTGCACTTCAATGTCCTCTGTGGAGTCCTAAGTCATGGCAACCCGCTAAATAAAGCACAGCATGAGACACTCACTGTGCTGCCTCCTCCTCACCAGGAGTTTCATGTTCCTGATTGCCACGTTCCTGCTCAGGGCTCAGCCTCTGCTCCTGCTACCTACACTTCCTGGAGTCTCTTTCCTCACGGTGTCTACAGGGAGCAGGGACACTTGCCTCTCTGTGTTCATCCTCAGCTGTAGCCAAGTACTCTGAGTGGTCTCCCTGAGACCTTCAGGACACCACCGCCTTGAGTGCACACCTTCCATAATTACAGTCCATCAGGATGGGCATATGCAATTGTGTGCTAAGTAACTTTATATACCCCATCTGGTACCTCCTGGAATATAATTCCTCCAATGTAGTAGAATAACATAGCTATATCCTTGAGGTTAGGTGTCATAACATAGTCATATCTTTGGAATTTATTATGATGATTAACATATAATACGAGATAGATTTTGAATGTATGAGTATGGACTTTATTAGTAATTCCATAATAGCATTCTTTGAATGGGACAAGACCTTGGTGTTTTACTGCTGCCTGTCCCTTTTACAGATGAGACAACTGAGGCTGATAGAAGTTGCTTATCATTGTTCTTTAGGGCTTGAGTCAGAGCTGAGCTGTCACAAGCAGGATAGAAAAAGTCAACATCAAAAGAGTAGTAAATGTCACGGGTATGCAAGCAAAGACATTATAATTGTAGGATAAGTCTAGCCTATGATGATCAGAGAAAGTTTTAAAGAACTGGGATTCAAATTGCATTTTGAAGCCTGAGTAGGATTTGAAGCACAAGAGAGACTTTGAGGGTGTGAGTGGAAGCATGTGAGCACAACATTGAGAAACAAAGCAAACACTGGAGAAGAGGCACAGAGAACACAACACTGGCCATGGGCGTTCTGATGTCTTTACAAAATGTATACAGTTCATCATGGGATATGTATTTGCTAATTTTCTGTTTTAGATATAGCATTCTCAAGATCCACGAATAAATTTCCCATACAACAAAAGTTAGACTTACAAGAGATTTTATACTCCAGATCTTTTAAACTTGCTCGTTGTTTTTATATAAAAATATTTCCAATGTATGAAAATCAACTGAATTTCCATAGTCAGTATTATAAAATTTGACTTTTGTAATACTTATTTGTTTTTAATTCATAAAGTTATTTTGATCAAATATAGAAAATACTGGAAGGTTTCAAGATAGAACTTAGTTCTCTTCTGTAGACTTCTTTTTTTGGGATGGGGGGCCTCACTGCCCTCCTGTAGACTTCTTAGAGATAAATATTTGTAAAGTTGGAGTGAGCAGCTGGAGAACGTTGAAAGAAAGAAGCCATCATTTTGACATTGAAGTGTAGGGTTAGTTTACCCTTCTCAAGCTCTCAAACTTTCCACAGCACAACAATCGTGACAAGTAAATGGTAGATTCTCTTTTTTTCCTTTCTTCTAATTTTCTCCTTCTTCTTGTGTTTACCTTAGGTTCTAACATTTTCCAAATAAAAGATACCACACGTAACCTCTACCTTCCAATTTACATAAATTAGAATAAATCAAATATTTATTAGGTTTGTTTATGAATACTGTGTTTCTTTATACACACACACACAAATGAGCTTGGTTTGGTGCCATGAGTTGTGTTAGTCTGCTAAACAAAATGTGGGTGGTTCAAACAAACTAGTCCCTCCAGAAGAGAAAAGTGAGACTGTCTTTTAGAAATGTTGATAGTCTCGCAAACACTATAAAGTAGTCTCATTATGTGAGTCAGAATATATATATATATGCATACATATATACATATATATATAATTTTGAAAAGAAATAATTGGTACTTGGATTGTACAAAATATGAATCTAGGAAAACATGAAATTGCTAAAAGTGAAATAAGACATATAAAAATTCATATTCTAGACAGCAGTGGACTGGTATAGACTGATATTGATCATTTTTAATCAGAAAATCTTATGGCTTACTAAGAATAATATAGTCAAGATAAATGGTGTTTCACTCTTTGTTGCAAAGGGAATTTCAAGATCCATCTTGAAGTACTTGCTGCTGTGAAAGGACTATATCTTTATGAATACAAGTAAATTCAATCGATATAACTATAACTCAAATATAGGAATAATCCATCAAAAGCTATTGATGCAAAAATTGAAGAGTGCTACAAAAGTCTTCGGTCTGAAATCAATGAAATATGCAATCATGGTGCATTGACAATCACTGGTGATTTGAATACAAAAGTTGGAAACAAAGAGAAAGGAATAATAGTTGGAAATATAGTCTTGTTGATAAAAGCAATGCTAGAGATAACATAGTCATTTTTTTAACAACCAAAAATTTGTTCATAGCAAAGATCTTTTTAAAAAAAAACACAAAACATTATACATGTGGACATCTTGAAATGGGATATACAGAAATCAAACTGACTACATCTGTGGGAAGACATGATGGAGAAGCTCATTAACAACACTTAAAACTAGGCCAGGAGCCAATGGTGGGACAGAGAATGAAACGCTCATATATAAGTTCAAATTAGAGCTGAAGAAAATTAAAACAAGTCCATGAGTCCCAAAACACAACCTTGAGTATATTCCACCCGAATTCCAAAAACATCACAAATAGAATTGCTGTATTGAACACTAAGCACAGAAGATGTGATGAGCTCTTGGATGACCTCAAGGACATTACACATAAAGAAAGCAAGAGGTCACTAAAATGACAGCAAAGAAAGAAATGATCAAACTGGATGTCACAAGAGATAACGAACCTTGTTCATAATCATCGAGTAGCTGAAGCATGTGGGATGGATGATGAAGTCATAAGCCCCTCCAGCCAGGGAGTCTTATATGCCTGTGAAAGGTGGAAATGGACTAAGGAAGACCGAAAACCAACATGCACTTGAACGATGGAGCTGGCAAAGAGTACGATGGCACCGTGGGCTGCCAAAAGAACAGTTTCAATGTTAATCCAGTCAGCAGGAGCAAGCTGAGACGAGATGTTGGGCCGTGCGGCAAAACAAGAGGAACTCAAATGAGGGAAGACAACCCACCCCCAGCTTCTTCATGCCCTAGTTTTTATTTGCACACCAAAGGGAAATGTTTGCAAAATTTCAAATGCAGGAACACTACTAGGACACAATGACTCCCGGCTGAAGATATTTTCATGATACATACTTAATAAACATTCTCATTTGACTACCAACCATTCTCATATGGTTCTTGTCTGAAAGCACATTTTAACCCGATGGAGTCATTTTTGTCTCTCACAAGCCACCTCCTTATCGTCCATAGTTTGAACCAAGTCCCAGGTTTATGTATAGTCTTTGCACCCAAGCTGCCCTCCAGTGGTGAGCAGGGCACTGTTTTCCTGCAACTATCTGTCACAGAAGAGGTACAGCCAGAGTGCTTCTTGGCAGTGAAGATGGCAAAGTTTAGTCTCAAGCACTTTGGACATGTTATAAGGAGAGATCAATCCCTGAAGAAGGACATCATGTTTGGTGGCATGGAGAGTCGGGGGAACAGGAAGACCCTTGTCCATATGGATCAGCACAAGGACACAACCATATGCTCACACATAAGAACTAGTGTGAAGATGCTGCTGAACTGAGCAGTGTTTGGGTCCGTTGTGACCATGAGTCCGAACTTGCTGGGCAAAACTGAAGTACAACATGAGTCGGAATGAATTCAATAAGCTAGACCCTTCCCTGTGACTAATATTTGTGTGACAGGCTATTTGGTAGATGCTGCTGGTGGTGTAGTGGACAAGATTTGATCAGTTGGCTGCAAGGTCAGTATTTCGAAGCCACCAGCTCCACAGCAAAGATATGGGACTTTCAACTCCATTAAGAGTTACAGTCTCAGAAATTCTTAGAGACAGCTCTACCTTGTCCTGTCATCTCTCGGAGTCTACACTGACTCCATGACAGATTGTGAGTTTGACTTTTTAATATTTGTTACTGATATTGAAGCATTTTAGTTAATTTAACAGCTACATAATGTGTACTTACTATAGGGTGCCCTATATCAAGGATGGAATGACACAAAAAGAGGCCTGACCCTTGTTCTTTGAAACCACTCTAAGAAAAAGATATAAACCACTCTAAGAAAAAAAATACAAATGTACCCTTAAAGGGCTGAAAGTGTTTTGAGGAAAGTAAACATGTGGTGTGATGAAACATGCTATTTTGGCAAGACATCTTTGCTCTGAGGTTGTGAGATGAATGGTTCTACTTTTTACGTCAGCTCTGAGGTTAAAACTGAGAACTGAGGTGTGAAGTCGACCCATTCACTGAAACATATTTTATATATGCACACACATTCAAATACGGTCAGTGAGAGTTTTTCCTTTATCATGGAGGAAATGAAGGTTTTTTTTTTTCTCATTTCAGTTGTCCATACAATCACATCGTCCCATTATTCACAGGGATCTTTGAAAATGATTAACCCATTTGCGCACACCCTCCTTAAATCTTGCCCTGCCTTAGGTTCATTCCAACAATCAGTGAATGAGTCGACTTCACACCTCGGTTCTCAGTTTTAACCTCAAAACTGAGGTAAAAAGAGGACCGTGGTGCTAGATTATGTACAGTGGCTCTGAGGAACTCCTCACCAGGGAGAGAGCAGTGCCATGTGGAACAACAGGGTGGGTCGTGCTCAGAGAGACAGGGGTGCAAAAGCATGTTGCAGATCCTGCAAAGGATCCTACTGATTGTATGGACAACTGAAATGAGAAAAATATCCCTTCATTTCCTCCATGATAAAGGCAAAACTCTCACTGACCCTATATGAATGTGTGTGCATATGTAAAAGATAAATGTGTGCTTACATATTTACCTATGTCATATATTAGGCTAAGTAAAAAATATTGCTATAAAATTATACAAATTGAGTGGTTTTATGTAGAGAATATGTGTGTTCAGCTTGTGTACGGGTGAAACAATTGGGACATGAATGACATTAATACTAAAACTCTGGATTGGGGACTAGTCAAGATAGTGACTTTCCTCTTGTCGCTGCACATGAAGAACTATTGTCAGACTATGGAGGTTTCCTACTGAGAAGACAGGGCTGTATTAGTAATAAAAATCAGTAAAATAAACTATGTCTGTGACAAACTAGGCTCTGTTGTAAGGACTTGTTATATTATCTCACTAATTTGCAGAACTCTCCTGAGGGGAGTGCTATAATTATTTTGATTTTACAAATGAAAAAATTAAGGCAAGCTTAAGTTATGTGCTTACGTGCCCAAGCCTGGTGAGTGGGTGAGCTAGAATGTGTACTCCTGTACACACAACAGCTGTGCAGCAGGGGGTGTTTGTGGCTGGGTAGGGCTGGGTATTGGGTTAGGCACCAGCATAACATCCCAGAGGAAAGAACGTCTGGCTATGACTTGGAACAGACAGCCTGCTGGCTCCCACCAGGAAAAAATTAAAAAGAAAGAGAAGAAAAATGAGAGCAAGCCGTTAATTCATAAAACATAATTTTCCCAACTGCAAGGCTTGCAGTTTCTGCACCTGGTGTGGCGCTGACTCATCTCACCTGAATCATCCAGTCAGCTTCATGGTGTTTGCAAGAACTGCTAATTACCTCTCGAGAATAATTTAAATTTTCAATAAAGTTAGCAGTAAATCAGTAATGGTAATGGTTAATGAGGATAAATAATTTTTTACTATTCTGCTTATACTGATCCTTCATATAAAAAGATTACTTTTTGGGTTCTATTTTTAACTTTCTAGGCAACGATTAGCCATTCCCTTTTGACAGTCAAGCTGAGCTGGTTTTTCATTAAAAACTTGGCATTTATCTTATCAGTGAATGCTTACTGTGATATCTCTTTCCAGGAACAAGAAAATATTGTGACTTTTTAAGGAAACAAAACAAGACAAATGTTACCTATTTAATACAAATCATTGCAGCGTAGCTTTGAAGCACATGCAGGTTTAGTGCTATTATTGGAGTTTTATATTTTTCCATCAATCCAGGTATACATACTTTTAGTTCCTATTAATTTGGCAAAATACTCCCTTTCTTCTTAGAACTAAAGAAAGTATGTAATTTTGTTTTTTCACTGAAGTTTAATAAATAAACAAATTATTTGCTCTGCAATATGTAACTGTGGAAATATTTTGTTTGAAACATTCACATTAAAGCATACTGGTATGTAATATTTCAGTGTCAGTGTTCATTTGATTGTTTTCAGTAGAGTGCTCATTTTTCACAGCTTTTCATTTTTTTACATGGCTTTTCTATGACTGAGCAAAGTTCTATACCAAGAAATATGTCTGTTCTTGGTGATCAATGGCAAATCAAGATTCCATTACATAGAATCAGGGCATCAAGAAGTTTTAATGCAATCACTTTTTTATTAACAAGACAATGCATTATTGTAAAGACAATGCATTTTCTGTGGAAACTATGTGGAAGAGAAGTAAAAAGCCCTACTAAAGACTTAATTTTAGGTTGGAGCTAAATAAATCATTAATGGTATCCTTCAGTTATATCAGCCATCTTTTTTTTCCTAAAGGTATGCTTAATTTTCCACAATCTGGAAACATTAGAAATAGATATTATAAAACAATGATGATCATATACTGTCATTGACCAAGTTGTCTATTTAAAGTCAAAGCATAAATTTAAAGTATAACCAACTGTTTTTGAACACACAAGGAAGAAGGAATGGCTACAATTGAAGTCTCTCTTCTAAGCTTTATTTTTTTATCCCCAAATTCTAAGAGCAGGGCAGAAGCTACATTAAAAAAAAAATTAACAATGCTGTGAAGGAACTTGGTTTGCTTCATCAGGCTACTACGCATGTTTGATTTTTGTTTTGTTTTGTTTTGTTTTCTACTACCATTGTAACACAAATGAGAGCTTACCTGGGCCTAAAACACAGGAGAATGCATATTGCCACCTTCTTTAAAGTTGATGGGAAATCTTCCTTTATGGAATATATCAGTCAATTAATTCCTACTTGACTTGTTTCTCCTGGGAGTATAATGAAGTAGGAAAGCCCAGGATTTAACTCCTCGACCCACCCTCACCACACCCCCCACACACTCATCTCTTTTTCCCATCCATAGATCTTTTGGATGCAAAAAATAGAAAGCATCCTAAAATTGCTCATAAAGACAGCAGGTTAAATGTACAAATGTTCCTATTAGCTCTTGACATTCAAGGAGGGGAATGAGTTTCAAAGTAACAGGCCCCAGCAAATTGAACCACCTGGCCGATCTGCCCACTTCTTTAAGGAGCAAGTTGTCTGCACCTGCAAGGAGGGTACCTTTCTGCTCTCGCTATTGGGGGGGGGAGGGGCGGGGGAGACTTATGTGGGGCTCAGAAAAATCACCAATCAAGACTTAACTTTATGACCCCTTAGCTCTCGGGTCCAATAAAGGCCGACACCATCTTCATATCTTAGTTAAGATTCCTGAGAGGGAGCATGTAATTAGCACATGAGAACCATGAGCGGGAACCCTCTCTGTCTGGCATCGGGCTAGGTCTGGAGCACCTATTAGGAGAAGAGCTGAAGGCAGCATTGCTTGCTCTGAGTCTCCCTCGGGGAGCGCAGTTAAACCGTAACTAGAAAACCAAGCTAAGTTTGACGAGCAGATCTGAATAAGGGATTTATTTTTATTTTATTTGCAGAGGACTTGAGAACCTTCTTGAAGTCAGAGTAGAATTGGGGACTAGTGAGGAGAACAATAGCCCTTGAGACTTCAAGAGGAAACCTGTGAGAAAGCTTTGCTTAGTGGTGACTGGAAGAGTACAAGGAGACAGCATTCCCTGCGACCCTGTGAAAATGTGAAAGACAACAATGCTTTGTGGATCATCAGGGAAGGTGTGCTGGCAAATGTTTAACACCGAGTTAGGGCTGAGCCCGAGTAGCGTAGTGGTTGAGTGCGGAACTGTGGCCCACAGGGCTGGCGGTTCAAATCCAGCAGCGGCTCTCCAGGAGCAAGGCTGGCTAGCTCCCACAACCACCAGAGGGCAGTGATGCCTCCCCCAAAAACACTGAGTTGTACAGAAATCTTTATGTACTCATACATGTACATTATGTATCAATTTGAGATTTCACACATTTTCTTGAAAACATTTATGATTTTTTTCATTTTCTTTTCTCGTGCACTTTTAGAGCCATGTATCGATGTGACTGATCCCCGACAGGTTGGCTACTCAAATCCCCCAGCAGCTCCACCGGAGTGTGTGCTAGGAACACGTATAGGCGTGGAAACAACGCCAACAGTTTGGCTCTGAACGCTCGGGCTCAGAACCACTTCAGTGGCAGCGACTTTTGTACTGTTGTGAGTTTGATAGACACACATGCAAAATGTAATTGATTTATAGGAAATGGAGCACAGATGGTATCGTGGTTCCGCAAACCCCCAGCAGCTCTTTGAGAGAAAGGTTGAACTTTCTATGTCAGTAACCAGTGACAGTCTCAGAAACCCAAAGAGGCTTGTCAGAAATCAGCATTGACTGAATGGCAGGGGTAGAGATGTGTAGTCCACAGTTTACAATTACTAATAAAACACTTAACAGCTCTCTCTGTAAATTTTATATAACCAGTTGGTTTTTGTCAGCATGCTATCACCAGATTTTGCAAAAATCTTGTGGCACATCATTGTTTGTAATTTTACCATAGTTTTTGCCAAACGGAGTTGTATTCCTTTATAGTAACTCTCAAGTGAATGAGAGTGATCACATGGGATACAGCATCACCTGTTTATGTACTATGTATATGCAAAGAACATTGTGTCTAACAGGATAAATTAATGTCCCTGCACTTCATATCATGTATAATGCTTCAGTGATTTGGCTGAAAATTCTTTCCTCATCTACAATAAATCTTCACAAGTTAGACAGCTCCATCTTTCTTCCATTGAGCTATTGGTGGATTTGAACAACCAGCCCTGCAATTAAAAATGCAATGTTTACCTGAGACCATCACCAGGGATTCTATATTGTTTCATAACAGAGAAGGTAGATAACAATACATTCACTGAGAAAATAGTTATGTAGTAGCAAATATTAATGAGGAAATGCTAGATATTCCAAATGTCCTGCAGGATAATTTTCTAATTTATTGTTGAAGTAACCTTCAGTTCAGAAATAAAAGTAAAGAATCATTATTGATTTCTATTCAGTTAAGCCTCTCTTCTCAGCTTCTAGTCATGACCCTCCTCACACATTCTTCCAGGAATGGCACCCTTACCAGACACAGAGGCAAAATTTGTCTTATTTTCATGCTGCATTCCCAGCATCTAATCAAGTGTTTGGCTCATATGGGTCAGTTAATGTGGGATGAATCAAGGAATGAAGGATCTCTAATTGTCTCATAAGTGGAGAAGTCTATTCAGTGATGGAAAGGGGAAGGCTGCTGCCTTCTCTACATGGCCAAGCACAGAGAATGTACTTAGCAGTTTTAACTCCAGAGCGGCTATTTTTTTTTCTCAAATCGCAAGAAAGTCTGGCAGTCTATAAGGAAGATTCAATAACCACAACACTTGGTTTGATAGTGACATTTTGGATAGGGACACACTCGATTTCCAATCTCTGAAACTAAGGATAAGGATGAACTGGTTTTTGTTGGATATACATACACCTATAAATATTTAACAACGCTAAGCAGAATCATACCTTCTCTTGCATACAGCATGCTTACTGTGTACCTCCTTCTGACTGCTTTCCTTATTTAGCAACTTGGAATAAAAATTCTATAATGTGTTTTGATTCTTCAGTTTTATTAATAAGCAATAAAAATAGGGGCCAAAACAAGACTATAGACAAAAAGTGATTTTTATATTGAAATTACAACAGTGATGTTATATAATTTTGTAAGAAATATAAGGAATTATATTTTGTAAGAGGGATGAAGGATATCTTCAGGTGACAGTGTTCTCAAGATTAATGTTTAAACAATTGTTAGCAATATGGCACTATTTTCTGTTGAAACAACATTAAATGTAGTTCTTAAAATCGCTTCTTCTCCCATACTTCCCCTTTTTTCCTTTTTTTATTAAAAATCATTTTGGTGGGCTCATACATAATTTCTCACAATACATAAATACAATACATAAATACTGTGCCAAGCACCTTCGCATGTCTGCTGCTAGCATTCTCCAAATATCCGCTTTTTCACTTGAGACCTTGATATCAGCTTCCCATTGTTTCCTCTCTGTGCCTGCTCTCCCTCCCTCACCAACCCTCAATACTTTGTAAATTATTATTGTTCTGCCATACCTTACAGTGACCGACCTCTCCCCCCGCCCACTTCTCTGATGTCTGTCCTCCAGATAGGAGGTTATGTATAGATCCTTGCAGTTGGTTCCATCTCTCTACCCCACCTTCTCTCCACACATCCGGTAACTCCAATCTCACCACTGACCCCAAGGGACTCATCTGTCCTGGGTTGCCTATATCTCCAGCTCCCATCTCTACCAGTGTACCTTCTCCAGTCCAGCTGGATTTGTAAGGTAGAGTTGGGACCATGATAGTTGGGTGGAGGAAGCCTTCAGGAACTAAAGGAAAGTTGTATGCTTCATTGCTGCCTTGCTGTACCTTGGCTGGCCTGTCTCGACCAATTACTCATCAGTGGCCTTAGATCCCCACCCTGCTATCCCTCTGATTTGTAATAATGTGATTCTTGTTCTTGATGCTTGATACCTGTTCCCTTCGGACCCTCTTGATCACACGGTGTTGCGTGTTTATTCCATGTGGACTTTGCTGCTTCTGCGTTGAATAACCACTCGCTTATCTTCAAGACTTTGAGACTCCAGACACTTTATCATTTGGTAGCTGGGCACCATCCTTTACTTCCACTCTGTTTGCCTCTGTATCCATTTGTCTTCAAGGATCATATTGGGAGTCAATTGATCCACTGATTTTGATTTTGATTTTTGTTCTCTGATGCCTGATGCCTGGTTGTTTCAGCACCTCATGATCGCACAGGCTTTGCTGCTCCTGAGCTAGATGGCTGCTTGTTTACGCTCAAGCCTTTAAGACCCACGACACTGTATCTTTTGATATCTGGGCACCATCGGCTTTCTTCACCACTCTTGCTTGTGCTCCCACATGTCCTCAGTGGGTGCCTTGGGAAGGTACGCACACAGTGATATGTTTTTTGTTTTTGTTTTTCCCTGTTTGATGCCTGCTACCTAATCCTTTCAACACATCCTGGCCACAATGATTGTTGTGCTTCTTCTGTGTGTGTGTGGCCACTTCTCAGGTAGATGGTCATTTGTTTATCATCAGCCTTTTAAGACCCCAGACAATATATCCTTTGATAGCTGGGCAGCATCAGCTTTCTTCACCACATTTACTTATGTATCATTTTACTTCAGCGATCATATTGAGCCAGTGAGTATCATGGAATATCAGCTTCATAGAACACAGTGTTCTTGCATAGAGGGAGCAACTAGATAAGGGCCCGAGTTCCATTTGCTACCCCAGTACTTATCCTATAAATATGTTTTCGATTTAGTCCCTCATTATCATAGATAATTACATTTATGCATATACATGCATATATAGACCTCTGCAAGTGCTCTTTGCCTTCTTGTTCTTCCATCTATTTCCTTCCATCTCCCACCTGTCCCACCATCATGTTCCTCCTTCATTGAGTTTCAGTACTTCCTCTAAGTTACATTGTCCTTGCTTAATCCCTACCACACCTCTCACACCCTCCCTTCCACCGATTTCGGACCACTTGTTGTTCCCCCCATCCATAAGCCTGTCCATTCCCCCCGTCTCATGCCCCCCAGGAACCATCAGACCCATCATTCTCTCCTCCCAACTCTCTGACCAGGGTTGCTCCCTTCTTAATTCGGTTCTTTTTTTCTTTGGGGGCGAGGGGCCCTCAGTCCTCAATGCTTCCCCACCATGTAATCCCTGAAATGTCCTGTTTCGCTGTCTGCTACAGTAGGGGCACAGTGTGATATGTCTTGTTGTTTGCTCAGTCCTTTCTGTGACCCATTAGGTCCCCAGAGGGATGTAGTCCTCTGAGTATCGTGTGTCAGCGTGGGGACTGGACCAGCTCTTCCTCTTCCTCCCTTCTTGTCTTTCTCCCTGTGGGTTTGACATGCTGGCCTCTCCCCCAACCTGTTCTCTGCATACTTCTCTTAACAATCTCATTTAATTCAGTGTCTGAAGTCTGTGAAGACACTAATATGATTATAGCCCAAGACTTGGAATATTATAGCCAATAGATGAAATCTAGCTCAACTCTTGATCTTGAAAATAAAGCTACATGTGAACACAATTATTAGTACCCATGAATGCTTTGCCTAAGATGGCTTTCAAGTCCACTTGTCAGAACTACTTTGTTGCAACTCCAGCTTTTTGGTCCACAAAGTCCAACTTCTTTGAAAAAAGATATTTTTCCTGTCTACAAGTCATTGTTAATCACTATAAGGAAGAGTGGTTTGGGAAGAAACTCAGGATTCTGTCTTGGGAGATGTATCTTTCCATACCAGGGTGGAGTACTGACTTGTTGTGGCTTTCCTATTTTCCTGACCAATTGAGGGTGCAGACAGTGGTAGAAATTGATTAACAAATGCTAAGGAGGGACATGCACTAGAGACATAAAGCAGTGTGACTGGGTTTTTTATTGTGTTGTTGCAAGCCCTTGGAGGAGTAAGGACATGTGGCAGTCTTTGGGGACTTTGCTCCTCCCTTTCCATCCTCCTTTCCTTTTCAGCAGCACTTCTCCCACTACCAGTCTTTCTACATCTTTCACCCTTCTCAGAGCTGCTGAGATATCTTGTGCACCATTAGATTGAAAGTGAAAAAGTTAAGTTGGAGCCAATAGAGAAAGAGGGAGTAGAGAGACAATAGCGGCATCAATGAGGAAGAAAGGACGAAGAATCTGAGTAGTGTGGATGGTTACCATATAAATACAGAGGTTGAGTTCATCAAGAAGCAGCTTGTAAGAAAGACCCAGGAATGCACTTCTAAAGTATCAGTCACTGAAGACCTTATGGAGTACACTTTTACTAGGACATACATGGAGTTGACTGGCTGGTTGGTTCACTTATGAAATGGAATTCCTGAGCTACTGACAAACTCACCTTCTTTTTATCTTTTCAAGATGAACTTGAATCACACATTTCCATTCTGTATTGTTTGACTAAGTTGTTTATCATCGCACTTTGCTATTCTATATTGTTTTGCAACATGAGGACTGAATATCCTATTCCATGCTTGCCATGGTGGAGGTTGGAGACATGACGTTCTCCATACACTATACTCAGAATTCATCTTTTCCTCATCTCATCCCTTAGCAACACCTCCTCTCTTCTAGTTGTGATCATCTATAATTTCTTCTTTAAGTGATTGAGTTAAATAGACTTAATTGTGTGTACTCTTAAGCTCTCATTTTGTATTAGCTTCCTAAATAATCATATCTACTCTCAAGACTTCAACTGGTTTCTAAAAGCTTTGTCACATATTTATTAAACTTGTCTGTGGACATATCTTCTGTCTAGATGTCTATATTCAACTGCATACTTGGAAATATTTTTACTTGGCTTTTAAAAATAAATTCCATTATAATATGCCTAAAAATAAATTAATGGTTGCTTTTCTTTGATTCTGATACTCTCTCAGGGAATGTATTCACCAGTCATACAATTTCCCAATCCAAGATTTTGTTGTTCTTGAAAATGTCTCATTACTTTCTCTACCTATTTCCTAAGTCCATTAGATGCTTTCTCTCAGTATCATTGCAACTGGATCTACCTCTTTATAGCCTACTTAAAGTATCAAAACATTGTCCCCAAACTAGGCAACAACAGTAGCCATGATAGAATCCTACATTTTTTCCCAATGGATCAGACTTTTTAGAAAAGAAACACCACAATATTTAGTGCCACCTGTAAGGCCCTGGAGGATCTATACACAACTCTCCAAACTCCAATACATATTTTTCACACCCTCCCATGTGCCATTCTTCATCTTGTATTTGAACATAGTGTTCCTTATGTCAAGAAGACCCTTACTTCCCTGTCTTAGCCTAGGTAATTCCTAGATTTATATTTTGAGCATAACTCAAGCTGTATCCTTAATGTGAATTATTCAACAATGATCAGACAACGTGATGTGTCTAAATTTTCCATATGCACCTGTGATCACAATTGTCATTATGTAAATCAGCATATAATTGTGTAAAAGCTGTCAGTTTCATTATAATGCAATCACAAAGAGGCCAGAAGATACATGTTCCTCTTCCGAGTGGTGTTTCCATCTTCCAGAACAATAGCTGCACATGGTGAAAGAAGGAATTTGTGACCTGATTGAAGGAATAAGTTCCTTTAATCCAAACAACCTTGTAACATATTTATTATCAACAACATTTAGACGGTGATTAAACACAAATTAAATAACTTCTTCAAGGTTACAAGGTAACTAAGCAGCTTCAAATCCAGATTCTCAAACACACAAACCATGAACTATGATATACTGGACAAAGATGCATAGGGTTTATTTGGTCTCCTCCATGTCCCCCATTAACATGTATAATGGAAAGTTGATGAGATCCAGCTTCTGAATTATAGGTAAAGGAAGGGCAAATCAATATTCAGTAGGCTTCCTGATATTAAGGGTCAAAATGGAAATAAAGAGTGGACCTTATTACGCTTCCATAGATAATAGGCCATTGGATATCCTTTTTATTTAGGAACACTTAATCTAAGTATTGTGATTTTCAATGCATGCTCAAGTAAAATGAAGAAATAGTCTAATAGTCACAATCATGAAATCAATTTTAATATGTTTAGAAGATTTAATGTTTTCTTAGTGAAGAAAGATTGATAAAGTCCTGCTAATGAATATAGACTGAAGAGACTGAAGGACTGTTTGTTCAATGGTCTTATGACATCAGATAAACCCTATGATACTAGCTAATAAGTAAGTAAACCAGAAGTCATTATTGAACCTGTATAAAGGACAGAAGCTCATTTTGACATTATTTTATTAAAGAAAAATGATTAATTCTCTACTTCTATATAGCTAAGTAAAGCTAAATTGTCTCAGAAAGTTTATTTTAAATTACTGCAATTATTTTTTGGTTCTTTAAATTAATATACTATGAAATCAGTTTAGTTTTAGAAAAGAAATTACAGATAAAAAAATAAGCTCTTGCCCTGTTACATGTTTTTATGACATATTTTTTCAAGAAAGTGGTATACTAAGTTGTCTTTCACCAAGGCAATACTAAACAATATGAAAAGTAGTTGTTATTACTGATTTTTGAATAATGGACTCAAAACTCTTAAGCAATTGTGAATAGAGTTTTACAATTGTTTTTTTCCTTCACAAACGTTACCTATATCAAGCGATATTCTTGTTAACTAGCCTGAAGATAGATACTAATTGTACCCCCATGATTTGTAATGCATCAATTTAGTACCATTGATCAACTAAAAAAAATGAAAATTAAGTAAGATAGAGCCAGTCTCAATACTAAAGGAATGGTGTATTGATTCCATCTGATGATACTCTGTCTACAGATCAATGTGTATGTGTTCATATAGACCAGTTAAGAAAGAAACAGGATAAAGGTCATGAAAGAAACAGTATCCAGAGGATTAGAGACCAGAAAATGAGCACATCTTAAAACTCAGTTGGTGTTTATAAGGGGATTCACTATATTTACTGTTGAGAAAATTTATAATATAATTATTTAATGCTTGAAATATCATACCAGAATCATAAGAGCTGCTTTAAAGACATTAAGACGCACTCTTTAATCAATAGTGACTTTGTGAAGTAAAGACATTATATAAAATAATTCTCACTTTATTTCATCATGAGATTAATATTTTTAATTAGATCAACAATTTTTACTTTCTCTATCAAACATGTGCCATTCCCAGTGTCCTCAAATCCATACCTTTTGGATACCACCCTTTCTGCTTTCATGTCGTGAGCTTCATGTCTTACCTGCATACTCCTTGGGGAACCAAAGAGATTGCCCACTTTTGAGATTTCTTAAGGATTTTTATTAGAAGAAACACATATTCTCTGAACCGGACAAGCAGATTGAATAGAGGACATAAAATCGCATATGATCAGTGCATCTGTGTGTTCCTCCTAATGGTGTGGTGACCCCTTCTGAAACAGAAGCCTTTTTTTTTTTTTTAGGTTATATTTTGGTTAGGCCTTTAAAGACTTAAAACTTCTGGATCTGGACTCAATATGGATTTGTTTTTTTAAAAAAATCATTCTTTCCTCATTGCTTTTAGTATGACAGTGGTCATTCACCAGATAGTCAGATTTTACCCTGGTGGAATAAAATTTGATAGAATATAGTGAAATCTCTGCATATGGAAACCATGTCCTTTGAGCAACTTAACCCACAATGTTACAGAAACATAAAGGTTAATGGTGAGGTTACAGCAATGGGAAAAGGAATCAGACACCAACTCCCCCAAGCAAGCCACCACCCCCCACCCCACCCCCATCAACAGGTTGTTTTCTTCTGAGACTTATTTGTTTAAAAGCAATACTATGGGTGAATTTATATCAATGGTGTTGCTTAAAGAATAAAACTACTCTATTTAATGAATTATTCAAATTAGTGTGTCTCTGGGGATTTTGAGATTTCTAACATAATCAGATGTGACCTTGTGAAATCATATAAAAGGAATGTAGATCAAATGAATCTCATAATAAAATGCATAGAATCAAAACATTGTCTCCAAAAATGTGTTTACATCTTGGAGTTTTCTTATTTATATGTTATTTTTGTTAAAGAATTAATTTTAATATCTATTTTTACTTCATATCCAAGAAATAAGTAACAAAAATACATGTCTATGTTTATAAGAAATGTCCATCAACCTTTCTAAAGTTCAGTACTTTTGCAATCAAACATAATGCATCTTCAAACTTTACTTGTGGAATTCACTTTAGGATCAAAGAGTATGAATTTTCATAGCACTTTTTGAAGAATTGCATATGTATAATTTTCCCACACTATGGCATACATTATGTCTGAAACCAATAGAACAAATCATAAATGTCGATTGCACTTCATGTAAAGAAGTGATTTCCTGAGAATCTCACATAATCCAAATCTTCACAATTCCTGACAAAGGACAACTGACTTTTGTTAGTAACAACAAAAGCAGAACTTCCTTATAGCAATCACAGACTGCATCCACCATTCACTGACCTGACAACTTTTTAATTATTTGAAAATTTGACAGGTTTTTACTTTTGGGATTTATCTTTTCTAAAATTCTATGAATTCCTATGAGGTTTATTATTTTTATTTGATACCACTTTAAATAGTTTCAGATGTTCTCTTTCCTTTTTTTTTTTTATAAAGTTTATGTTTCAAAACTGAGGTCTCCAGATGACATACAGTTTGCTCTAAATTGCTAACCCCTAGGTTGGCTGTTCAAGCCCACCAAGTGGAACATCAGAAGAAAGGACATGGTGATCTATCTACATCCCTTTATATTAAAGCCGTTAAGTATGCTAAATATAATATGTTCGATTATTTTGTTTCCTGGTGGCATAGTGGTTACACGTGGGGCTGCTAACCTGCTAACTGCAAGGTTCATGGTTCAAAACCACCTCCTCAATAGGAGAAAAATGGGAATTTACAGTCCTGTACGGACTTACAGTTTCAGAAATTCAACAGGGTGATTTTCCCTTGTTCCAGAGGCAGTGCATTCTGTTTGGGCTTGATATTTGAAATAAATGTAAGTTGTTATGTATGTAGCCATTTTATTTGCAACAGTTTGAGAATGAAAATGAGCTCTGGGGGAACTGCTGTGTAAGCACTAGAATGCTAACCAAATGTTCCATGGTTCAAATCTACCAGCAGCTCTGTGGGAGAAAGTTGAGGCTATCTTTGTTATTGTAAAACTGTAGCTCCTCAGGAAGCTTACAGTGTGAGTCAGAATCAACCTGATGGCAGTGAGTGAGTTCAAGTGAGTGAAGAATACAATACCATTCTTAGTTTACTAGCAGTACAAAAATGATATCCCCATGGACTATTGTTTGCAGACCCAGGTGTTAAATGATACATTTTTTCAATATATAAGAAAGGGGAGCTATTCAGTTTGTAGAATATGTGTCACTATAAAATGATCACAGGGAATGGAATCACTCAAATTGACATTGTAAGAAAAATTAAAATAAATATTTGAAGCCTTGTTACATGCAGGGCAACCAAAATCGTCTTATTCTGTATTTTCTAAGCTATTTAAAGCACACACACACTCACACACGTACACACACACACACAAAAAAAACCTCTGTGGTTAAATGGAATGTCTGAATGATAACCATTAGGCTTGGAGCTCACTAAAATAAAAAAATGCAAATTACCGAAGAACATCATATATGTTTTAAATTCTTACAATTACCATCAACTTTGGCAGCTAATTTTCTTAGTGTTAATTAAATAGAATAGGACCTTCTATTTACCGTTATCCATTAGCCATTACATTAATAGCAAAAAATGAATAATATCTTGTAAGTCATTAAGAAGCAATTAACATCTTAGGATTTCAAGAGTCTGAACTCATTACTATTGAAATAGTACTCTACTTTATCTGCTTTCCTCAAGATTCGAACATGATGATCAAGGAAATATATTAAAATATGAGGAACATGTCATTTGTAAAATGAAATAATCTGATGATTCTTCCATTGCATTTAATCTGCATTTTATCATGCTGTATAGCTTTGTGACTTCTTAGCACATTAACTCGAAATTTTCATATTTAAATTAGCCTTGGAGAAGGCAGAATGACTTTACCCCTTCTTCATTACTCCATGATATGCTGAAAGAAATCTTTACAGTTTTCAGTGTAGACAAGTACAAAATTTACCGAAATAATATCTTAAGTAATATTGCATTAATACAGTTCAAGAAATAACAGTATGTCTTCACCAATAGTAGGTACCCCACACACCGTCTAGGACAAATATTATTGTGCATGTCATCCTACTTTAACGATCCCAGCTTCTTTAATAATTCCCTACACCTTCTTCTCCTAAAATCCACGCACCCTGTTTTCCTTCTATTCTTTCCTTCTATTCTATTTCACCCTGTTTTCTTCTATTCCTTCTATTCTAGAGTTCTCTTCTGTATTTTCCCTTTACTGCGAAAAAATATTTTTAACTGATCATTTCACCCTTTAACTTGACTGCGGGGAGTCAGCTAGACACACTCCAAGAGAGCCCACCTGTCGGCTACATGTTTCCACACACGCATGGTGTGGTTCTGATGCAGATCATCAAAGTGATGCTTGTCAAGTGAAAGATTTAGCATATGGGTGTGCAAATGGTAATGCATCTTATATAGTTTTAAAATTATAGTGCAGCATTTAATTTTAAATTATAAAATGCAGGTAGTCATTAATTACAATGCATTCAAATTATGGTGATCTGCATTTGTGGTTATTTTTTATTTCTTTACATTTTCTCATTAGCATGTTCCACATACAATGTCACAATACATAATTTTCTGATATTATAATTTTAGGTGTTGGTTTGCATATATTCAATTTTATGATTTCCTGCACATAACATTGCCATATAGATTTAATGTCTAAACCCAATCAGGGATCTCAGTTGCTTGTAAACAAGGACTCAAATGCTAATTGTGTCTTGAAGACTATAACTGGGCTGATTCAGGAAGCTTTGCGATATCACCAGGAAGTAGGTAGAGAAAATTAGAAACGTCATCCTGAAAGCTCTCACTAATGTTTTGACTAGAAAGGCCTCCCCATTCCCAGTGATAACCCAGAGGACCCACAAATGGGACTGATATGGAAATGACAAAAATGCCAATATTGTCTTCCTCCAACTCTATGTCCCCTTCTGATTACATGTTGTGATTTGTACATTAAATGGTTATATATGCATCGTAATGGTTCTCTGATTTATGTGTAATGTGTCCAGCCACTAAAAACAGCTGAAGACCAGACGTACAAAGATATTGATAACAAAAGCAATAATAGTGAAAACTTGAAAAAGTAATGAGGTGTTCAACTAAAATGTCACAACCGATTTATGATCAAGTCACCAGGGCAGAATTTCTTTATGAATCCATGACTACCTGTAGTTATATTCTTTCATAAGGCTTACCTGTCGGAAAGGAAGAAGGTAGCTGTAACTAAAATGGTAGTATTTTCATTTAAGACAGTCTACTAGACTTTTATAACAACACTGAACATTTTGCTGTCATTGTCATCTAGTCGAACCCCGACGCAGGCCCACCCTGTGTGTGCAGAATAGATCTGCTCCTTGGGGTGTTCAATGCCGTAACGTGCCAACCATGCACATTAGTTATGGAATCCTTAACAATGTGTGTCCTTCTTGCACCTCTGCTCATAAAAGGAAATGGACTTCACAATGATCTGTTCATGGAAAAGTCTTTCTGTTTATGGACAATGAAAGATTATTCCATAAAATGCCCACTTCTTTTCTTGAGACACTCTTTAGCTTACCTTTATCAATGATATGTTTTATGTAGTTTTATTCACTAAAAGTCTTTATTCCATATAAATGGCCATAATGTGCTTATTGAATCCAGAAGTGTGATCTCTATAATTATTTCTGTATTCCATCTATGTCTTTCTCTTGTATTTATTGGCAAAGTGCATTGATGATGTAAGTGTCATTTGATCTAAATAGAAGCTAAGTTGCAACAGTGCCTATTGACTATTTTTCAAATAAATAAAACATTTTCCTTTTATATTATTAAAATCATATGCTCCCAATGAGGTATGCATGTGGTTTCCATATTAAAAAGCTCAGCCAGTATACATAGATTATAGATGAGAAATGGGAAATTTTCCAATGTGAATGACAAAAGGACAAATTTACTGTGTTTATAATGAAAGCTGTCATTTGTTGTATCATTCACTGAGTTCTCAGGTTTGATGATAATTGGTCAAATTCTCTTAAGTCTCATGATGCATTTGAAATGCCAACTATATTTTCACTATTAGGATTCTTATTTGGATAGAAGGAAATGCTCAACTTATCAACCAGTATTAAATATTGGTTAATTTCTAAATCCTACTTCCTATTTCTATCATAACAATCTGACTAGGTTCTGAAATATTTGATGATAATGAAGTGAAGGACTCACTCATTGCACACTCAGTTCCAGAAAATGCCTCAAGTCTCTACTTTCTTTCCTGGACTTCCCATTTCTTGTTCCAAATCATTTTAAATGACCCATAGTTCTTCCTGGAGAAGTTTACATCTTGAGTCTGTGAAAACAATTTTCAAGGAGAACTAACATATCTACTTTTCTTTCTTCCCCAGTATTGTTCAACACATCTATTATAGATTAAATTTTGCTCAACTACAGTCCCTGGAAATATAGTGGTTATAATATAAACCACTGTGAGTCTGTATTCAGTCTTTGACAGTGAGGATTTTTTTTGTTTCTCTTTTTGTTTTGTTTGTAGTTGTTGTTTGTTTGTTTTTTGTTGTTGTTGGGCATCACTGCCCTCTGGTATTTGTGGGCGCTACCCATTGCTGCTCTTGAGAACCGCCGCTGGATTTGAACCGTCAAGCCCACAGGCCAGAGTCCTGCACTCAACCACTTATGCCACCGGGGCTCAGCCCCTCTTTTTGTTTTTATACCTATCTATATAATCCCACTCAAACATTTGGGTTTCTTTTCTGTGGTAAAAAAGAGTCCCTGGCAATGTCGTGGTTATGTCTGTGGTTCTAAAACCACAAGATCAGGAGTTTGAAACCACTAGTGTCTCCAAAGGAGAAAGATGAGGTTTTTTACTCCCATAAAGAGTTATAGTCTCAGAAACATGCAAAGAGCCATTTTATCCTATTGTGTAGGGTTATTATAAATTTGCCTTGACTCGATGGCAATGAGTTTGAGAGTTTCATTATGTCCATAACTCCATATCAGTGAATGACGTATTTTGAACCAGTGACTTTTAAGCTATAAAAGAGATTTGGTAGATTGCATGCCAGCAGACAGATAGACGCCATAAAAAATCATCAAGGATTGGCAAGAAGAATACTAGAGACGTATCAGAAAGACTTCTGTATCTCACTCTCTAAGTTGAGCTTGTAGACTCCCGTGTGAAGCTTAATTTCTTTTAGTTACAGCTCTCTATCTATATTTCTGTTATAGTGGCACTGATTAACTAATAGGGGAGCACAGGACGGCGTGGCTTAGTTACATAGGAATACTATGAGTTGGAACCCATGGAAGACATCTAGCCATCTAAAGCAGCTAAGAGGATATGATTATCTCAGTGGGAGGATATGCCTTTAGACTTTGCAACGTGCGCCATTGCTCTTAATTGCCTTCTCTGTACAGGGAGTTTTATAATAGAGCTGCGCCATTTGATTTTGCTCTGGTTTGAACATTGTTTTACTGAACATGATTTCAGAAACACGCTCGAAGTCTGTTGCCCAAGATGTGTGATTTCTTTCAAGAGTGAAAGCTTGGGTGTATGCTGATGATGGGCCAGGGTGTGTCAAGATATAGTAGTTCCATTTAAAATATGTGTGCAGCTACATGCATATTTTTAACTAGTGTTTGATATGCGAGAAATAATATCTAGGAGAAATAAGATAGCAATTGAACGAAAATGCCAATAATTAAAAAATAAAATAAGAAAATTTAAAACAGAATATGTCAATGGCTTTTATTTAATTCTATTGTATGATTATGCCTTAAAAACATTTTGAAACAAATACAAATAAGAAATATTAAGAAAATATGCATCTTTATGTTGAATTTCAAATAAGAAGGGGCATGCTTTGTAAAAAAAACAAATTGCACTCCAGAGAAATCAGTATTCTGTGTGAGAAAGACCTTTGGGATCAAACTGAAGAAAAATGATCACCAGAGTAAAAGTTACAAGATAAATGTCTTTGGTTATGATTTTCAAAGTGACTTTTTTGCCTTTCAGAGCAAACAAATTGCTACATTCTGAACTTTAAAATCAATTTTGGTAACCCAGCTTACATATATTACAGGACTGCAACTTTAAGCTACTTTTTTGTTCAACAAATAAAATAGCACCCCAGTTTAGAACATTCATTGTTGTTAATATTATTTATTGGGGTATGAAACTTTGAATTACATATGTTTAGGCAATATGATAGAGCTATTTTCAAGAGATTGATAAAATGTACAGATCATATAAAATGTATGCTCATTAGTTGTTGTGCACTGAGATTTCTAAATCAAAAATAGAATATGACCACTTTGACCACAAAAACGCAGTATGACCAAGTCATCTCATCTTGAAGGAAAAATGCTATAGTTTTTCAGGCATTTTTTTAACTATGGGCAGAATTTAGCCTACTCAGTAGTGTTTTCCCATCTGTTATGAGAATCCTTCCCTGATAGTGTTAGGGGTGTTAGTGCCCCCAAGTGGGTTCTGACTCAGCAACACTGCCTGTTCTTGTGCTATGTTCTCAACACTTGCTGTGCTGTAGTCCATTGTTAGAGACACTGTGTCCATCCATCTCACTAAGGAGCTTCCTCTTTTGATGACCCTCTACTTCATCAAGCAAAATAGCCATTTCAAAAGTCTGGGCTCTCTTGATAACATGGCCAAACCTTAAGAAACAAAATCTTACCATTTTTGCTTCAAGGAGCTCTCTGGCTGTACTCTTTCTAAAAGAGGGTTGTTCATTCTTCTGGAATTCTAGGGTAATTTCAATATTCTTTGTCAATATCAAATATCTTCAATCTTCTGTTGATAAGCATCTCTGGCAATTACATAATCTCCTGTCAACATGTGAATGGGGTGGAGTCTAGTCTGTCAATCAAGTCGCAGCTCGATGTCCTGGGGCGGACGCACAAAGGAGATAATTTGTTCACTGTAGGATAGACATGCTCTATTTCTGGAAAGCATCACTGTTGACAAGTCAGATGGAGCGATGCTGGTGACAGCCAGAGCCTTGGAGCTGGAGGAGCCATGTGGAGACCATGCCAGTACTGAGATGCTTCCACTGCCTCTGGGTTCCCCAACTTTGCACCCACTAGTTTGTGATCTTCCTGCATTCTGCATCATCGCATGTGTTGTGAGAGTCTGAAGAGAAAATTACAGATTGGTATAGGACCTATGGGTTAATATTGGACTTAAGGACTTGATCACAGCTGGGCTAGGATGTTTTCTTAATGGGTGATTGCTCTTAGATATATAGTTCTCTCACACAGATGAGTCTATGAATTTGTTTCTCTAGTCAACCCAGATGAACACAACATCCAAAAGTTAATATATATTAACATAGTCTGTCAGTAAGTGGATTAAGCTTCAGACTGCTAACTTAAATGGCAGGATCTTGACCGAGCATCCACTCTTCAAGGAGAAGACCGGGTCATTTGCATCCGTAAAGATGTCCTGCCTTTGAGACTATTGGAGGGGCTCTTCTGCTCTGTCCTTTAGGGCCACTCTGAGATTGAATGGACTTAATGGAAGTGAGCTTCATTCCTGTTTGAGAGTTTAATGGATCCAAGTCGTATTATTTTCCAATTGTGAAAGCTGGATAATGAATCAGGAAGACAGAAGTACAATGGAAGTCCATTACTTAGGGTGCAAGTGAGAAACACTGAGTATGCCACTGACTGCCAGAGAACAGATTCTCTGTGCCTTAGGGACACTATGGCGAGACTTGATCTTAGATACTTTGGATATGTTATTAGGGAGGGCTAGTCCCTAGACAAAGACACCGTGCTTGATCAATAGGCACTCAGGTGAAAGAGGGAGACCCTCCATGCCATGGACTGAGTAGTGGCCACAATGAGCTCAAACAGAAAAATTGTGAGGCTGAGGCTGGGCCAGAAAGTGTTTTACTTTGTTGTACATCGGGTCACTCTAAGTAAAGATAGTCTCGAGGGCACCTGAGAAAATCCATGATGTGGATGGTGTAGAACTGGGCAAATGAGCTCCGATGGCATAGTGGTTATTGGACTGACAACCTCAGGGTCAGAAGTTCAAAATCATGGCCTGATTCTTGGGAGAAAAGACGAGACCTTGTACTCCTGTAAAGAGTTGCCATTGCAGAAACCTGTACGGGCAGTTCTACCCTGTCCTATCGGATTGCTAAGGGTTGGAATCCACACGGTGGTGGTGAGTTGGGTTTGGTTTGATAGAACTGGGCAGCTTTTTGTTCTCTGGTGCTTGAGTTCACCGTGAGCTCTGGCGAAACTCAATGGCAGGCCACCAGTAACCAAACAACTGAAAACAATCCCAAGTCCTGCTGCTAGGTTTCTCAGTTCCATAGTCTCCGACCAATTGAGAAGAAGGCACCCGTCATTTTGGCATTGTTCCTCTGACTCTCTGTGGCAGGGGACTAGATTTCTAGTGAAAGGCAGAGGTCATAGAATCCTGTTCCTTAAAAGCTGAGAACCAGAGAGATGCTTGGCTGCTGCCTGATGAGAAGTGTTGCTGTGGACCTCTGCCTCTGTCCTTTCTGTTTACTGATCCTGACTTATGGTAACCTCTGACCTTCCTTAACCAAGCCGCTTAATTGTGAGTATGGCCTGCGAGTTCCCCGTAGGAGTAGTCATGTGGGAGGGAGAATCAGTGTCGAAATAAGTGAAGACAATTGACACATGGAGGTCTGTCTGACCCTGCCTTGCAGATGTCAGATATGGCCTGTCCCTGGCTACATATTGCAGGACCATCTTAATTGACTACGTCTCAAATGCCATTTTTGTTACATTTAAAAATGGCTTACAAGCAAATTTAAAACGAAATGTATATCTTATATTCAGATGTATACATTTTTATGGAGTGTTTGGATTTGATTAGATACAATTGGAAGTGCAAAAATGTAAAATTAGTTTGTGTATTTCTTATAATAATGTTCTATCTTATTTAAATGTTTCTAAACCCATGTTTTATATAGTGCACACATTCAGCAATATCCAGAGAAAATTTTGTGACATAGGTAGGATGGTGATTATTCTTATTCTAGGTACTTTACAGGCAAGAGAGCAGCTCAGAAGACAAACAAGTTGAGAACTCTTGGATGAGTGTTGCAACATCACCAAATATACTGGGTGACTAACATAGTTTTTTTTATTTTTTTAAATGAAAGCAGTTTAATTTTATTCATTTTTGTAACTTTTAACACAGGGTCAATACCAGGAAATTACACCTTGGAATAATATTGGAAAATAAACATGTTTGCTTTTAGAATTCCTTGCTGCAGAGGCAGGACACCTCTCCTAATATTCCACTGCACAACATACTAGAGCTTTTTGAGAAACAGCAGTGCTGTTTTCTTTTCTCTCCAGAACATTTTTACAAGTCATTCTGAAAAGTGTAATATTCGCTTCTTTGTCTACACTAATCAATGGAATTTAGATTCTTTGACTTTGTTTGGTCAGGTCCTTCTTTTCCCCCATGTGATTGTTGATTGTTGCCCTGTATTGGTCAGCAGACAGGTATCGACATCACTAATATGGAACATCTTGACTTTTTATGTCAGCTGTTTTCAAGCAGAAGTGGTAGAGTCTTTTTGAAAGTAGAATTTCTATGGAAAGGGGAGGCAGTTTGCAAATTAGTGATCTAAAGGTGCAGAGAATTCTTAACTAAATGAACCAATGAGGAGACATTTCAGGGAGTGTGAATTAAAAAAAACCACACACACACACACAAGGAAATCAGTGCTTGGTTGACATCGAGGTAATGGAGACAGCATTGGATGAGAGTACATCTGATTGGTAGGAAATTGCATACATCTCTCTCTCTTTTAAATTACAAAGGATTGTTTAATTAGGTACATTTGGTCTTGCAGCAATTAAGAGTCCTTTCTTTTGTGACTGCAGGGAGAACATACATAATTGCACAATTTATTTTGAATAAGTGTGTGTTGTGAGAATTGTTTTAAATCTGGTTTCCTAGGCAGGAAGGAAAACAAAACTTAGGTTCCATTAATTGAAAGTAGCATTTGCTATCCTGGGCACTGTTACAGAAGGAAAAGCAGATTGAAAAGTACAGTAGAATTCTTGATTCACTGGCCCTGGCTCTTCCACAAAGACTCATTGCTTCTTGTATAATGAAGACTCCAGTTTATCAAATATAAAAGCCTGTGTGGGAAAGGGTGGCAATTACTGAAAAGAGCACATCTGTTCATCTTGGGCTTTGGGAATAAAGCAAGACCTTTACTTGTGGAAACAATGTACAGCGGAAGTGCCTGGTTGTCCTCTCTGATTAGTTAGTGTCTCCAGGTAGGGATGACGGCGGACATGTAGACCTGTCACCCATTTTAAGATTGTCAGGTGATATCCCAAGTACGCAGTGTGGCTGAGTCAAGAGGGGGCATGTGACTCCAGTGTCATGAGCTCCAGGTCCAAAGCCCACTTTAGGTGGGCATCCTCAATCTTTAAATGGCAGCGTACCCTTTTCTCAGCCCTTGAGGATCATTATGTAGACAATGTGTCGTCCTCCCAGTATCAAATGGATGACATCAACCACCATGTGATGGGAAGTTCCTTTTTGCAGCTTCCTATACACACAGCCTTTAAAGGACTCAAACATGACTTCCGGGAGATCAGCCTTCCTACAGCCTACCACCTTCCTGCAGTAGCCACACTTAACTGTGCTAGTCAGGGTCAAAAAGTGTGTGTGTGTGTGTGTGTGTGTGTGTGTGTGTGTGTAAAATTGTATCATTTAAAAATTGTCCTATATCTTAAAACCAATTGAATATAAGTTAAAAACCCAAGGTTTCTTTGGGATAAAATGGCCATGCAACTCCCCCCAAAAGGTTCTTCCTGTCGCAAGCTTGCAAAATTGTGTTTGTGCTCTCTTCCTTTAGTGGCTTTTCAGGAATGCTCAGGTATGCCACCGACAAAAAACATTAGAATAAAACTCTTACAAGGAAAAGAAAAGGTGCTTTCGAAGCTGTATGATTTTGTAAAACAAACTTGGAGATTTCACAGCATTTCCATAGAATCTCTGAATAGAAAATGCACTATAACACACACACACACACGCACAAATTTGGAGCTCTGAAAGTTAGGCTAGTTATGATGCTATGTAAGAAAATACAAATATATCAAGCTATAGTTTTGTTTAATAGTACAAGAATTTAATGACAGCAGTTAACTTTCTATAATGTATAAACATATTTCTGCTACTTTTAACTAGCAAGAATAGTTTCTATTTGAAATATAAACCACAGGAATGTCATTTTGAAACTATATCTAATATACTATGAACATAGGAGAAATAATTATGGAGAATGACATGCAGTAATTGGGTCTGTAACTCCAATTACCCTGAGGCATTGACTCATTTCAAGTTATGCCTTTATTCATCAGGTTTGTGAGATAAGCTTTTCTGTAGAAATAAATCCAGAGCATCTTCCCTTGAATTCAAGGATTCCACAACTCTCGCCTCTAGAGAACTAGCCAAAAAATCATTGAATTATTTGTTAATTGTGAGGAAAATTTGTATTGATCTTTTTCCTGCCTGTCTAGCTGATGTTAATAACATCATATGTTAGGTCACTAAATACTTTTCAGAACCATCTAATTGTCAAAGTATCACTTACTAAGACAAAATTGTAGACATCAAGGCTCTACACACACACACACACACACACACACACAGGGACACTCACATGAGCATATAAACTCTCACAAGGAAAATGATGAAACTATTACTATTCTCTTTCTTACCTTTCTATCTGATATGATAATATTTTTGTAGCATATATACATGCTGTAAAAAGAACAGCAATTTTAAAAGGTATTAAATATCCTATATCACTAAGTTTTATTGCGATTTAACTGCTGGGAAATATTAACTTTTCATTGCACTAAGCACAATACCACAAGAGAGAAAAGCAAAGGAATTTAATATGCATATGCTCTAATTTTATTCATTGTGACCAGGTCCTTTGAGGTATGATACAATGAATATAACTTCTCTTTTTAAATCACTGTGGATGTAAAATATACTTCACATATTTTTCTCATAATTTTAAAGTGTTTCTACTTTATTGAAAGTATATCCATATATTATAGTTCCTATAATACATTAGTAGAGTGTTTTCAATTAAATATGTGTGAGACCTCTGCCCTGATGTACAATACTATTGCTAAATACATTTAGCTAAATTTAGTGAAATATAGCTGTGGAAAAAATAAAATGCAATCCTTTGGACACTCACAATAGACTTTTACATGGGAAAATCTATTCCTTGTATGTCCCCTAAATAGTTGTTAAACTCAATGTACCTCATCTTTGACATCTGTTTGAACAGAATGAGTCCATTTTAAATCCCCAAATCACTTTCACTGTGACAGAATGCAGTAAATGAAGCAAAATAGTTTGGGGAAATGAGAAAATGTAAACAAGCTAATAGGATGCCATTTAATTTCCTATATAGCCATTACTATTAGAGATAAGATTTTCTCCAGTATATTAAATTTAAGTTCATATGACATCAGAGATATTTCATAAAAATAGTCATGACTAAGTTACTTACTTAAAATTTTGGCTAATTGGCCCAAGAATCCTCATATATTGCTGTTGTCATGCACTGTTGAGAGGTTTCTGACGTATTGAAACAATTCCTAGCCCTGCACCATTCTCACAGTTGGCATTAGGGTTACCTACAGTAACTCTATGAACCCAGCTAATTGAGACTCTTTTTTTTTTTTTTTTATTCCTGGCTCAAACACAAAGTCTTTCTCCAGGAACTGGTCCCTCCTGATGACATGTCCAGAATGCATGGGACTAAATCTTGCCATTTTCAGTTTCTGCTTCTTCCAAAAAATGGATAAAAATGGATGTACCTGTGCTTCCAGCAGACGGTGGTATTTTCAACATTCTTCATCCTCTCCATAATTCAAACTAAGCAGTTCTTCTCCACTTTCCCTTGTGTGTTGTTGAATTTTCCCACGCATGTAATAAGATTGAAAATTACCATGACTTGGATCAGGTATATCTTAATCCTCAAAATGTCATCTTTGCTTGTTAAGATTTTAAAATTCTCATATGCAGAATCTTTCTCAGTGCAATCTATAGTTTGATGTAGTTGGGGTTAATTAGTCACTTAATATAATAATAGTCCTATTCTACCTTTTGGCTCCATAAAGTACATTTGTGGCTGATATCGAAATACATGTAGGGTCACAAAAATGTGCCCAGTAGTTAGTAGGGAGGAAAATGGCTATATGTCTTCATTGGCATAGATTATATGTTTCAATCTATGTAATCCTAATAAGAATTTCATGGATAGTGTTGCCTTGAACTAATGAGCAGTTTCTTTTAAAGTAAAGATATATTGTCAATGTAAAAGTTTTATCAAATAAGATGTTTTCTGTGACACAATATGGAAAGAGAGAACGCAGTTGGATGTTCAGTTGCCTCTTTCTATATTTATAATGAGTTTTTATTTGTTTTCTATTTTTGAGATTTAAGAGGGGGAGAAAAGCACCTGCAATGTTGAAATATTTAATATGGATTTTACAAATGGTTCATTGTATAGACTCTTGCTTATTGCACACGTAGAATTTATAGTGTTAAATGAAATTCATTTCCTTATGTAGGAGCTCCTAAACGAAGTTCAAAGGGGGTGTAATAGAGCAACCAGTTGACTACAAGTCAAGAAATTGGCAATTCCAACCCCACTTGTCCTGCCTATCTGAGCATGAAAGGTCATCATAGGGAAAGCTGAAGGAACCAAGCATTCTCTGCACACAGTGGGGGTGTCATGAGTTACAATCTATTGATTGGTAACCCATAACAACCTTGTATAATTTCAAAGGTGTTCACATATTTTCTCTCATCTGTGTACCCACACGTTTTTCTCTGTTGGTTTGTCGTTGCTCATTTCAAAAGAAGGAACCATTTCCCACATACTTGAATTTGGGTTGGGATTGTGACTTGCTTTGACTAAGAGAATGCAATCAAATTGGCATGCTGGGCTAGGCCTCAGGAGGGCTTTACTGATTTCACATTTGCCTTTCATGGAACATTGATGCCATCATCTGAAATCGCCCCAGCCTATACCCCATGAGGGTGAAAGACCATGTGGTTGGTAAAATGGCTCAGCTGTACAGCCATTCTGGAAACCACTGCCAGCACCATCTGCCAGAAATGTGAATGAGGCCATCTTTGGCCATCCAGCCCCGGTACAGCCTCAAGATGGCTTCGCTGCATCACTGGCCCCAAGGAGATCCAAAGAACTCTTTTAATTTCAGACTCACACAAGGGTGAGCCAGTGAAGTAATTGTGGTTCTGAGCCATTTAGCGTGTTATTTTTATTATTTTAAGTTACTAAGATTTGGAGTGATTGTTCAATGATAATTAACTGATAAATATACCCTTAAGAAAAAGCACAGAAAACACATATTTATCTTACACTGCATCATGTAGGGTTGATATCAGGAACTAATTAATGAATGGAATAAAAGCTTGGAAAGTTTTTGTCTCAAGAGAGTTGAAACTTCATTGGTGAACTGAGCAATGGGAAGTAAATCACTTACGGAATGCATGCCTGGGAGAAGCATCCCCAAGTCCTCATGGCACATTGGTTAAACCCTCACACACTAATGGAAAGTTTGGCAGTTCCTGCTTCCTGGGATAAATATGTGGCAAACTGCATCTATAGATATTACTGCCTGGAAAATCAGAGCAGGAGCTTCTCTTTTCCCAGAGGAAGATTACGAGTTACAGTTGACTTCATAGCAAAAGATTTGGTTTGAAGGTTTAGGGTGACATCTATTTTGTAACTGAGCTCTGGACTTATTAGTGAAGGGTAATATTTTAATCTTAAAATCAACACAATCTGAGAACATATGGATCAGTTAATATTTTATATTTTAATGTGATTATATTTTACACTTCTTATTCTTTATAGATACCTAATTCTCTGTGATACATTTGTGGAATGTTTAATGAAAAGCAAGATGATTATGTTATGTAAAACTGGAAATTCAATGAGATATATCATTTGATTAATTGTGGAGATAAAATAATCATAAAAAGTATAATCATCTTGAAAGTTCTTTGAAGGTAATATATTTTAAATCCATTATATCATAACTCAAAATCATAATTTAAAAAAGAAAGATTATGCTTAGAACTTAATTCACCTATGCATACACTATGCATTTGTGGTAACATGCAGAAAAATGAATTTTGAATTCATTCATCCAGGTAGTAGAACAAAAATATTATGCTTGCTCATATCTGTTCTTATTTGTATAATAAAAGTATAAGTTCAAGAAAACATGGATGATGTTTAATGGTACCTAGGTTTCAGAACTTAAGTATCTAAAGACATGTGTTTGCCCTGGATCAGTTTGAGGACTGGCCTGAGTACAGTGGGCATTCTTGTAGCTATCCTGCCCAGGCCCGGCACAGTAGGAGATAAGCAGAGGGCTATGCACTTGAGACTATCAAAGCTGAACCCTGAAGGATCCCGCCGTGGTGAGACCTGTTGGCTGGTTGTGCCTCAAACTTGCATTGCTGGTCCCTGTGGCTGGTATGAGTGTGCGTGCACAGACTGGATGGTCTCACAGGGCCTCAGGCAGTCAGTCAGACCTATCTCTTCCTACCAGGGACACCCCCCCACCCCACCTCAGCTATCATGGATTGGGAGTGTGGACGCTTTAAATAGACTACTCATGTGTAGAATGCAAGTGGCTAGATGTGGCAGAAGAAGTTTGCCTTTGTGTGTGCCCTTTCGTCCTGGATGTGCAAATCTGTACCCCTCTTAGGCTGAGGTTGGCTGTGCTACTTACAGGCTGATTCCCAGATGAGAGACGACATTTATTCCTGCCTTAGAGAAATCAGTGTACAAAGCTGGGAAGGAATCCTTTTGGGAGAGGGTTGATTTAGAAACTTGAGAGGAGGATGGAGAAGATCAGCTACTGGCAAACTAACTTCTATGCCAACAGTTATCAAGATGAAGACAACATGGAATTCACTTGAAGGTGCAAGTGAAGGGAATTGAAGTGAGAAATATAGTGCATTTATAAAAATAATGCAGAGGAGTGCAGTACATGCAAATATATATATATATATATATATATATATCGCATTATTACATAAAAGGATGGTATTGTCACTTCAAAACTCCCTGCTATGATGTCTATTCTAATTCATTATATTGACAAGAAGAAAGAAAAGTTACGCATGGGTACTTTTAATCTTTAAATTAAAACAGTCTACATAGTGGATAGTTAGTGCATAGTTTTGCAGTTGAGTTGACTAATACTTATTTAAAAAATGTTAAGGGATAGGCTGAGCCCTGGTGGCGTAGTGGTTGTACGTGGGACTGCGGCCCACTGGGATGGAGGTTCAATCCCAGCTCCACAGGAGCAAAGGCTGGACCTTCTCCTCCCATCACCAGAGGGCAGTGATGCCTAAAAAACTAAAAAAAATGTTAAGGGAAAATAAAGGTGCTGTAAATCTCTTTGTCTTTGACATGCATTAGAAAAGGCATTTTCTCTGTTCAGCAAAAATTGGGTTGGAGGTTCAAATCCAGCAACAAGGCTGGGCCTCCCACTCCCACCACCAGAGGGCAGTGATGGCCCCCCAAATTAAAGGTATTAATATTAATGACAGGGGCATCCTTTTTGCTGTTTCATTCCACAAAATAAAGAAAATATTGGCATCTTTCACTGAGAAGTGATTCATAACACTAACAGTTTCTATGCAGCCAATGATGGGTGTGAGAGACAGCACTGTGCTTTTTGTGAATGCTTAGGCCGTGTTGTTCGGTGTGCTACACGTGAGTTCCACATGGTTAGCTAGCAAATCTGAGTTTATTTATACAAAGTTACTCAAAGGAGAAAAGAGATGTTTCTCACAGTGAGCAAAGCCAGATCTTGAAATGGGCAGTAAGGAACCACTACCTGTTTTCTTCAAAGAGCCAGCCTGGCTTTGTTCAAAGCCTTACCCAAATCTTGACGAACACCATGGTGTTTATGTTCAACCACTTTCCAAAATAAAAACAGTGAACTCCACCATTGCATAAAAGACAGTTTAGTCTCAACTTCTCTTAGAGAGATCTAATAAGGTAGATCTCAAAAGAAACCAAAGTTAGGAAATTAATAATATAGGTGTCAGAAATCTTTGCTTTCCAATATGAGAAATATCTGATGGCTGATGTTTAGAGACACGAGTTAGCCTGCTAGCCACAACGTTAGCAGTTCAAAGTCATCAGCCCCGCCATGGGAGAGACGTGATGCTTTCCACTCTCCTCACGAGTGACAGTCTCAGAAAGTCACAGAGGTGATTCCATTCTGTCTCCTGGGGCCACTGTGAGTCCAAAAAAAAAAAAAAAAAGACTTCAGAGCCGTTCTTAGTTTAGACCCTTCTCCTTGGACATCTTTTAGAATAACTATGTGGTTGAGTAAAACTGGTTTGAGAAGTCAGTTGTTTAAGAGCCTAGATAACTTTTTTCCATTTCTATTAAATGAGACATGCCACTCTTTAGTGTTTACATGACATATTTATTTTATTTTGGGGGGAGCATCACTGACCTCGGGTGGGAGTGGGAGACCCAGCCTTGCTCCTAGAGAGCTGCTGCTGGATTTGAACCGCCAACCCAGTGGGTCACAGTCCCACACTCAACCACTATGCTACCGGGGCCCAGCTGAAATATTTATTATGCAACAAAACCAACTCAACTTATAGCAAATTCAAATTCACTGCTATGAAATCAATCGTGAGTCCCTCACCATAACCTCATAGGACCCATAAGAACTGCCTCTGTGGTTTTTCAAGGCTGTACATATTTTCGAAGCAGAAAACCTCATCTTCCTGGGCAGTTTTGAACATCTGACTTAGTGGTTAGCAGAGGAACCCACTACACCACCAGACCTCCCGATTTTATAGTAAAGATAAAGTGAAAAGATTCCATGTTTTAGAAAGAATTAACCCTGAATTTCCATCTTTATAAAGCTCAGTGATGTCTGAAAAATTGTTTTCTGAACCTTGTCATCTTCTCACTTCTAGAAAATAATCCTTTGAAGAGTGGTATAATAGATACCTCACGAATAATAATCTATATTAGTAAAAACAGTGCAAGAGAGTCTTATAAAATTAAAATATAATAATTCTACACATGCATAAGATATTTATTTTAATATAAAATTTAATATAAAGATTACTTTAACCTAATATAAATGTTATTTGTCAATATGTGCCATCAAATGCCAGGGAGTTTTGTAAACAATAAGAACCATTTAATTTATATCTAGAAAACATAAAAGCAATGTAAATGCTTAAATAAACTGCTCAGGAGGAAAAAAAGAAGTCAGAATGAGCCACATTGGGACTGGGATTCCCTAAAGATTTCTCATCAAAACTCAGATAAAACTGCCTGTGTTTACGTAGAGGAATGAACAGGAACCTTGTTTAGGGGAAGAGGGACTCTTTGGTCTTTCCCAGGCATTCTTCTGCTAAAATTTTGTCTCTTTTTCAAAGTATTTTCATGATTAGCAGATATTATTGTTCCCTGGTCCTTCACACAATCAATGATCCTTGAGGTTCCCCAAAATCGGTTGCTATGAACTTTGTCCCTCACTGACCTGCTTTCACTTTGACTGGACCATTTCTACCTCTTGGTAACCATTACAAATGTTTTGTTTTCCGGATCATGGTAATAAGGGGATGTTTCCTCACCTGTTACAATTTCTTTAAATAAGATTTTTTTTTTTAACTGATCTCACTTGCTTAAAATTTTCAATGAATTTTGTTGTTGTTGTTGTTACATACAGCTGATCTGGGTACAACCATTTTGTCACCCCTGGTACAATAATGTTGCTCAACTTTAATTTTTCAGTCAGAATTTGTAAGATGAACCAGTTGAAATATCTTTTGAGTTTGGCTCTCGTTTCTACTGTTGAATTTGTTCCTCTTAAGTGAGGAACTGAACAAGATTGTCCCTTCAAAAATTGGTGTGGGTGGTTTTCCATTTAGAATTTCATCTTCAACATTGTCTCTATCCATTTGTAAATTCCTGATCTATTTGGAAAAATGTCTCCATAAATTTCTTTGTAAAGCGTCAGTGAGCTCACAACTATTCCACCATGTTGAATAATAAATGTGCGGGGTTTGCTCTGGCTTCATTCTTAGTACAATCTTGTTGTCATTGGAATGCTTTGCAAATTAATGTCTGATCCTTCTTAATGCCTCAAATTCAATTTGTTCAGACATAGTAATACAAGGTGGTAATAGTTTGTTTTGGTGCATATATTTTGGAAATTGATGCTTAGTATTTTTCATAATTTGAGTCTTCATGAGCTTTTTAAATTTGTGATAATTTTCATTATTCTTATTTGTTTCCTTCATCTTATTTTAAAAGTCTAAATATTATTGAGGATACATATAAATGAGATTTGTTCTTTTACTATCAAGTATGGCATAAGTGGACAAGTGGAGAAAATCTGAAGTTTTTACATTTGAGAAAGACATTTCCTCGAGATTTCATGAGTCATTTCTAACACTATTCTAAAATTGCCTCATTTACTCTGTGGGATTTTCCTCCATAATTGCATTTTAGACTTCTTAATAAAATTTGATTTAAAGTATTCCTGCTGTCTTGTTTGTCCTGCCAAGGCCCCATTTATGCTTTTTGCAAATAAAATAATAATTTATTTTTATTGTATGTATCCCCTTTTCACTTTCTAAAGGAGCTCTGGTGGCGGAATCATTATATGTCAATCTGCTAACCATAGGATAAGCCGTTCCAGAGCTGAGCCCCAGTGGCATAGTGGTTGTGCGCAGGACTATGGCCCACAGGGTTGGAGGTTCAAATCCAGCAGCAAGGCTGGGCCTCCCACTCCCACCACCAGAGGGCAGTGATGCCTCCCCCCAAAAAAAGAATGGATAAGCTGTTCCAAACCTCTAGCTTCCTGGAGGGAGACAGAGAGGACTTACTGCTCCCAGAAACAAAACTCATAGCGGCAATTCTTCTCTGTCTTATCCAGTTGCTAAAGCAGGTTCTGGTAGCAGAGAGCTCTTGTTTTTTGTTTCACTTTTAAAGGAGCCCTGGAGGCCTGCTAGCCTCAGGGCCATCTGTCAGTACCCACCAGCAATTATGTGGGAGAAAGATGAGACTTTCTGCTTTGGTCAATATTTACAGCCCAGGAAACACCACATAGTAGTTTGAGTCTCTCTTGTAGTGTCACTGGGAGTCAGAACAGACTTGATGGCAGTGAGTTTGATTTGGTTTTCGTTTTTCACTTTCAATAGCACTATGGTTTGGAGGATAAATTATATAGTTATCCTATTGAAGGAAGAAGTATAGGGTCATTAAAACAAAATTTATTCAAATACTTTTTGGGAGTCAAAGTAGACCACATTCTTTTACATCATTTTTAATTCAATAAACATTCATTGTGTAATATCTGTGCTGATCTCTGTTAGACTTTGAATAAAGAGAGTAACAAAACATTGCATCACCTCTAAAAGGAATTAGACTCATCAATAACACATATCTTCCAAAACACTAAGGCTCTGAGATAAATACTTGTTAGTTGCATTTTAAAAACCTGACATCTAAAAAAAAAAACGGACATCTTTGATTTTAGTCTAATTTAAAGTGCTTTTCATTTTCATATAATTATACTTGAGAACTATGTTTCAGGGATAAATATTCCTGATCATTACTGAAAATTAATAAATATTTTCTATTTTTTGTCATTATTTTCATCGGGTTGCTAATCCTTGAGGATAGAAATTGTCATGTTAACTTTTTTTTTTAATTTTATCCCCCGGAACCTGTGTCAGTGTATGTCACAAAGTAGTAATTTAATAGTCATTCAATTAATTTATATCAATTAACTCCGAAATGAAAGGCCAATAAAAAGTTGACCCTCTTTTAATATGAGCTTCCAGGAAGAAATACTATCATGAATCACAAGGAGATTGAAAATTTCCTTATGAGTTTTAAGTCCTCCAGCCACTTCCTCTATTCAGTCAGCATATTCATTTCTAGATCATATTTATATTCTTAACTAGTGATCATACCTGGCTTCAGCCAAAAAAAAAAACAAAACAAAACAAAATAAAATAAAAAGCCCAAGCGAAAACATTTCTGTGCGAGTTTATTTGGACATTTGGCATTCTTTCTTTAATCTATTGCGGAATATCTGTCCCTTCGTACTACAAATATCTGTCAGTACATTTCTTTCTGGTTTTTGTTTGGGTTTTATTGTTTGTTCCAATCTTCTCTAGAACATCACTGCTTCTTTTTATGTGTTCTACTGTTTATTTTTTGACATATAAACATTACTGTGTTTGAATAAAAGCTAAGCATTCCATTTGTTTTCTTCTGTTGCTGAATTTTTGGGGGGCTTGCCTTGCTGAACTAAGCAACTAGGGTTGCCTCCTCGTTGGCCTCATCAATTTCTTTCCAGGGCCATCAGGTGGGTCATGCACTTAGGCTGAACCCCAGATTCTTTTGCAATCAGATCTCTTCTGCTTCCATACCAGGTTCTATATCCAGGGTCCATTTAATTTAGTCATTACTTACATGAATAATGCTTCTAAAAGGAGAAATATGCAAATTTTTACATTAATTTTATACATAGCAACATTTGTGCTATGCCACAATTTCATTTTGAGCTTGCGTTTTCTGTATAGCAAATAATTATTCATCTGGAACAGGAATGCTCAATATTTCAATCATGATCTACTAGTTGATCGCAAATGTACTGTGGGCAGATCGCATGGCATTAAAATATTTAAATATGAAATATGAAATTTAATATTAAAATATTAAAAATTTAAATATTAAATATTAAAAAATGAGTCTCTCATCAATCCTGTCACTAAGTTGACATACAGCGCAGCCAATCAGATGCAGTATTGAGTGTCAAACGCATGCACAAACAATGGCACTAAGTGCAGCAGAACTGACAAGCTAAGTTATCACCAATTTTTAGACCTTGTTTTTTTTCTCTTAAATGTAGGAAAGGGTATTAAAAGGAGTGGAGAAGCTGGACCAAGTAAGAAGACAAAAACTTAATCACTTTCATACAGAATGGGAGATTTTGACATGACAGTAAGCTGAAGTCCAGAGCACATGAACAGTTCTGAAACACACTCCCAGAGGGAAAGTATCCAAACAGGAGAAAACGTGCTACTTCCTTTACTGCATTATTTGGCTCTACTTATTGATGTGAGTCAGCCTTTTCCCACATAAAGATCATGAAGTCCAAGTATCATTCCACCATGACTGAGGATCATGTGGAAGTGTGCTTGAGGCTGGCTGTCAGCAGCTACTGTCAGGGCTATGCATCCCTGGCTCATTCCATTCAGCGCAAGTCATCAGAGTAAACTCATGTAATTATAAAAAAATGTACATAGTTAATTGTGTTGTGCACTATGGCCTTGGCAGCTATGCAGGGTAAATAAACATTCATTGTATGTATGAATAATTCTTAATGCATATATGAGTAAATGCAATAAATAAATAAAAATAAGTACATGTTTTACATTTTTTATAGTTGATAGATCATTTTGATTTGGTCATTTTATAAGTAACTCACATGCTAAAAATGTCTGGTCTAGAATATAGCTGACCCATGACATCTTGATTTGACATATGCAGGTATTATCTCTGTAAAATTTCTTGACATTTTTCTAAATTTATACAAAGACTTCGTATCCGCTTTAAAAATCAAACAAACAAGCACAACCTTAAGATTATTATTTTAAATTGTATTTAATTTTACTTAAATAGCTATGATTTTTCATATTAGGCTTATTTGTGTCATTTAACAATAATTTTAATTAATTATTCATTTTTAAAATTTTTGTTCACATATAATTTACATGACATACAATTCAGTTTTTAAGAACATTTTCATTGTTTGTATCAATTATTATTAGTTTCCCGTTTTGCTCCAACCCTCCGGGTCAGAAACCTAAGAAAATATTGAACTAGTTGCCTCTGTAAGATTTACTTATCCTGAGTGTCATATAAAAAAATTATTCGGGCTGAGCCCCGGTGGCGTAGTGGTTGTGTGCGGGACTGCGGCCCACTGGGATGGAGGTTCAATTCCAGCAGTGGGGCTGGGCCTCCTACTCCCACCACCGAGTGCAGTGATAAAAAAAAAAATTATTTATGTAATAAGAAAATAAGACAGAAAAAAATTTAAAAACAGCAACTACAACAGAATAAAATCCAGCAGAACCTCACCTAGTAAGAAAGCAGAATGTAACAAAACCTAGAACTGAGAACCCTAGAAATTGGGTTCTAAGGGGAAAAAAGTTAACATGTTAAATTTTACCCTGAATGTATCTGCAGTAATCCATGTATGCCCACTGTCTGGGGACAAGATGACTCACTCGTGGTCAATTGCCCTCCGGAACTTGATGGAGACTTAGTCTTTGTAGGGACTCTGCAAATGGACGTTTTGCTTTTTATGGTCACCCTCTGATTTCTGCAGTCAGTGTGCTCAGATTTTAAGCTCTCATACAGTCTTCCCTTGTAGCTTAGATTTTATTGTTAATAATTATTTGATCACCCTGATTAGTGTACTTCTGGGCAGATTTAGCTGATACGTTATTTAGATGACCGTTTGTTTTAAGACAAGTCTGTGAGATTCCGGGCGTTATTCTTTTCAATAACTAGGATGCAACCATCTTATTTCTTCACCACACTTTGCTATAGTACCCATATCTTCAGTGCTCTCTTACTGAGGGTAAATATCTCTTAGGACTGCTGCATCCAAATAATGGATTGTTCTTAGATTAGGACTTAAAATTAAGTGCAAGCTTAAAATTCATTTTTTTCAAAATCCATTTATATATCTACAGTTTACATATGCCCCTCATCTATTTTAGAGACAGCATTATCATTTTTTGAAATATTATCAATAATCCCAATAATGTATATAGAAATTCTTTTAATAATATCAATTTATTGAATGGTATAGAATTTAAAATAGTGCTAAGGAAAGAAATATATATAAATATATATATATATTTAGAACAGGTTTTTTTAATGAAAATAGATGGATTGAAAATTTAAGTGACTGTACACAACAAATGTAGGTTGGAGTTAGGGCAAAATCTTCAATGGCAATCATTTACTACAGGCATGTTATTAGATTAAGACATGCCATAATAAAACAAGTAGAGTATTAGAATAGGAAATATAGTGCTAAGTTGCCAGTATTGGCCTCCTCAAACAAGAGGTGTTCCCAAAGTTCAAGGACCTTCAAATCTACAACTTGGTGACAACAGTCCTCTATCTGCTTCTTATACATTGTTTATTCCTTTAATCTGCTGCAGGTGAATTCAAGGTAAATTCCAGTTCATTTGGTGGGGTTTCCAAAGTGGATGTTTCCAGTGTGACCCATGAAGAATGCTCTATCTTGAAGGGACAGACTCTAACATTCCAGTTGTCTGTAGTATACAGTCTGGATCACCACAGGCAGGATAGATCAAGAGAGCCTGATTAGGAACATAAAGTAATGTGCATTCTTTCCTTGGGGTTTGACATAAAGAGTTTTCCCAAACAGTTTTGCCAAGTTTCCTCCCCAACAAAATCTCCTCTGAGACAGGTATGCCACCCCTGTCCCTGCACTTGAATATCCATTAAAGTTCATGGAGCACTCTTGCATGAGTGTCTAGTCATTTGGGGGTGATGGTGGATGATGCCGTATGCCAGAAACTGCTCCCTCTTCCTAAAACACTAGAAACTGAACCCATCTGAGATTAAGCCTGCTCTGAATGTACAAATAAGGGAATGATATATGGAGAGTAAGCGTTAAGCACACATACCACCTCACTGCTTGGGAGACTGGGTTAGAAGATTATATGTGTCACTTATATTATTTAATGATATCCACTTAAACAGTGGTAGTTGACTTGTTGGAACATCATGTGGATCATCAGATTGGCATTTTAGTCACCCTCCCATACAAAGGCAGTGATTTTAATGTAGTTCATAGCCCCGCAGGTCTGTGAATATGATGTCCAGAGCCATTTACTGTTGTAAATGTGTAGCAGTCTTTTAATTCTTTGACTTGCAACTTCAAAAGGTAAAATGATCATGGGAGAAAAGTAATAGGAGAATAAAACTCCAAGGATAGCCCCAAAACAGCCAATTTAATTGCCTTTATAATGAATAGAGTTACTATTATAATTAGCAAAGCTTGCATGTTGTTTGATTATTAAAAGATCCTTTTTCACACCTTTGGGGAGGGAACACTGAATCGTTTTTTTAAAAAAATAAAGTAATGATATAGTTACAATCATTTGCACAGAACTTCCTTTCAGAACTATACTAATAAAAAGAACCAAAAGAAAGGTGCATACAGGCAAATATTCCAGAAACTCTAATGCTGACACTTTTTCTATACTGACTGATAATATGAGTGGAATTAAGTAAGACTAAATAGATGACTCAACACTTTGAAGCAATCTTAGGCAACAGATTTACCAATACGATGCATCATTTCATCCCTGACCTGCGGCTTCCATTAGCATTCAATCTGGAGTCAGACAAAATCCTTAATAATATCAATCTTTTCACCATTTAGGATGATGTCATGCATCGGTTTCCTTGTGAGGATTTTGCTTTTCCTTGCATTGAGTTGTAATCCACACCAAAGGCTGCAATCTTTGCTTTTCATTAGCGAGTGCTTCAAGTCCTCCACTTCTAGCCAGCAGCGTTGTGTCATCTGCATATCGCAGGGGGCTCATAAGTTTCCCTGCAATCCTGATGCTGTGTTCTTCATATAACAATGTAGTTCATATTCAAGCCATAGTGTTTTCTAATTGTCGTATATACTTAAAAGGCAGATATGTAATAAGGAAGAGTAAAAATAGATGCATTTCATTTATGGTTAAGGCAAAGATATTGAAAGTATCGTGGACTGCCAGAAAATAAATAAATCTATCCTGGATGAAATACAGCCAAAATGCGTCTTAGAAGCAAGAATGGCAAGACTTTACCTCGTGTTCTTTGGACTTGTGGTCAGGAGACACCAGTCCCTTGAGAAGGACATTATGAGGCAGGAAAAAAACGAAGGTCCTTGATAAAATGGTAGACCTTGTGGCTACAACCATGGCTTCCAACACGAGAACAAGGGTGAGGCTAGTGCAGTAATGGGCGGTGCTCCATTCCTGTTGTCTACAGAGCAGCGTCTGTCACAGCCCATTGGACAGCACCTAAGAATCACAACCAAGAGATGAATGTAAATAGAAAAAGAACATATCCTCATCGTTTTCTTCCGTTTACTTCAAAAATAATGTAAGTCATTCTTTTTTATAAACTTATTTGAGGTAGGAGCCAATATCCCTTCTTTATCCACACATTAGTGATTAACAGAGATCATTGTTATATATACAAGTTTCATTTTCTAAGTATGTTTATTACAATGTCCTCAAAAAGGTTGTGTCGGATATAAAATCTGACAATTTAGAGTCTTTAAATATGAAAGAAATCTACAAAATAAATATGTACTCCTTTTCCTCTTCTCATTTGAAAACAACAGGAGCAAGATATCCGTGTCTATTTTCTTATAGTAGAGTGAGGGAAAAGCCATTCAGAACATTTTTTTTTTCAGTTTACCTGTGTCACCTAATTCTGAACACCGTATGCAATACTGTAGTGTAAAAATGTCATATCACAAGTGATTCTGGATCGAATGTAAAACAAAAAGACAAACTGACTAAGAAAAACAACATTGTTGAAAGACATTCAGTGTATTTTTTAACAAAGGGAAGTAAGGTTCTTCCCCCATCCTTGCAGTACCAGACGAGTTCCTTTGACAAAGTCACTGAAAACAATCAGCTCTTTAAGATCCAGAAGGAAGCGTGAACAAGAAGATGCTGACTGTTGACATGGAATGTAATTATTTGTGTTTTGCTGGAAATAGGCTAACTCAAGCCTTGGCCATGCTTCAGAGAGACTGGCTTGGTGGGGAAAACGTAAGGGAGGGACAGTCTTGGAAGTGATAGCCAAATGTTCATGTGAAAATATACTTAGGTTGTTTTAATAGAATTGTAAAGGGTAGACAATATGTTGGATTTTCTGTTCCAATTAGCTATCAAGTTCTAATGTACAGAAGTGAGAAATGTGGTGGCAAAGCTAGAAAGGAAATTGAAGTTGAAAACATACAGCTCTTCACCGTGGTGTGCCCAGGCGCTGGGCCAAGCAGAAGATCGCAAGCACCATATGTGCGGCGCTCCCCTGGGGAATGCGTTCCCAATGTAACTGAAGGGACAAGCTTGTCTCAAGGCTGCCAGATCCGTTTTGCTTGATCTCCATAGAGGGATGGCCCTTCCTACTGGAAAGCTGTCTCAGATGAATCATCTTCTGCTGTAAAACAAAACAAAACAGCTCGGCATGACTGCTCTCATTCTGCGCCATTTAGTTCTCATCAGCTCTCAAAGCTCAGAGCCACAGTCTAAAAACGGCCATGTCAGGCGCATGGGTGAGCCTGCCCTTAGGCAACCACCGTCCCAAGTGCCCAGGAAACGTCGTCGTTCTCTCTCCAGACTGTTCCCTTTTGGATAACTTGGTGCCCGGCCCGCCCGGAGTAGACTTGTCGCCCTCCCCGGGCCCTGTAAAGTCCACCACACCGAGCGTCGCCATGTGTGCGCAATTTGCAGGCACTATTAGCCCTGCCTGAATAGCTCTTGATAACACTCTCTAGGAAGTCAATTAAAGATGTCAGAGGGTGGGTTGGCCTGCTTTTCTTTTACTAACAGGCATGTGGAGAGTTGAAGATGGACGGTCAAAAAGCAAGGGACTTCTGGGACGAGGAAACAAGCCCCATCTGATTGACTTCATAGTTCCTATTTTGTAGTTGTGGTTTTTCCTTATATAATCTTGAAATAAATTGTTTTCATCTTTAGACAGCAACAGTTATATTAAATACTAGACACTCAACATGATAAATGACTAAAAAATTACTTAGCATTTTAGAAACTAATGGGAGAAAAATAGCACAGTGCACAATATAGTTCTAAACTAAGAAGGAATGGATTTTATAATAAAAAATAAGCATTTTCAACTAAAGTAGAAGGCTTCATCCCTACAAATTATGCATAAACAAATCGCTTGGCATTTCAATTGACCTCTCATGTCAGACTATTCAAATTCACAAAATACATCAACCCTTCATTTTAGTTACTCCTGTATATCAAATATTTGTGGTGGTGGTTATTATAGTTGCCATTAGGCCTGTGCCGACCCCTGTGTGTGTGGAGAAAGTGCTTCATAGGGTGGTGAGGGCTATTACCTTTGCGGACTAAAGCACGGGGCTTGTCTTCAGAGCGGGCTTGGGCCACCGGCCTTCCAGCTCAGAGTGAAGTGCTGAGGCGGTGCCACCCAGGAAGGCTTCAAGGAGCCTAGGTGTAAAGCTAAACAACCTGGCTAGAACAAACTCGCTCTAGGTAACTGGATTGCTACATATTATGATGTTCTTTGATTTTAAAAAATTAACTATTTGGTTACATTGGCCGTTCCTGGAAAAGATGACCCTGAAAATACATGCATAGTTATTATCTTCTAAATTTGCATAAATAAAAGTTAAAACATCAGTCACTCAGCCAAACTAACCAACCAAAATGTTCAATCCAGATTAGTCATGCCTAATATGGGATATATTTCCAAGAAAATATATATTTGCACTACATTAAATATCTTATTGAATGTTATATAAAATACAATTGAATGAGTATAATAATTGAGATATGTAAATTTTGTGTGTTATACTTTCACACTTAATTATAGGACACTACACTATAGGGATAGTTATTCTTGTTAAGGGACACAATATCATGTTAGGCATCTCTTTTTGACTAGGTGAAAATGAGTGACTACTTGCTTATGCCAGGTATGAATGAAATACTAGATTGCTTGCCTTTGACCTCATTCCCACCTTAGATGATGGCCACCACTCTCCTCACTTAGAGGTGAAGACAAGGGCAAGCTTCCCAAGGGAAACTAACTTTCTCCATATCTCAAGTCTTTTCATTCATCAAATCAGGTCTGCCTAACCCCCAGACAGGAGTGTATGGTAGAAGGTGAAAGGTTTTATTATATGGGTCATTGTGAATATCCACTTAACCTCTCGACGATTCTATCACATTTTGAATTCTCCAGCATGGAGCCCTGGTGGCACACTGCCAACATTTGGAGGCTGCAAGATGTAGTAGATCAGCAGTCCAGAATCACCAGCCACTCCTCAGAATTTTCTGCTCCTGCAGGAGAAAGGGTGAGATACAGTCTTGGAAACTCACAGGCACAAATCTCTCCTGTTCTGCAGGGTCTCTGTAAGTGGGCATTGACTTGATAGCAGTGAGTGGCTTTGGAGGATGCTTACATATCTTTTCTAGCGAAAAAACTATAGTAAACAAGAGGAGAGTGGTCATTCACCTTCTGCCTAGCTACTATTGTTGTGTGCAGTTGCTAAATATTATTGGGGGGAGTAAGGATGTCAATATTAAGGCTTCACGATTACTCTTAGAAGAAGCTTCTGTAGTTCATTGTCCAAAAATGTATCTATGTGAATTCACTTGCTATTAGAGTTTATTCCATTTCCTGTGAAAAAGCAAGTATAAAGAATCAAGCTCACATGAGAGATTTATTTATTTATTCCAAGAAGCAAGTTTCATCATAGATTTTGAATTAAAAAAATATTTAACCTAATTCCTGAAGTCACAATCTCACAGCATGATACAATAAGTAATTATAATAAAGACCGTGGTCACCAAGAAAATATTAAATTATTTTTGATATACTTTGATTTCTAAGAGAAGGGATTATGAAATATGTCTCTTATACCTCTTTCTATTACAACATTTCAAGTAAAAAATTTTATTATGAATTGAGGAAAAGTTTACAAAGCAGATCATCAATGTTACTTACATTCAGTCATTCATAAACACCAGTTTCATGCTATTCATTGCAATCCCATCCATGCAATACTTTTCCCTACACTTTCTCTCTTCCTCACCTGCACGCGTGTTTCTGAATCTAATCCTTCAGAACGTTGTCCTTGGACAACTACAATCCCCTTGATCTCATATGGCTTATGATTCTAAGATGAGTATACCTTACAGACTTAACTATTTTCCTGTATATTCAGTCCCTGAAGTGAGTTGAGTACCAGATAATTTGGAGGGATTCTACTAGTCTGTTACCTGACATCGGAGTTATATCTCTTATAATTTTAAGTTATTGTTGATTTTTTTCTCTCCCGTTCTACACAGAATCTTCTAATGTGATCCATTTTGGAGTGGTTGTAGTTGGTAGTGGTAGCTGGGCAACATCTATTCCTTTTGGTTTCAAGATTTCGGAGACTAATATTTGTGTGGTTCAATGGACTTATTGTCTTCATGTTTTGTTTACCCAGTGTCATCATGGTCCTTTCCTCCAGGTGAAAAGAAAATAAGAATTGGGCTTTAGCTAACTGCTCATGCACAAGTGTTTGTGTGTGTGTGTGTGTGTGTGTGTGTGTGTGGCATCACTGCCCTGGTGGGAGTAGGAAGCCCAGGCTTGCTCCTGGAGAACTGCTGCTGGATTTGAACCGTCAACCCTGTGGGCTGCAGTCCCACACACAACCACTACGCCACCAGGGCTCAACCCCATACACAAGTTTTTAAAAGCACACTAGTTAACTACTAAAATTGGTTGTCAGACATTATCTTTGTAGCCCATTGTTCCTGGTGCTGCTTGAGACTGTGGACTTGAACCCCCAGGTCCAAGGAGTCACTGCCTCAAGGAATTTGTTCATTTATGAGAAGTTTTCTTAAGTATGCCCCTTGTATTCTCCACCCATGCATTATTTTTTTTTTGCATACAAGGTGAAAAAATGCCAATGTAAAAATAACCTTGTGAGTTTACTCCGTTATCCTTCCACAACCCTTAAGATTATGTGTCTGTCCAAACACCTACTCATAGACCACTTTTTCATGATTGTGTATAGAAAATCATTATTCTCTGTTTTCTTTAACTCTGCACTCCTCTTGGGGTCATATCCTTTCAGAAGTATAAATTCTATAATCAAAGAGATCTACCTTAAATTCTTACGTCTACCAGTCAATAACTGCATAAACTTGAGCATCTCAAAACATCCTTGTCTTTGATTCATAAGCTTCCTTTCCCAACATATGCAAGAAATATTTATAATGCCATTCATCCTACCATACTACACTACCACAAAACTGAGATGAAAGAGAGAGGAAGACAGAGGAAGACAGAGAGAGTCTGAGAGAATAAGAGAGAGGAGGAGGAAATGGAAGAGGTAGAGGAAGAGGAAGCAGTATAGTTGTGGAAGGGAAGGAAGGGGAGGGAAGAAGAAAGTGATCCTTGAAAGTTTGTGATTGTGGTAAGCAGTGATATAGTGAACAGTAGAATGATGTGACATTTCTGAGTTTTTCATTGAAAATGAGAAAGGACTAGTAGTACATCTCACAATGATATTACAAAGAAAAATCTATTCTTTATTGCGACAAAGAACAAGCACCTTCCCATCATTTTACTTATTAAAATCAAGACCTTTGTCAAGGATTTAGGAAACTCTCTAGTAAGAATATACATGCAATAATCAATTATACCTAAATTGGTTGATATTAAAAATTTAAATTATTTATCTATTCCCTCAAAAATAGTACTATGTACTTAGTAACGGAGCCCCATTGACACAATGTTTAAATATTAGGCTGCAAGTAAAGAAGCTAGTAGTTCAAACTCACCAATCCTTAGGAGGAGAAAACTCTGGGTGATATACGCAGGTAATGCTTAGAAGGTGGGAAACCCTGTAGGAGAGTTTTTTTCTGGTTGATTTGTAATGAGCCAGAATTGACTGACAGCTCATGATAACATGTCTCATAAGGATCTCTGGTGTCACAGTGATTAAAGCACTAGGCTACCAGCCAAAATGCCATTATATGGAATTCATCAGCTGCTCTGTAGGGGAAATATGTGATTATCTGTCTCATAAAAATGTACATCCCTGGAAACCCTATGGGGGAAGTTCTACCTTTTAGGTTTCTCTGAGTGGGAAACAACTTGACAGCAATGAGCTTGGGTTTTATTTATTTTTAATGCTGTTTCATGAATATCATTCTAGATGTTAGATGCTTACAGTAAATAAATATATTTATATAGTATGTGGTTTCATGGAGCTAGCTTGCATATCCCTTAAGACAAGTGGATAATAAAAGAAATCTCATGAGAAATTATATATATTGATGTGATATTCAAAACAAAATACTGTATGTGTGATCTAGCAGCTATCCAAATAGTGGGTTATGATAAAAAGACAGCTTAAAGGAGTGGCACACATGCAGAGATATTGTGACAACAAGAAAAAAATAATTATAGGAAGTCTAGGAGAAGATAAACTATCCCGATAACTGAAGAGTAAAGAAATACAAGGTAAAGAAATAATTGATTTTCCATGTTAAACGAAAAGATCCAGTGGGCTGGAAATCAAAACATGGATACAAAGGGATGGAAGGCCTTGTATGCCAAAGCTAAGGTTTGGAGAGTTTTAAATAGAATACAAGGTTTAATGTATAATTTCAAACACGTTCTTCTTGCTGCAGTGCAGAGAATTGATTAGCAAAAACACCAGGGGAAACAAAAAAAAAGAAAGATCATTAAATGCAGAAATTTTCCATGCAAGAAGTGATGGTGATATAGACTTGTTTGAGAGGATGGATATACAATGATACCATATTCAAAATGCCATTGACTACATTTCAAGAACAGAAAATAAAGTAAATAAGGCAAACTAAATTAAAGAGAGAAAATACAAAGAGACCCCCACAAGGCAAAGCATAAAAAATATATTTAGATATATTTTATCCAGAGTTTTAATAATAATCATTATATTATAAAGGTCTGGTGGAGGAAAATATCCATATAGGAATTTTCAGTGTACTAACTTCAACAAATATTTCTCAAGAATTTACTATTGATACAGTACTATGGGTCAGATACATGGAATAATTATATCTTTAGGGCTGAGCCCTGGTGGCGTAGTGGTTGTGCGCGTGACTGCGGCCCACTGGGATGGAGGTTCAATTCCAGCTCCAAGGAGCAAAGGCTGGGCCTCCTACTCCCACCACCAGAGGGCAGTGATGCCAAAGAAATTATATCTTTATTGATGAAGTAACTATTTTCCAATATAATTTTCATCATCACCCGTTTCTTATGAATGTTATAAGGAATTGATGTATTGCTAATGAGGGCAGTTAATTTTAACATTTGATTATGATGTCTATTATTATCTGGAAATTCTGTTTTCATAAGCATGATGAAAGAAAGACTGCTAACCTATTTTATTATTATTTCAAATTACTTTTTCTCTAATAATTTGTATATCTAATATGACAATTTTTTCTAATTGTAAAATTAAACCAGAACTTCTCAATAACAAATATCCTATTAGCAAATACATTTTAATCATTTGATAGCTTTATTTTAAAAAAGTCATTTTATTGGGGACTTGTACAATTCTTTTTTTTTTTTTGACATCATTGCCCTCTGGTGGTCGTGGGAGCTACCCAGCCTTGCTCCTGGAGAGGCTCCATTGGATTTGAACCACCAAACCTGTGGGCCGGACTTGTACAATTCTTATCACAATCCATATATCCATACATTGTGTCGAGCACATTTGTTACATCATCATTTTCAAAACATTTTTTCTTCTTGATTACTTGGTATAAGATCCTCATTTTTCTTTTTTGTTTTGTTTTGTTTTTGGGGGGCATCACTGCTCTCAGGTGGTGGGAGTAGGAGGCCCAGACTTTGCTGCATGGAGCTGGAGTCAAACCTTCATCCCAGTGGGCCACAGTCCCGCGCACAACCACTACGCCACCGGGGCTCAGCCTAGCTCCTCATTTTTCCCTTCCCTCCTCTACCACCCCACCCTCATGACCTTTTGATACTTTATAAATTATTATTATGTCATGTCTTACACTGACCAAGGTCTCCCTTCACAATTTTCTGTTGTCCATTCCCAGAGAGGGTGTTATATGTACATGACTGTGATTGGTTCCCCCTTTATCACCCCCACCATCCCCTTACTCTCCTGGTATCTCTACTCTCATTATTGGTCCTGAGGGGTTTTTCTGTCCTGGATTCCCTGTGTTTCTAGCTTTTATCTCTACCAGTGTACATTCTCTTGTCTAGACTTATGGAAAATATAGAGAGTTTTTTTTATACAAATGCATTCAATTTTTCAAACAATTGGATAATGATAAATCATTCTTTTTCTTTACATCACTTTAAGCTTAATGATGGTGTTACCTTTCAGTATGCATTTTAATAATTCTTAGTTAATATTTTAATGAGTATATATTATCATAAACCCAAGTATTCATCAAAATTGAATTACTGGTATTGGGAAAGATTCATTAAGAGACAATTATATTGTTTCACTCATCGGCCTTTTAACTAAGATCATGTGCAGTAACTGGTCTTAGCAATTTAATATCTGATATGTCTTCTATCCAAGGACAATATAGTAAATGGATTTGGGGAGTAGAGAGATAGAATAGGGATGTGTTCCATCCTGGCATTGCAGTCCCTCGAGCAGCAGTTCTCGCCTGTGGGTTGTGATCCGTTTAGGGGTTGAATGACCCTTTCACAGGGATTGCCATATTCATAACAATAGCAAAATTATAGTAATGAAGTAACAATGAAAATAATTTTATGGCTGCGGATTCACCAAAACATGAGGAATTGCTGAGCCCTGGTGGCGTAAGTGGTTGAGTGTGGGACTGCGGCCCGCGGGCTTGGCAGTTCAAATCCAGCAGCAGCTCTCAGGAGCAGCACTGGGTACCGCCCACGACCACCAGAGGCAGTGATGCCCCCCCAAAAAAAACAAAACAAGCCAAAAAAAACATGAGGAATTGTATTTAAGGGTCACGGCATTAGGAAGATTGAGAACCACTGACCTACAAGAATGGTGCAAATTTCCTTCAGGGGAAATTTTTTTTTTAAGAGTTTATTATATTGTGTAAGATAGGATGTTATTAATTTTATCTTATATCATCAGCTATCATTCTGTAAAAGGAATTATATTAATGAGTTGACTAATGCCATTTTCCTGTCCTGTAAATATATGCATACATTGTTCTCTCTTAAATATTTTTAAATTATTCAAATCATATGAAACATAGAAAATGTTGTCGTAGTAAAAAAACTCAAAAGTATTATAAATTTTAATAAATGTTTGAAATTTTCTCCAAATAAATTTTGAAGAACCTTAACATAATGATGTTTTTATTTTGAAAAAAATAGTCACATTTAATTTCCTTGAGTTGCATATTTAAAGCATATTGGGAGACTCACAATTTATAATTTGCAAACAGTGGAGAGTTTTCCTAAGTAAGTGACATTTTGGCTTTTAAAAGTTGTTGTTTTTTGACAATACATAAACGTGAGCTTACACCTCCAGTTTTTGCGGTATCATATAGGGTCCATAGTGTTTTGCTCTCAAATAATTTTGTCTCTGAGTGATATTTTTTCTTTCATGCTTTCCTAGAACTTTTTTGTCATCTTGTTATTATTTACATTTTGAATCATTTCAGTGACATTTGATTCATGCATCCTTGAATTCAGTTGCTCACTCGTACTAAGAAGAGTTGTGCAGTCATCACTACAATCTGTTTTGAAACGTTTTCTTTCTTTCTATACACATTGCTAGTAACTCCCCATTCCCTCCCAACCTCTCCTGCCTTGTCCTCGGGAAACTATGAATCTGTTTACTGTCTCCATAGCTCTACCTATCTTGGATTTAATATACAGAAAGACATACCATACTGAAACAAAACAAAATAAAAAACCTAAAGCAGTGACAAAACAGTAAAACCTCAAGAAAAAAAGAAAACAGAAAATATTCAAAACTAGAAAAATGTTAAAATGGGTCGGGACATAGGTCAAATAAAGTGTGACATTTCAACCTAACGAAATTAACAGTCAACTGTTTTAGAAACCGGATTTTCATACCCTTTTTCAGCTCTCTGATGAAGCCAGGCAAGGTATGTAGTAAACTTGTAAACACTATTAGAAAATCCTCCTTTTGGGGCTGAGCCCGGTGGCGTAGTGGTTGTGCGCGGGACTGCGGTCCACTGGGACTGCGGTCCACTGGGATGGAGGTTCAATTCCAGCAGTGGGGCTGGGCCTTCTACTCCCACCACCGGAGAGCAGTGATGCCCCTCCCCCCCCCAAAAAAAAATCCTCCTTTTATTCATGTGTATCATTAGCACTTTGTTAACATATATATTAGTTCATTCATTTAGAAGAATTTGCAATAAAATGAGTCAAGTGGGTGCAGTGAAAAACTCCTCTCTCTTCACTCTCCATGCTTGTATGTAAGTGTGCCTTTGCTTTATTAAACTGTGTCATTCCAGAGTTTGTTTTATGTGCACAAAAACACATTCCAAGAGTTTAAAAAAATAAGAAAATACAGCATGCCATACATACTCTCCCCCCAAAAGAATATCATTTTAATCGAGGTCAGCAAAGACAAGAAGAACCTTCAGAGAGATGGATTGTGGTAGTAGCCTTAAGAACCCTCCAAAAACAAAACAAAATGAAAAAGAAACAACCTTCGAACTCTCTGCCAGCTTGTACATTCTGACTCACAGTGATCCTAAAGTGTAGCTTAAAACTGCCCCTTGATTTCTGAGACTGTAAATCTTCACAGAAATAGACTTTCCACCTTCAATATATCAAAGATAATAGATATGGCATAGAAGCAGAACATGTTTCTTATCCTGTTATCCAAGGAGGACATTTGGAGTCATCGCAAGTTAAGGGCAAATAACAACATGCAAACTAAACATAGTATATTTTAAAAGATATAGAGTGAAACATATTTTCATTGTAAAAGTGATCATATTAAATTTTATATAGGTTATAAGTATAGGACATATATATAGATACATAGATATCCATAGATAGGTGGTTGTATATCCCTGAGTCAATTCTGACTCATAAAGGTCTTTTTTGACAGTGCACAAAGGCCTCAGAGGACCTCCAAGGCTCTATTCTCTACTGGAGCAACCACCAGGGCGTGTTGGGGGGTAGTTGGTTGGAGTGGTTGGTGAGTTCAAACTGTACACTTTTTCAATTAGGACTACAGCATTGATTTACTGTTCCACAATCTGTTGTTCCTCTTGTTGTTAGATGTCTGAGAGTCAGTTCAAACTCCAGCAGCCACAATGTCCAACAGAGTGGAACCTTATCTAGTTATAAGCCTCATAACTGTTTGTTGACATCCATGGCTGCAGTCGCTGTGTCCATCTGTCTGGCTGACCCACTGTGTCGATCTTAATCTTTTTCTCCAACCCTCTCCTTTACCTGGCATGATCTTATTCTCCAGAGAATGATCTCATTGTGAGATGAACTCTTTCAGTCATCATCTATAAGGGGCATCCCGATGGTACTTCTTCATAGATGGATTATTTTGACAGTTGAGCGTTTATTCACTATTCCTCACCATTACAATCCAAATGCATTAACCATTGTCCAGAGTGCATGCATGTGAGGAGACTGAACATTCCATGGTTTGGGTATGGCATATCTTGGGTCCTCAGAGTAAGATCTCTGCTGTCTAGCACTTTAAGGAATTCCTGTACAGCTTATTTGTCCAATGTAATCCAGCTTATTTGTTAACAGGCTTGTTATAAAATAATTATAGATAATAAACACTAATGGCAGCAACAGCAAAGAAAAAATATGTAAATTTAGTTTTATGACCCAAATATACCCATTCATTTAGTTTATCTTATTGTCCTGGTATTTATTTCAATACTATTATGATAGTGTTCATTTTATCTCATTTTATTTAGTTATTCTTACTTTATTGTGTTGAATTGCTAGTGTTGTACCATTCTAAAATTTACAAGGTGCTAACAAATTCACCCTTAAATCATTATTTTAAATTTGTATTTTCTTTTTTTTTTTGCTTTTTTTTTTTTTTTTTCAGTTCTTTGGGCATCACTGCTCTCTGATGGTGGGAGTAGGAGGCCCAGCCCCACTGCTGGAATTGAACCTCTGTCCCAGTGGGCCGCAGTCCCGCGCACAACCACTACGCCACCGGGGCTCAGCCCTAAATTTGCATTTTCTTTTAAAATTATGTTATAAATTTCCCAAACAGATAGGAATATAGGTAAGCAGGCTAAGGGTATGATTCTTTCTAACCTTTGATGTCTAGCACAGTAAGATTTTAAAGGACATCTGGAACAATTGAACAAAATATAATTCCACTTGAAATATGCCAGAGATTTCATTTAATTCTTACTTATCAATTCTTTTAGTAATAATCACTATTTATCTGTAGTTAAAATGACATTTTATTGGTGTGGGGAAGAGGAGGAGAGAAGGGTGCCAAAAATGGCATTTTATTTAATCACATGTAAAACATGTCATAATCAGATATTTTCTTTCTGTGGATGATTTGTTTCTCCACTTAATTTAAAAACGCCTTGGTTGTTTTCTTGCCTGGGCCTCTGGTGGCGTAGTTGTTATGTAATGGGTTAGTAAACAGAAGGGCAATAGCACTTCCTCCAGTGAACAACTAGGCTTTCGGTTACTCCAAAAAGGTAGAGTTTTGGAGGCCCCCAGGGCAAAATTTGGGTCACTATGACTCAAAATGCACCCAATGGCAGTGAGCTGTTATTTCCTTAATGTATTCTGATTGCACTCTTTCTATGTCCCTGATATATGAACAGTCTACAATATATTTACCGTTAATATTTTGAACCTGGGGCTGAGCCCCAGTGGCGTAGTGGTTGTGCGCGGGACTGCAGTCCACTGGGACGGAGGTTCAATTCCAGCAGTGGGGCTGGGCCTCCTACTCCCACCACCGGAGAGCAGTGATGCCCCCCCAAAAAATATTTTGAATAAACCTGGGCCTTTCCTTTTTTTTTTTTGGCATCACTGCTCTCCGATGGTAGGAGTCGGAGGAATTGAACCTCCGTCCCAGTGGGCCGCAGTCCCGCGCACAACCACTACACCACCAGGCCTCAGCCCGGTCTTTCCTTTTAATCTTGTGTTTATATGCTTTAAATATACGGAGAAGTTTCATTTGATCTAGTTTTTATCCTTGTTTTGGGGGGAATATTTTTTCCCTATCACTACCACTGTTGCCCAACCTCAGCAAATATTTTTCCCTCCGTCTAAAGTTGGAATAAGTAATCCCTTCTATAATGTTTAGTTAAAGCAAAAAGCTACTTAGTTTTTTTAATACTGATGGAATTTATTCAGATGGATTGATAACTTCTTGTTAGTTTAACAAAGAATAAATATTGTTAAGGCTGAAAGATTTATTCCTTTGATTTGCATTTGAGGTATTTCCAGTTCTAAGTCATCTATAGATTCCACATTAGTATATTTTTGTGTTATAGAATTCCCATTCTTTACAAAAGTACTATACTTTGTTGTCATTCACACAGTCAAATTACTTAGGCAATAAAACACAAGTAAACATCAACCTGGCATTCTCTATTGTTGGTCAAAATCTCATATCAGTTATATCTCTCATCCCAGGTCCTTTTCTGAATCTGGCTTGAATTTCTGGAAATTTTTTAATGTTGTTGTACTGCTGACACCATTGTTGAGTTACCTTTGGAAAAATTAAATTTGCATGGGTTATTAATAACACTGTCTGATAATCTCTGCAGTCTGTGAGATTACATTGGTTTGAAACGGGCACAAATATGTAGATCTTCTAGTTGGTTGAACAGGTAGCTCTCTTCCCACTTTCTTGGAATAAACTAGTGAGCTTTGGTTTCTTGTTTTCTAAATTCAAATCTTTACACATTTTATTATGATACTTATTTTATCTTCTCCAGCTGCCCTTGGAACTCTTCAGGTATTTTATTTAATAATGTATGACTATCATTTTAGCTAACTGTATGTTCAAGATCAAGTGTCAGGGCTCTTCTGATAATTATTTTGGTCTTTTTCTGTATTTCCTTTCTATTTAATGACCTTTTTAGTTCCTCATGAAGGATATCCTTGATGGCCTCCCACAATTCCTCGCAACTTCGGCATTGGTATACTCTGAATGAAGTCCATCCTTGAGATAGTCATCTACCCAAAGTCATCATCATGCTTTCACTCTTGTGACAGAATTCAATCTTTGGCATCATTTCTGTCAGCAAAGTCATTATTTTCCCAGTAACCAATCCTCCCTTGTTTCCAAGGATCTTATCCGAGTGGTCTGTAATTACCCATGCATTTTGAGCCCATCTTGATGGATTTTAGACTGTTCTTGTCAGGTCCGGTCCAGTGAGTTCCACCTCATAGTGAGTCTGATTAGAACAGAACGAGACACCTGTTGGTCCCGCACCCTCTTCAGAGGTGCTTTCATGTTTCAGCCTGTCGTTGAATTCACTTTGTCAATCCATCTCGTCAAGGATCTTTCTCTTTTTTGTTGCCCTTCCACTTTAACTGAATGATGTCCTTTTCCAGAGACAACTGACAACATGTCCAAAGCATGTGAAAATAAATGTCAACATCTTTTCTTCTAAGGAGAGTTCTAGCTAAAATTCTATCATGACTGTTTGGCTTGTTCTCTTTGATTTCAGACTCAATTGATAAATATCATCAGTGCTTTCAATTTTTTCATTAGCAGCTGGTGCGTATATTTGAATAATATTCTGTGTGGTTGACCTCATGAGTCGATGGGTATGATCAGTGACAATGATGTACTTCAGGGTAGATCTGGAAATAGTCTTTTGACAATTAATATGCTGTCATTCCATGTCAACATGCCATTGCCAGTGCAGCAAATGAAATGATTGTCCAATTTGAAATGGCCAACTGGTGCACTTCATTTCACCAAGGTTAAGATATAGATCTTCACATGTTCTAGTTCCTTTCTGACAATTTCTACGTTTTTCACGTCTATACGACAAAGCATTCTGTTACAATCCATTGACTAACTTTTGGAGGTAGAGTTTCAGACTTTTCACTTTAGTCTTAACAGTAAGGAAGCTCATCATATAATCTGTCCTGTATGTATAACCCTACTGGATTGGAAGCAAATGTCATTGACAAAGGTACAGCATCATAGGAACACTAAAAACCACTGTCATATGGCAAATTGAGACAGGAGTTCACACGTTTACATTACATCTGGGAAAACCTGAAGAAATTACTACACAATATGCAAAATAAAAAATTAATCTATTTTTGATGACAGGATATCTAGCAAGGAGTAATAAAATATTACAGGTTCCAAATGAGTTTTACATCCTGAACACTTAGCTGCCTGATAAAAAAAAAAGAAAGGAAGCCAGTAATTTGCTGATGGCCAAGTGCCATGCCTGACTGAAACGGGAACTTAGCGCTCTTATTCTGACTCAGTGATCATCATGGAGGCATTTCATACTAAAGTCTAAGGTGCCTTGCGTCCTCAGCGATAAGCCATCGCTAGTGACAAAGCAGGGTACATGCGGGGCGGCTAGCTGGATGGTCAGTATCTGCACACCACCAGCTCTTCTGCAGGAGAAAGATAAGCCTTTTTGGTCACATAATATTTTTTAGCCTGAGAAGCCCATCAAGGCAGTCCTCCCTGCCCTAGAAATGTGCTAGGCGGTAGGTGCATTAACCTGATGGCCATTTCTTTGCATGGCCTCAGCTATTTAAAAGTGATTGAATAAATTCATAATTGTGTGCGCTAATATTACTAAATTCAGAATTAGTATTGCCCTTAAGTCGATTCCTACTTATAGCAACCCCAAGGCTGTGGATGTCAGAAGAGATTTGTTTCCATTACAGTAGCCAGGGCAAGTGGTGGCTGTTTCAAAGAGCTGCATAGAAAAATTCAAAAGGGGGCTGGGCCCCGGTGGCGTAGTGGTTGTGCGCGGGACTGCGGCCCACTGGGACAACGGTTCAATTCCAGCAGTGGGGCTGGGCCTCCTACTCCCACCACCGGAGAGCAGTGATGCCCCTCCTACCCCCCCCCCCAAAAAAAGAAAAATTCAAAAGGCAGCTCAAGCAGACAACCCCAATATTATAATGAATGTGCAAAGATTTAAAGTTTGATAAAAGAAAAGAGAATGTATGCAGAATATCATAAACAAAAAAGAACTCAAGGAAATTTAGGCCCAAAGTTGCAATAATGAAAAAAAATATGGGCAAAATATTGACTGATATAGGAAGTGTCAAAAGAAAATGGAAATAGGGCACAGAGCCCCTGTATCAAAAAGAACTAGTTGATATTTCAATATTTCTGGAGATTATATATGAGGGAAGAAGCTCAAGCCATACTGAAAGCATTAGCCAGAAACAGGGAGACCTGATTGAAATGTTTCCAAACTGATGAAGCACTGGAACCATTTACTTGTCTTTACAAGGAAGTTTGGAAGACATCTACTTGGCCAACTATATGATAGAATGAGTGAAAATGAGGACATTTGAAAATAATTAATATCTAAGTTATTTGGTATAAATCACACAAAATAAATTAGATCTCATGGTACAGTCAACTGTGAAAAATGAACTGTTTGAAAGTCTTTGGTAAAATAGATAACTTAGGATTCAGGAGCTGTGTGAAGTTACTCTGTCAAGGAGCCCTGGTGGAGGAGTGCACCACTCCTTGGCCACTAACCTCAAAGTCAACAGCTTGAACCCACCATCTGTTCACTTGGAGAAGAGCCTTTCTGCTCCCGGAAAGAATGACAGCCTTGGTCACTTGTGAGCGCAGTTCTACTCGGCCACTCTTAGTCAGAAGTCACGTATTGACAGTGAGTTTGGGGTGCTTTGGTAGACATTTTTGTCTTGTTCATATTTTATAAATAATATTTTATAAAATAAATAATCATATCTTAACCTAGTTAATGCTTAAAGTATATTAATATATGAAATCTCAATCACCATAATAGCCTTTTATCATAATTATCCATTGATATTAGCAACTGTGGAGTGATGTAAACATTTGACCTCCTAACTTTGAAAAGATGAATATTAGGAATCTTGAAAAATATTAGTTATTTGATAGAGAATTGAACATTAGTAATCATTAAATTATTTACAATCAGTCTCATATGAGCATATACACACAATGACAAGGTCTTGTATGTCACCATAGCACTCTCTGTCCCTAATGACAATAGTGCATTCCATTTATGAAGTACTTCCTTTAGTTAGCATTGTAATTTTTTTTGGGGGGGGGGGGGCATCACAGCTCTCCGGTGGTGGGAGTAGGAGGCCACCTGGAATTGAACCTCTGTCCCAGTGGGCCGCAGTCCCGCGCACAACCACTACGCCACCGGGGCTCAGCCCAGCATTGTAATTTTTTAAAAAATCACTTATTTTCTCTTCATAGTAACCAAAGGAATACATTTTAGAAACCTCATTTTATAGGTGGAGATTTTAAGCTCAAAATGACTGTGTGATGTGGACAAATTCACCCAGTTAATATAGGTAGCAGAACTGAAACCCCAGGCCTCTAAGCCCATTACCTTTACTACAATGGTGTATGCTTCACTGCTAAGTAGTAGACACTCCATAAATATTTATTAATCTAAATGCCTGTTCCAAAGCCTACTGTAGAGAGAAGTTAGTGTGTGTTTGAGAAATTGGGACAGACGGTGTGAAGGTGATAAAACATTTGCTCGGCTCCAGAGACTAATAGAAGACCAGTGTGGACTGTGGTTATGGTTGTGGGTTTCAAAAATGACGTTGTTGAGAGTTCCCAAGGATTGATCACATACAAATTTAGAAAGAAGCCAGCGAACGTTCAACTGGATTTTCCTACAGTGTTCATTGTATAATTATTTAATAAAGCATTCTCTACGGAATTTTAGAGTTGTCTGACTTTTCAAAAGTGTCTTCTTTGGGAAATAAAAACTATATATCACTTTTCTAATTCATCAGTCAGGATAAAATTTTTAAATTTTGTAAGAAGGGTCTGATTTTTTTTTCTATATCTACTTGAGATAGTAGATTAAAAAGGGAGAATTTAACCATTTTTCGTTTTTCCCCATTCAGATTTCCCTTTTCTTGTTCCCAGGTTAGGTCTTTTCTCCTATGCGGTATAGTGCTTATATATTGCGGTGCTAGCTCTAGGTTCAGCGCTTGGAAACCCCCAGGAAAGGATGGGGTTGTCCATGGCTGTCAACAGTTACAGTCTGGGACACTCACAGGGCAATCGTGCTTGGTCCCATCCGCTCACCGTGAGCAGCATAAGCCGGATGGCAGCGAGTTGTTCTCCACTCTCAGATATCATCGTTTGAGATGTATTCAGAGCAGCAGGAAGCTACGGCTCTGACTTTCCTGATGTTATCATCCCTAGTGCGTTTGTAGTTTTGCAGTGAGACTCAGGCGGATGCCATGTGGAGAGATCCACAAAGGCACAGAGCCATCCGTGCACCGTTAGTCCAAAGGCTGTCGGGCCCCGCCCTCTCGTGAGCTCCTCGGGACGCAGCCTTCACAACCCCAGGACGCGCTTGCACTCTGCACACCGTGACAGGGTTCCCAGGAGTCAGAGCAGACACGTAAGACAACTTAAAAACACCCTCACTGATATGTAAAACAGTGATGAAAGCTAGGAATTAATAAAATGTGTACAGCTTAATAACCAGGCATTAGAAGTCAAATTAATTAGGACTAAATAATGAAGGCTTAGCCAAATTTTGATAAATAATGGAACTATTCTTATTTATCAAGTGTGGATGTCTTTTCAGGTGGACAAGTTAACAATCAGGTGTACAAAATTGATTTTTTCCCCAAGCAGAATGGGTGTTTAGGGAGTTGTCCCCCCTTCAACCAGGAAGGAGATAGTTCTGCATCATTTGCATTTTATCCATGGATATTTGTCTAAGTCAAAAGAATAGTAAGTGCTCACGTAAGCAGTGACAAGGGGACACTCAAAATAGACTCAAAATATGGCCAAAGAGCCGGAAGGCAATGTCAGTTGCTTCCTGTACTGGAGAATATGGTGGCCAAGATTTATTCCAGTGTAGGTCAAGAGGAGGAGAGGGGGTTTCTTAAGTATCTATGTTCAATATTTGTTTTGATTTTTTTTTATTCTGACCTATAATGGGAAGGTTTGATTAAATAGTGTGCAAATTTTAGTGATGAGTTTTTTCAGTGACCAACCCCACTACCATGGTTCTATTCTAACTCATATCTACGCCATGTAGGGTACCCCAGACTGGAAGTCTGTACTAGAGTGCACAAACTCCTCTCTTTCCCTAGCAGCAACTATCGAGTTTGAACCTTGAGGTTCACAGTTCCACACGTACCCAACAGCAGTCCCAGGGAAAATACACAGGCAAACCCACCGCCATCAACTCAGTACAGATTCGCAGTGACCCTCTTGGAGACGGGAGAAAGGTGCTGAGAGAGGTTCCCAGTGTGTGTTTGTGGGATCCTAAAGCCTACTGTTTCTTCTCAGGAGCTGCTGGGGGATTCAGACTGCTAGCCTGCCAGACCCCAGCTCGATGCACACCCCACGACTCCAGCAGAGAAAAACACAGCTACACTTGAGGTGCCTTGTGAACTGAAAAGTACTTACATGTGACGCAGGATCTTCACTGTTAGCAGCTTGTTGTCACAAGTATGTGTAGGTTCACGTGAATAAGTAGGCAAGGGTTGGACATCTCATCTGGAATCAAAGAAATTGTGTCTTTCCCTTTCATAAGTTAAACATTTTCCCATGACTGGCTTTCCAGTTGTTGTCCAGGTGAGTTCTCTGAAATTACTTCAATCTGGTTTTGAAGATATTTGCATTCATCCAAAGCCCTTGGATACATTCTGTCCTCCTCTTCTCCCGCCCTGCTGTCAAAGCCGGGTGCTGCCTCTGGAGATTTATGGAAGATGGGTAATGAGATTGCTGAGTGTTAACTGCACCCTTCAGAATTCATTTGGTGGCAAAAGAAAAGAAGGTCTCTGGGTCTTGGGATAGAGGAGAGAGGTGATAGAACTTTTTTTAATCAGCCAATTTAGAAATAAATATGCTACATTCGGGATCAGGAAACATTTCAAGCTTCTTGTCATGTAGTAATCAAGTAGAACATTTCCTGAGAATATACGATGTCAGTTTGCATCCATTTCAGCAAAATTTATGACAATTTAGAGTAGTGTCCATATTTTGTGTTGTAGACATATGCAGATATAATAATATTGGATAGGCAAGACTGAGGAGTATACAGGCATGAAGGACATGATTTTTTTAAAGTTCTAATTGCATTGCAAATTCAAATGAACCCAATGCAATTCAGCCAAAGTCTACTTTCCTGTGTTAAAAAGGAAAACAAACAGTGTACTATGAACTGGCAAATACTTTTAATTAATAAATTATGGCACAATTAAGCAATACCCTGTAAACCCAACCTGTAGTGGTGATTGCTACAAAATGTACTGTTAAAATGAATGAAATATTAGACATTTTGCAAGTGGAAAGAGTGGAAAGACCCCAAATACCTTAGATCCTACATTTTTTTCTTTTTTGTAACCCAGAGATATGCTGGGCTTGAGGTGGAGGGGAAAAGATACAGCAATAGTAGTTTCAAAGTAACTGGCATTCCTGACAAGGAAGGTTGACCTTGACCTTCTTCTCCTTCCAACCCTCATTTCATCAGCAGGGGTGAGATTACTTTGAGACCCTGCCAATAGGTAATAAATAACACATAAATTCCAGGACACCCTTGCACTGCAGGGTGCCCTAATGTGTAATAATCCTTAGACTATTGAGTTTATAACTCATGACATCTGGCAGTTACTTGGCATTGTAATTCATGTTGATCATGCACATCAGAATACACCATGGGAGAGAAATATTGGAGCAATAACCGGATGCTGCTAGGAAAGGGTGGAATGGCAGGAGACACTGCTGAGGCCATGCACCTCTGTGAGTTGTGCAAGGCCAGAATGCTGTAAAAGCTAATGCTTTCAGATGAGGACAAACAAGGCGGGAGGAGAGTGGTAATCTACTGGGATTCAGAATAAAGCAGCACATGAATATTTACTTGGCATCATTCTGTATTCCCTTTATTTAAATGGACAGATATAGCTATAAGGCAATAATGTATCTCAACACTTGAATTCAAATATTATGTACAGTTCACCTGTATACTTAAAGGAATGCATTGAGCATAAGGTTTTGTATTAAATAGATAGGTGGTAAATTCTCTCTCTCTCTCTCTCTCTCTCTTTCTATCTCTATCTCTGTCTCTCTGTGTCAAATAGTAATGCTTAGCTAAAAAGGGAAGCAAAGAGGGGAGGAGCAAACACTAATTAGTAGGCAATGAAGGTATTCCATGAAGTACCTGTAAGAAGCTTCGCTAGTCCCTAGTAATTTACCTACTTTGACTGAAGACTTCAGACTCATGGGACATGGGCCAGATTGAAATGCTAGAAGCAGACAGATGGTGAATTGTAATCATCATGCAAATGCAAATCTTACATAACAGGTTGTGGTTAGGTAGTTGGTTAGTTATGTCCAGATCAGACCCAGAGCTACAGAAAGTTGCTTACAGGCCTTGAACAAAGTCTGGTGTTTCATGAACTACTATCTTGGGCAATATGCTTGAAATGGTGCTTTTGGGTTGTTGATTTGAAGTAAACCCGTGACATTCTGAATTTTGAATGAAAATTATTTTTTTTTCTAATAATACCTGGAGTCCAAGGCATCTCTGTAAAGAAGTTTCAAGTCAGGTGTGGAAAAGACAGGTGTGTATGGGGCACAGCAGACCAATCTGGGGCCAAAGGAGGGTGTTGTAAAGCCATGCCTAGTTTCATAAGGTCGTTTCCAGATCCCATGCTCCTGGTCCCCACATCTACTTGGGTCCAATCTCTACGTTATTGGCACTTTTTCGAGCTCTCAGTAATTCTGGAGCTATCAGTTCCATATGCACAATTCTCTTCAAGGGGGGTGGATAAAGAGAGAAACAGATTAAACATCAATTAGCCTAAATCCACCACTTCCCTGTAAACAAATGGATGGGGTATGTGGATCTCTGTCAAATATCAGATGCTCAGCTGTGCCAGAAATAGGACTTCTAAGCATTGACGGTGTGCCAACTCCTGGCTCCAGAACTGCAAAGCAAAGGAAATGATTGCCAGAGACAGGCTTGGAGTCTGCGCGGTCAGATGTCACCAGTTTGCAGTGCCACATGCGATCCAAGAGTTTATGAATGATCTCAACACTCCGTCCCTGAGGAGAACATACACACTGCACAGGGAATGGACACGAACTACGGAGAGCACGATGTTTCCATGCAATTTCTAAGAATCCTTCAGCAAGTTTTAAACATGAATGGAAAACATTAAGGACAACTTGGCCCTTGGAGCAAGGCATCAAATTATCTTGTGGGTGAGGACAGGACGGGGCTCAGAAAAGGGATTCAAGAATAAAGACTTGGCAAAGGCACTCCGCTCTGGCCAGTTCTTTTGTGAGCATTGTGTGTTTGTGTGACGGATTCCCGACAGAATCAGAGGCTTCACACAAGGCTATGACCTGACCGTGCACAGTCGCAAGCACCCCTCAGCATTTACTCAGCATGCCCCAGAAAGTGGGGCTCAGGCTTGGCTCGGCTTGGCTTGGTCCCTTGCTGAGTGCACTTGGTGGCAGACTTGTCAGCGGGCGGCCCAGGTGCCAGCGTGCCAGCTTGTGGAGAGACAGCAGGATGTGTCCCCGCTGTTAGTTCTTCCCCACCTCCCTTCTGGGCACGAGAAACCCCATCCTGACTTGCAGCAAGTTGCTGTGTCTATTTAGACTGTAACTGACGTGTCCAGTCTGACCATATTTTGTTTGATTGTCTCTCAAATATAGTTTTTGTGTGCCAGGCCAGCCCACTTTGGGTTTATTCGGCTCTTGAGTCCTGAAAACTTCATAAAAATGCGGAATTATTATGCTCTGCCAGGAGCTTCTTCGTGGAAAAAAGAAATTCAATTTCAAACGGCTTGACTAGAAAATGGAACATATTTGGATCCCCAAACCAGCAAGTTCCGAGGCACTATAACCTCCAGGATTATAATCAGCACTGTCATCAAGAACCCACTTCCTTTCTGTCTGGTGTGTGGATGTTCCTTCCTGAGGCTGGAGCTCCCCCTGGGGTCCCCACAGAGCTGCCGACTACACTCTGCACTGTCGGGCTCATTTAATCCTGCAACAAGAGACATGGTATATCCTGCGGAAGGAGAATTTTTGCGCTAAGCTATATGCTGATTTGGGATTATGCTCACTTGTTCCGCATGGTGGTGAGGGATGGACGCGATGGAGCTAGGGTGTGTGCTACGTGGAGTGGTGGCCATCCCATCGTCTTTGAAGTCCATGATAATATTTGCTATGGCATACTATAATTATCAGTTGTGCTGTTTGCATATATACCTGACGACTTTTAAAAAATGATTTCTGACCTAAAGAGAGAGAGACAGATGAAAGTCAAAATCTTTTATAACCTAATCTTAGACGTGACATGGTGACATTTTAGAATATCCAGTTTATATATAGAAGTGTACCCCTGATTTTAATTTAGTGCCCCATGAGCTTATAAGTTAGCATGTGAAAGACTCCCTTTCTAAAAATCGAATTTTTCTTCATAAAGGATGTTTTAAAATGAAATTCAAGTACTCTAGTCTATTTTATATAACAAGAAAGGATGACAATAGTGCTCATCAATTCAATCAACCAATTAAGAATACTTGATTAACCCTTCTAATGCCCTTTATGATGAGATCCCTTCAAATAGATTTCCTAATCTGGTTCAAATACATAAAGAAAGAGTTCTCCGATAGGAGAGCCCCAACCTCACACCTGGAAAAAGCAAAACATATCTGAAGGACAGACTATGTAAAAGCAAGGAAATAAATTGGGGAACAGTGAGCATTGTTCAGGCACTACAATTACAATTTTCCAGTGTACAGTCAGGAAGGCTGTTGAAACATCGGGGATGATCTGAAAACAATGACTTTTGCCGTAAAGACCCTTGATAAGTTGGAATAAATGAATTGACATTGTCATATTTGCATTGTAGCAAACTGATCATGCCCATAATGGAGCTTAATAGAGGAAAAACAGAAAAAGTTAAATAGGAAAATATTATATGAATTTACAGAGGATATAAGAACATCTTGAACTAGTGAATTAGAAATGATATGCAATGTTGTTGTTAGAAGAATCTATTGTTTGAAACACCAGGTTCAAGTGCTGTATTTATCCTTAACAATTAATTGGAAAAAGTCAAAGAAAAAAGTCCTCTACTTTTCACTATATTTTTCCACCAAGTTTTTAAAGACCCCTTGTATATTAAAATGTTGGGTGTGATAGTGTGTAATCACAAATTTTAGCTATTATAGTAGGAAGTTTGTCCTTTAAAATATCCAAAATATTTCTGCATGAAACTGCAAAAGTATATAAATATATAAAAGACAGCATGTACTATTGTGTGTTTGAGTAAGAGGCAGAATTATCACAACAACCTTTCTCATGAACACTTTCATTCGTTCTTGTGCTTCTCCATCAGTTGGTGTTTCAGACTATTTGCATTGACAGTTTGAGGCATTCTTTGCCTTTTTTTGGGGGGGGGGGTCATCACTGCCCTCTGGTGGAAGTGGGAGGCCCAGCCTTGCTCCTGGAGAGCTGCTGTTGAATTTGAACGGCCAACCCAGTGGGCTGCAGTCCCGCACTCAACCACTTCGCCACTGGGGCTCAGCCCAGAGGCATTCTTTGTCTAACAGCTTCAGTTAGAAGCATGTGCCATTATGATTCCTTAAAACCATAGCTTTAAGAAATCTATTGTCGGGCTGAGCCCCGGTGGCGTAGTAGTTGTGCGCGGGACTGCGGCCCACTGGGATGGAGGTTCGATTCCAGCTCCACGGAGCAAAGGCTGGGCCGCCTACTCCCACCACCTGAGGGCAGTGATGCGCCCCCCCCCCACAAAAAAAAAGAAATCTATTGTCCCATTTCACTTCTCTTGCTAATTTCTTCTTTTCAAAATCATTTCTATTAGGAATTCTTTTTTTTTTTTGGGGGGGGGGGTTTGGGGCATCACTGCTCTCCGGTGGTGGGAGTAGGAGGCCCAGCCCTACTGCTGGAATTGAACCTCCGTCCCAGTAGGCTGCAGTCCCGCGCACAACCACTACACCACCGGGGCTCAGCCCTATTAGGAATTCTTACAGCCCATATAACATACCTTCCATCAGTTTCATCAAGCATATTTGTACATATGTTGCCAAAATCATTTCCTAAACATTTGTTCCTTGAGCCTTGGTATAAGCTCCTCTTTTCCCCCTTCCCTCCCACCCACATGAATCATTGATCAATTATATATTATCATTATTTCATATCTTAGGTCTTAGAAATTTTTGGCTTACCTTTGACTGGAACAAACCAATCACTAAAGAAAAAGAGTCAGTAACTTGAGAATCATTCATTTAGAGGACAGATTGGGAAGGACTTGCAAAGGAAGGAATGTGAGGTTAAGAGGAAACAGGAGTCAAAGATTTAAACTCTAACATCACAACATGGCATAATGCTCTTTTCTGGCCTTGTATTAGTTCCCTATTGTTATTCAGTTAATTACCATAACAATTACCCACCCATTTATTACTGAGTCAACTCAAAGCAACCTTATATGAGATTTCTAGGACTTTAGTCTTTATGGGGAGCAGACACTGTGTTAGTTTGTGTTGACTAGGGAAGCAAATTCATAGACACTCATATGTGTATAAGAAGGAGATTGATACACAGGAACAATTCAATATTAATAAAACATCCCAGCCATGTCCAGAGCAAGTCTATAAGCCCTGTATTAGCTCACATATCTGATACCAATCTATAGCTTCCTCTTCAGACTGATGAAATACATGCAATGATGCCAAATGCAGGATGATCCCCAGTCAGTGGGTGGAAAGTCTTGTGGAACCAGTGGCAGTGGAAACCTCTAAGCACTGTTTGGGCTCTCCATGATGTCTCACAGGGAGCGGGCATGTCTTCCACCTAAATCGAGCTATTTATCTCCTCAGTGTCTTCGAATGAGGTCTTTAAACTGTCACCCGATTGACAGGATAAACTCTACTCCTTCATTCTTAATCCTCTCAAATTGACAACAGATGTAACTATCAGAGACAACTTCATCTTTCTCTGAATGGTTGGTGAGTTTGAACCTTTGACCTTGTGGTTAGCAGCACAACTCCTAACCCATGTAAAATGTTAGGTGCCTTCAAGTCAGGTCTGGTTCAGAATGATCCTGTACAGGTACAGCAGAATGAAACACTGCAGGTCCTGTACCATCCTCATAATTCCTTTTAAGTTTGAGCCCATGATTGCAGCCACCATGTCAGTCCATTTTATGGAAGGTTTCACTCTTTTTCCCTGACCGTATGCCTTGAAAAACATGCATGTTCTTTTAGAGGGACTGATCTCATCTGATAGAATATCCAGAGTATATGACACATAGTGGCTCAAAATTTACGTATTATATTTCCTCACATCTGTCCATATAAAATTCAGATATAAATTAGTTCAAACTTTTGTTTTGTGGTCTCTCACAAGGACCCAGTCAAGCTGATTGCCAACACTGTTGTTCAAGGGGAAGAGTGGACAGGAGACTCTTTGGCTTCTCAGCTCACATTCAGATCTTGGTGAAGTATTGATTAAGGACCACAGTTTTTTGTCCAAAGCTTCCCTAAAATCTTGAAAGAGAGTCTTTCAATCAGGTCACATGAAATTTTGCTTGATCAGAGCAAGCAAATTAGAAGACCCCTCTAGAGGCAAAGTGTAGGGGCCAGGGGAAGCAAACAAGATTAAAGTCATTAGCTTTTATTACTTAATCTGAGATGTGAGATGGTGTTACTTTATAATGTTCTACTCATCCAAGGCAAGCTATTGGATTCCCCCACACTCATGAGGAGGGATTATATCAAGAATAACAGGGAGTCAGATATCATTGGAAGTCATTCACTTTTTATACTTATTTGCCAGAAAAAAATGCATACCTTATTAAATCAAGCAGAGCACTGAAATAATAAGTAAATGTTAGTCTGCCTGCCAGACAGATCTATAGTTGCCCTCTTTTCTTCACACACTTTACAATATCAGCCTTAAATACTCCAAGGACAGATGTGTTTGCCATGAAGTTCAGTGTACCTAACGGGTTTTTCACATCATGTCCTTCATGTTGGCCTTGGGATTATGTGGGGTACCTCGAAGATCCAGAGTTCAATGTCCCAGCTTTCTCTGACCCATACCCTAGTTCCACAGAGGGCATACAGAAACTCGGACCAATGCTCCCTATAAGGAGCTTAGGACTAGGCAGGGTCTCCCCTTGGGGTCCCTAAAAGTATTGTTGTTCATTTCCCCCACTAGGAGGTTGGTTCTCCCCCATTTTTTTTAACCAATGGAAATGCCTTGGTCTTCTCTAAGATGTGTATGGAGAACCATTGCAGAAACAGAGTTCCACAGCATCATCAAGCCACTCTTGTTTTATATACCCTAATCACTTTACAGGACCATGATGCCTTGACTTAGTTTGCACAGACTCTATGTCATAGGCATATATCCTTGTTTGTTTTAAAGACATTAGTATTATTACCACAATTAGATTCCTGTCTTACCAAGAGAAATATTTACTTTTGGAAGACAAAGCACACTGCAGGATAATTTTATTTAGGAGCTCTTAGGAAGAAGAAAACTTGACCAGCCAATATGATTGGCTTCAGTGTCTCTCATCCACCCCACTCCAACTTCCATAGTCAGTATTCCTTGCTCACTTCACTCCACATGCATGCCCAGTGTGATGAAGCGTTTCCATCCATACATGAGAGTCTCAGGAATCTCCAGCATGGTTCCCAGTGGTTCTGGAAAGTGTAGTCCCAATATGTTGTCATGGACTCCTGGCATGTTGTATCAGAATCTCCACCTTTGCCCCTTTGCCCTATCTCAGAAATTCTTCATATTTCAGAATAACTTCCTAAATCGTGATTCATGTGAATGCAAATGAAATTCAGGTCATATGATATTTTATTTTTAGCTTACAAACAGAAATTAACAGCTGGTGTTTCTCCAACGTTCTTGGCTGTTGCGTGAGCTCGGATTCACAGCAAACCTATAGAACAGTGTACAGTGGTCCCCTGAGCTTGCCAAGGATGAACTGTCTAGAAGCGTCAATGCCACATCTTTTCACTCTGAAACTCCGTGGATTTGAACGGCCCAGTTGTCAGTTAGCAGCTGGCACTTTACCACTGTGGAACCAAGACTCTTTCTCTTGCCATTCAGATTTCTTAGGCCCCCCCTCCTCCCCCCAGTACATATGTTACCAGTAGCCCTGTACTAAACAGTGAGGTCTGCAAACGAGTGCCATGTCAAAGGCAGACTGACTTGGAGCTGTTTCATTTGAAGTACAAGTTAGTACTACTCTCCCTTCTTTGTCCCTTTAGCCAGCCTTTCTCTCTTCCTTTAATGACTCAGGTTTGCTTTCTTTCACTTTATTTAAGGAGTTTTCTCGGAGATTTAAATAATGCTTACACATATTGCTGAGTCTGCTTATTTGAGCTTACAAGCCAAGCCACTTATTAACGATCAGGTCTCTTTTCTAGGAAAAGAATTTAGGACACAAAAAGTATAGACTCAATTTAGCCTCGCTTTGTGTTTGCACATTTATTTCCATTTTCGCTTTTTTTCAGGAAACTGAAAGGAAAACATTTTAGATGAAGGCTTTCAGCCCAGGGGAGTCCTTTTCCTCAGAGAACGAAACCTAAGACAGAAGTTAGTAATTGGAACACAAATTGGGATGGATATACATTATTTCACTTTATTTTGCTCTTACTGATACATGGATACACAAACCTCGGAGATGAGCAATCAGATGTCAGAACATTTTAAATACACATACAGCCATACTTATGTGTATGAATTTTGGTTGTCTTTATATTTTGAAAATAGGAAAAATAATATTAGCTTCCTAAGAATAATTTGCACTATCCTGTGTTGTGCTAAGAACCTGCTGAAAAGTGGCTTGGATGCTTTGAGACAGAGAGAGAGAAAGATCTTTTTCTTTCACAAAGGGGTAAAATAAGTGATACCAATAAATAAAAATGAATTCTCTGAATGCAATGCAAACCCTGAAGAGCATTTCACAAGTTGAAGAGGGTACAGTACCAATTATACCATTATCTCACCCTACACTCAGGGTGAAGAGTCTGAAAGCCTGAAATTACACTTGATGTTAGATGTCTTGGCTTCATTTGCAAATTGGAGTCATTTTCTTTTTTCCTTTCATTCTTTTTTTGTGTGTGGGTGAATACCATAAACACATGTTATATTGTTTAACAGTAGCAGACCTTATGGTTTGTTATGATATTTCTCCCCTTCTTGTCCCCCATGTCAAAGTCTTTTTTTGGGGGGGTCTCTCTCCACCCCACTTCCCTGTCCTCTCTCTTCCTTTAATTTGAATTGTTGCAATTTGGTGACACTGTATTTCTAAAGATGTGTTTCTGGCCTCAAGTCCATTTTTGAGCTGAATCTTTGGGAGCATGTCAATTTTTAGGAGACCCGTTCTGGAGAAGGTCCTTCAACTGGCCAGATGTGCCCTTTTGGAACAGACAGAGAGCCTGCCAAAACACCATTTGTTGCCAGTACCGGATATTGTGGGGGTGCTCATCACCCTGTTACCATATTTTTGCACTTCTTAACATTGCATAAACAGGCAGCTGCTCTGTATTTAGAATATAAATGAGTCACCAGCATGCTCTCCCAGGAGGATTTACCTGCCAGAGGAAACCACAGTGTTAACCCCTTCCCATCACCTGTGAGACACATCTAAAGATTCTTCTCCCCCCATTTGAAAGCAGGTCCTATACATATAAATAACACCTTTCTTGCTAGTTAGGAAAGGCAAGCAGACCAAAATGCGCAGTTCCCAGTGCTAAAATGAACACATTTCCTTAGCAGCGAAAGCAGTCAATTAATCAGCTTATAAACTGAGAGTGAACAATTTGTGCTCAATTTTTTCTGACTGCTCCTTCAGTATGAGGCCAGGTTCTCTAATCTCCTAAAGGGACATGACTTCATTAAGACAGAAAACTAGGTTTACAAAGAATGTGCTGTAAAAGGAAAGAAAAGAAAAGCTTTGAACGTCACTCAGTTGTCTCTCTGGAGCTATTTTCTGGACAGGGAGTTTTATTTATTTGGAGAATGACAATTAACCTAGAGACTGGCACAACAAAGGAGCAGAGTGCTGAAGTGGGTCTCATTACAGGACACAGAAAGCAGTTGCTTTGACCTAATCCCTGTTTGCAGCAGATGATTTACATAAGAGGCTAGCACAAACTGCCTGGTTTTGATTTCAAACAGCTTGACCAATTACACACACACACACACACACACACACACACACATTGTTGTTAGCTGCCTTCTTGTGGACCCCAACTGAAGAAGACCAAATGCTGCTCTAATTCGGGCTGTCTCTATCTGTTGGAGAGAGGGTTATCGCAATTCTTCAGGTTTTCATCAGCTCTTATTAGCTCACCAGGTCTTTCCCCCTCATCTGTCTTTTTCTGGAAGTTCTACTGGGGTTTGTTTACCAAGACAGCAACATCGAAGTCTGGCAGGGAGGTAGAGGCTGAGCATGTAGTGGATTGACTGGGGACAGAATCTGAATCTACCACATGGAAGATAGGAATGCGTCTACCACTATGCTATATGTACTCACACATATTGCTATTGCTTGATACTGATGAGTGAATTTTGACTTATGATGACCCTAAGAAGCCTTTCCAAGTTGTCCAAATGGAACAAGGGATTCCTGAATGATTTATAGTCAGGAAAGGTGTGTGGCATGATTGTGTCTTCTCACCATCATCAAATCATAAGAGAAAGTGGATTATTTGAAAAAGAATGTGGCATCAGAATTAAAGGAGGGTTTATTAACAATCTGCAATATGCAGATGATACAGATTTGCTTAGTGACAGTGAGGCGGAATTGAAGCATTCAGTGATGAAGATCAAGGATTCTAGCCCTCTGTATGAATTACAATTCAATATATAGAATCCTCGATGTTGTCAGAGATTTTGTCTTGGTTTAATCCACCACCAATGATCATAGAAGCAGCAGTCAAGAGATGAAAAGATAAGTTGCATTAGGTAAATCTGCTGAAAAAGAAGTCAGTAAAGTACTGAAAAGGTAGGGTATTTCTTTGAGGACTTGGATGAGCCTGACCCAAGCCATACTATTTTGAATTGCCTTATATGCAAGTGAAAATTGGACATTGAATAAGGAAGACCTAGAAAAAGTTGGGGCATTTGAATTTGGTGCTGAGGGAGACTATCAGACTTCTGAAAGGACGAACTCATCTGTCTTGGAAGAAGAATGGCCAGAATGTTCCTGAGAGGCAAAGATGGTGAGACTTCATCTTACATACTTCGCATAAATTATTCAGAGAGACCCTAGAGAAATACAATATGCTTGTGAAAGAAGATGGTCAGTTAAAAAAAAAAAAAGAAAGCCCCCAACAAAATGAATTGCTATAGCCACAATGGGCTCAGACACAGGAATAATTATGCAGATGGTAGTATTTTGTTTTGCTGTGCACATAGTTCCAATGGGTGGAATCTACTTGATGACCTATTGTGACGACGATGTAACAGAGAAGCATTTCCAATGGGATGTTCCTCTATGTAAGCATTATGGAAGCAGATGGCTAGAGCCTTCCTCCCACAGAGTCACTGGGTATATGTCTAAGCTGCCAATGTTTTTGGTCACCAGCTATGGTCTTCACTCTGTCATAGACATACACAGACATACACACACATATACTCACACACATATGTGTACACATACATCTGCAGCATGGCATATATATATATATATATATATATATATATATATATATGTTTTCATTCCTGGGCGCATTTGTCAGTGTTGCAGAATCAAAGATTATTTAAAGCAGAGGTAGATTGGGGGTATCTGGCATATTGACTACACCCAACTACTTTTTTTGTTTTTGTTTTTTTTTTTGTTTTGTTTTTGTTTTTTTTTTTAGGCATCACTGCCCTGGTGGTGGGAGTAGGACCCAACTACTTTTTGATTATTCACTTTCTTCCCAGCACATTACACCAAGTTCATTCTGGTTCCTCATGATCTGATAGAGGGATTGTGAGACTATAAATCTCTAAGGGAACAAACAGCCTCTGCCTCCTTCCTTGGCATGGAATCCCAGGCCAGGTGGTCTGCATGTAGTGCCTAACCTGCAGTGCCTCCAGAGCTCCTTAAGGTACGCTCAGCATGCCAACAGCCATGGGGTTCCAAATCCTAGGGACACTTTAGGGTGGAGTAGAGCTGCCTCGGAGGGTTTCCAAGAGTGGATAGCTTTACAAAGCAGGATGCCGCATCCTTTTCCCACAGAGCAGCTGATGGGCTCCAAACTGGGCTTTCACTTTGCAGCCCCACCTGTAAGCTACTGCCCCGCGAGGGCTTTTCTCTAACGGACATAGAGCCAGAACTTCATTGTAAAATTAAACCAGCCTCTGCAAGCTGATAAGGGCCCCCCTCACTTCTCCAGGCTTCCCATCTTGCCAGCAGCAATAAAGCGCAAGCAGATAGATAGGTGACATTTGGAGAGCCAGGCATGCCAGATTTTCGGAGGTTGCAACGGAGGTCCAACCTGCTGTTCTCCTTAATGAAAGGAGGGGAAATTCAGATGGGCAAAACTGCTATAAGGGATATCTCTGCTCAGAATGTCACGCTGCCCAGATGTCGCTCGGCAGGTGGAGACGCAGAGAGAATGGAAATGCAGCCCTGTGTATGTGGGTGCTAGTGCGTTACAAGGGTGAACAATGAGGCTATCTTCCAAAGTGTAATGAGAACAGTGTGACTCTTGTCCATATTCATGTAGTGAGAAAGGGCTTTTTCAGAGTTCTCACCTCACTTCCCCTCCCAGACTGACACACATGCATGCTCCCAGAGACTACGCGCGTGGCAGGTTTCCGGATGGTAATACAACATTGACAGTTATCTCCAAACATTTAGATAGCTACATGTTTTGTCCTCTTTTGAGCATGGAATCATGCTACATAAAGAGTTCCTTGCCATTTTTAAGATCTCAAAATTGTACCACTACTATTTTTCCCCTTGTTTCTCGCTTTTTTAAAAAAACATGGGATTTCAGAACAATTATCCACTATTCTTTGAACAGCCTGTTGATAAGCATTTAGGAAGGTTATGGGAGTTTGCATATCTTCGTGGCTGTACAGCCAGTAAAGGTTGGGCTGTTCTTTCTTAATCAGAACAAAGTAATTAAGACTTGAAGTTGCCTTTTGCAGTATAAAGCTGAAGTCATTGTTACTGAGCTTTTTTTCCCTCTAATTATTCTTTTGCAGTGTTACGGGACGATTTCCGGCAAAACCCCACAGATGTTGTCGTGGCAGCCGGAGAGCCTGCCATCCTGGAGTGCCAACCTCCCCGGGGACACCCTGAACCCACCCTCTACTGGAAAAAAGACAAAGTCCGAATTGATGACAAGGAAGAGAGAATAAGTGTGAGTCAAATAAAAAGACTGAGTATTAAGTCTTAGGATTATTAATAAAATTCTATAACTCTGCTTACCAAAATTACCAGCCTATACTACTTATAAAGCATTGAAAGGAGTCTTTAAAAAATGGTAACCTTTTATAAATAAAATTTGGGGATGAGGCTTTAAATGAGATAAAAATATATGCCAATGTTTATGATTTATTAATAATGGTGCCACTATATAATTATGCTGATTGCATAAAAAATCTTTATGGTATAATATTGATGTCTTAGCTCTTTTTAAGATTTCAAATGAATCTATTGATTATGTAATGCATGGGTGCCAAATTGCAAATGATGGTCATAAACCAGATTAACTGGAACCTTTCACTGGATATTATTTTCCAACTTATAAAAGGAAATGATTAAAAATGATGAACATCTTATGCAATGATTCTAGTTTTGTCCAATTAAATAAAATATTATAGAATTTATAGAATTTGTACAGAGCTTAATTAAAAACAAGTTTAATAGATATAAAATAAAATCAAAGTAAAAATCACTGACTGATCCCATGTTGAAAAGGGAACTCTGAAAAGGGAACTCAGTCCTCAGGTTCATCAAGTAATTTTGATTAAAATTTAAAGTTTCCAGAAATAGCTGAAGATGTAGATCAAGGTGATGGTACGTAGTCCTTATATTTTATCAGAAGAATGCTGAAAATGTGAATGTGAATTTTGAAAATAAAAACCTGTTCACTAAAATGTTGCAGAGTGTCTAACTCTAAACCTTCGGCTATTGCTTAATTATATGCCTTATATTCAATACATTATTTGAGAATGAATATGTTTTATCTAAAATAGTTTCTATTTTGATCAAATAAGCATGTCTTTACACTTAAAAGTCTATATAGCCTGAATGTCTGTTATGTTAAAAATAAAACTGTACTTACCAAACTGACCAGCCTATACTATTTATACAGCAGTGAAAGGAGTCTTCTCAAAGTGGTAACATTTTTAAATTCAGAATTAAGTGAGAAACTTTCTTAAAGTGAAAACATTGCGCTTTGACATGGTACTTACTCAGGTAGATCACCGCATGCGTCTCTGGCGTGACTATTGGCATGGTCCTACCAAGAACATTTTTTCAGTGGTCTGGACCTAGAAATGCAGCAGGGCAGAGCAGAACTGCCTCTTTGGATTCCATGGCTGTGCATCTTTAGGGGAGCAGAGAGCCTCATCCTACTCGGTGGAGTGGCTGGTGGTTCTGGATTGTTTGCCCTGTAGTTAGCCACCCAGAACATGATCTTCCAAGCGCCCAAGTTTCCCTTCCAAGAGATGGTAACCCTTAATATCTTCTTTAATTTCTTTGGTAAAAGTAAGCTATGCTGCCAAGCTTCAAAGACAGATATTAGACATTTTATTTATTTTTTCGTTTTTTTTTTTTTTTTTGGCATCACTGCCTCTGGTGGTCATGGGCGCCACTCAGTGTTGGTCCTGAGAGTCGCCGCTGAATATGAATTGCCAAGCCCGCGGGTGGCAGTCCTATGCCACAGGGGCTCAGCCCTTATTAGACATTTTATAATCTATAATTACACTCTACTGGAAATCATTGAGATGAATATAGAGATCATAAATATCAATGTCCTGGGCATTAGTTATCGACATCGGCCACTTTGAATCAGATGGTTTACTACGGGTAGAATGATGAATTAAAGATATTTGGTGTCACTGTAATAGTGAGGGGGAAAATTTTCAAAACATATCTAGAAAGACAATATCATCTGTGACAAGACACTATCTGTACACCTACAAGGAAATCCAGTCGATACAATTACAATTATTATTCAATTTGGGGGACTAAAGATAATAATGAATAAATTGAAGAAGTCTACAAGCTTCTTCAGTCTGAAATTGAGCAAACATTAATTAAGATATATTGATAATATTTGGGGGATTGGAATGTGAGAACTTCAAACCAAAACCAGTGGTAGAAAAGTATTGCCTTAGTGATAGAGATGAAGTTGAAAATTGCCACCACCTTCTTCACTACAAACACCTTTTTCAACAACATAAATAGTGTCGACATAAATTTCATCAGATGGACTACCCAGGGAACACATAGACAATTTCTCTGGAAAGATAAAATTGAGTAGCTCATTGTCTCCAGCCAAAAGTAGGTGAGAGTACTTGTGTATGCCAATTGCTCAAATGTAAATTCAGATTGAAGCTGAAGAAAAATAAAGCAAGTCAATTAGAGTCAAAATTTCACTTGTAGTATGTCTCACATGAATATTGAGAACAAATCAAGAAGCCACATTGAATATTAATGGCAGATCATCTAACTGTTAAATGGCAGAAGGCATGGTTATGAGATGATATCAAGAACATCCTACATAAAGAAAGCATAGCATCATTTAAAAGACAAGGAAAAAAGAAAATATAAAAATGTGTGTCAGAAAATATGCTGATTATTTCTCTTGAATGTAGAGCAGCTAAGGTAAATGGAAAAAATAAAGTAAAAGAGCTGAGCAGACCTTTCAAAGATCAGGTAGACAAGAAAAATAAAATATTATAATCAAATATGCAAAAACCTTACATTTGAAAAAAAGTTTATAAACATGTTCATCTTATCTCAAATCGAGAGCCTAGAGTTGCAATATTGAAGAATTCTATAGGCAAAATGTTGAAAGATGAAGGAACCATGAAAAGAAGATGGAAGAAAAACAGAGTTACTTTTACAAAACAACAACTAGTCAAAATATAACCATTTCAGGAAGAAGCATCCCATCAAGAAACTATGTCGTTCAAGCTAGTCAAGCTAGTTCAAGCAAGACTGAAGACACTGACATTAAAAGACGATCTAGGAAGTGATGAGGTGCCAATTTGAAACGTTTCAACAAGCTCGTGAAGTTCTGCAGGCACTCACTCATCTAATACATTTGGAACAAAGCTACACCTGGCCCAGTAACTGGAAGAGAGTCATAGCTATGTCCACTCCACAGATGGCGACCAAAGAGAATGTGGCAGTTATCAAGCAATATGATCAATAGCATTGTAAGTAAATTTCTGCTGAAGATCATACTACAACAGTGACAGCAGTACATCAACCGGGAGTTACCAGTTCCTGAGTGGACTTGTTACAGTGTATGCCATTGATGCTGTCAGATGGATCTCTTTACACACATTCAACTGTATGGATCAAAACAAATTATGACTACATTGAGAAGAATGGGATTTCCAGAACACTTCACTGTGTCCATGCCAAATCTGTATATGGCTCAAGAGGCAGTAATTCCCATAGTGGAGGGGAAACTGCATGGGTTATCATTTGGAAAGGTGCCTATGCTGACGAAAATAACCAGAAAAGAAGTTGTGTGTGTGTGTGTGATATATATATATATATATGTATATATATATATATATATATATATATATATATATTTGTGGCATCACTGCCCTGGTGGGAGTAGGAAGCCCAGCCTTGCTCCTGGAGAGCTGCTGCTAGATTCAAACCGCCAACCCTGTGGACCGCAGTCCCGCACACAACCACTAGGCTACCAAGCAAGAAATTGTATTATATGAAGAAGAATAAGCCTTCAAGATTGGGGGAAGTCTTATGGCAATCTGAATTATGGACTTTATTTAGGACTTTATTTGCTGAAAATAAAGATGATTTGAAGCACTTGCTCAAGAAGAAACAGGATTGTAGCTTTTGGTATGGATTACAACTAAATGTAAGGAATACAAAAATCTTCACAATTGGACCAATAGGTAGCATCATGACAAGTGGAGAAAGGATTATAATTGTGAAGGATTTAATTTTATTTAGATCCATAATCAATGCTCACAGATGCAGCAAATCAAGAAGTTATCGGGGAAATCTGTTGCACCCGAGGTAGCTGTCCGTTGCTCATCAGAGAGTGCCCCCAATGCTCCTCTGTCCCATAGAGCTCACTAACTGGATTTCACTATATTATCTACAGCAGCTGTCTAGGGTTCCTGGTGGATGACAAATGGGAGTATAAATTCTGAATCTCGGTGTGAAGAAAGCCCATTGAGATTTAGTGAGAGCAGTCACAGGACTAGAAATAAGTCCAAAGGAGAGGAAGAAAAGTTATGTTCCTGAAACATTATTTAGCAAGGAAATATCAAAACTTATATTAAAAGTAAATTTAAGATAAGAAGGAACGTCTTTCATTTCCAAAGTAGCAGGAAAGTTTTGTGTCTCACACAATACATTGTTTGCTGTTGGGGTAGAAAACCAGAAAGCATAGTACAAAATTGTTTGTTAAAAAATTTTCCTTTTCTTGTTATCTTTTAACAGATTCGTGGTGGAAAACTGATGATATCCAATACCAGAAAAAGTGATGCAGGGATGTATACTTGTGTTGGCACCAATATGGTGGGAGAAAGAGACAGTGACCCCGCAGAGCTAACTGTCTTTGGTAATTTTAAATGATAAACTGCTTTTTACTGTTTCTTTCATTTTAAATGTTAAAAGCAATACTTATTATCTATCCACCTTTCTTACAACTTTCTTATATAATAACCTCATATCTCTCAGAAAAAACTTATCGCTGTCACCAAGACCATATAGTAGTTATGTGTTTGTGTGTTTCAAATGCCAGCTGTCGCTATAAATCTCAAACTGCTCGCTGTCACTAAAATTATTTCTAGGTTCTGTAAAAGATGTGATAAGATCTTAATTTCTTGTCACTATTTATCAGGACACTCAAATGCTCTCCCAATTTCTGCAGTGGTCCCTAAAGAAACCATTTTGGGATGTTTTAGCCCATCTCATAATGGAAATGTCAAATTAGAAAAAGAGCCATGTTATAATTTTCATTGCATTCAGAGAGTTAAGATTGTATGTTATGAATATGTACCAGCATTCAAACTTCTCATTTCAATCACTCTGAGTACCGAGTAATCTTGGCTAATACTCCCTGTGGATACTAAGCAGCCTGAAGTTTTAAGTGACAGAGCCAAGAGAAATCCTATAATTTGTTAAATGATTGAACAGTAAAAATAAAAATTTTCAAAGTCTACATGTAAATTTCTTCCTGTAGAGCTCAGACAAATACCAGTTTGCCCTTGAATTTCATGCAGTCATGTACAAGAGTCTCAAAATGTGCTTCATTTCATAATGAATAAAATACGGTTTTGCCTGGTAAGATATGAAATTAGTGGTTGCTGAACATTATCATTGAAAACCCACAAGTATAGCTATTCTATTTAAAGAAACATTTATCTCTATTTTTCTATAACTGCTACAAGCTTTGCCATAGGAAAATGATGCATTACAGTAGTATATATTGTCTTCTGAAGGAAATTGAAAGAGTGTAATGTCAGAACCCAACGAATTAAACTCACCAATATTGTGGTGGTTTTCTGAAACATTTACCCAGCATTTCCTAAAGACATGAAATGAATTCTAGGAGTTCTTTAAATAGGTGAGGGATTACAGGGGACCTTTTAATTCGTCTTTTGAAAATAGTTGGAAACCAAAGAGAATCAGTCTGTCTAGAGGCAGTTCTTCGAGGAAGAAAATGACACAACAAACCAGAAGCATGTTTCTGGTGTCCTAAACGCATCAGAATTGACCTGAGGGATTGAAAGTACAATTACTAAATTGAGGGGGAAACCCAAATTCCACGGTTGTTCTGGGGGTGGCGGTGGAGGGGGTGAGAAATAAAACCGGAAGTAACAAAGTTAAAACAGTATGAATGACCCGAATTAAGGGTGTAACAAATATTTGATGAGAGCAGAGACTTCTTGTCTCACTTGACTGGCCAATCCTTACACATCTCTGCCTTGTGGTGGACGCCAGCCCACAGCGCCGCTCTCCTCCCCCACAGACAGAACGGCCCCTGAGAGTCTCTGAAGCCAGATAACTCTAAGGGAGAAGTAACTTCATCTTTCTCTTGAGAAGCAGGTAGCCGTTAGCAGCCCAACTAAACCGCTGGGGCTTCTTCCAATTCTGAAAGAAAAGAAGTTAAATTTGACTTATAATGAGGCCAACCTTATTGTGCTTGGTGCTACTGCATCAGCGCATGTGTGTTGGCTTGCGATCCAGGTGGTTGGCAGGTTGAAACCCAGGAGCTGCTCTGCGAGAAAGACTGGGCTTTGCGCTCCGCTCGACAGTCACCGCTCAGAAACCCACAGGAGGATCCGCCCTGAGTCAGGTGATGGCCTTGAGTTTGGATGTTGTGGTTGCTTCAGTGTAGGTAACAGGACCCTGCAGCCTTCATCAGTTTGATTTTCATGTAGCAGCAACTACATTCATAGAAGGCTGTCTGCTTGATCCACTCCGAAATTCAGGAGAATTTAAAATCTTCATTATAATTCAATCTTTACCTTAAGAAGAAAAGTAAGTGATGACCCTTACTTTTTCAACCTACACAGCACTGGTAGACAAGAAAAACCAAGAGGGAAATACAAGGTATTCTCTAATACAAATCACATAGTCTTGGGGAAAGTAGCTTTCTTTTTAGTTTAAGAATTTTGAATCGTTCGTAAAAGATATTTGTAAATATAACATTCATTTTAGAATGAAGTTTGCTTCAAATGGAAGGAACCATTTGTTGTTCTTTCATATTTCATTGTTTATTAAAAAGTCCATTGATAACTTTCTCAGCTGATGGTTTTAAATCTTTGGTGATCCTTTTAAGGTCTAGCCAATTTTCTTGGAGATGAGGTCAGAGATTAAGGCTGGTGATGACATTTTCAGCTATTGGATGAGATAAAATATTTGGTAACACGAATATCAATGAGATACAAAGACATAAAGCTGTAAGAAAAGATAATTGAGAACTAAATCTTAGGTAACACATGAACCAATGATGTTCAGCCCTTATTACAGTTAAGAACACAGTGCTAACGGAAACATAAGGTCTGATGAAAATCAAGATGATTCTTGGGAGCAATAAATGTTTTTAGTTATATTTACTGCCAACTTGAAAACAAACGAAATTTTCTTTCTTTCTCTTTTTTTTTTGGCATCACTGCCCTCAGGTGGTGGGAGTAAGAGGCCCAGCCTTTGCTCTGTGGAGCTGGAATCGAACCTCCATCCCAGTGGGCCGCCGTCCCGCACACAACCACTACGCCACCGGGGCTCAGCCGAAATTTTCTTATCCATTCATTAATTCAACATGATTTATTAAGCCCCTGCTATGCTAGGTCAGGAGCCCTGGTGACACAGGTTGAGCTGCTAACAGCATGGTCAGCAGTTTGAAACCACCAGCATCTCTGAAAGAGAAAGATGAGGTTTCCTATTCCTGTAAATATTTGCAGCCTGGGAAATCCAGACTGTAATTTGTCCTATAATGTCACTATTAGTCACATACAACTCCATGCCACTGTATTTTTTTGGTGTGTCCCAGGTTCTGTCTCAATGCTTGAATCTATTGGTGAGCTTATAGACAAGATTCCTGCTCTTATGAAGACCGTTCTATCACTTTATTAGAAAGCACATGAAACGTAATTATTGTGAAAGTGAGTGGTTTTTGCCTCAAACATTTGAACACTTTGCTTCCCAAGAGTTTTTTTCTTAAGAAAATTACTAGCAAGGAAAAAAATTGAATTTGGTCGATTTGTTCAATCACATTAAGATGGTCTGATCATGATGATCCAAACATATTCTGCAAAGATCCTAAAGAGCAAGGATTCATTTACCATAGCCATGACTCTCCCCTACCCCTACAATGACCCATTAAATCAAGAGAGAGAGTGGTGTGGGAGAGAGAGACAGAGCAACAGAGAGAGAGAGAGAGAGAGAGAGAGGAGACATTAGTCATTAATAAAGATTACAGAGCTACAGGCACAGCAGAGTCGACAGACATTACCATAAAAACAGCAGCTAGCATTCTCTCCAACTCATGCCACACACCTGATGTGGACTCACAGGGGTTCCATTGGATAGGGTAGAATTAGCCCTGTGAGTTTCCAAGACTGAAATTGTTGATGAGAACAGAACACTTCCCTCTGGGGAAGTGGTCAATGGATTTGAACTGCAGATCTTGTGACTGGGGGCCCAACAAGTAATCTGTGCTCTACCAGGGTTCCAGGTGAGAATGATAGAACATACTTAACACTACATAGACAAAAAAGCAACCCTTTATAGCACAGCCTTGTTCTTATAGGACTTTAGCTGAGAAATTATTGCAATAACAGAATCATAACGAGCAAATATCCCTTGTACATTGTTAAGGTCATCTTGAAAATAAGTGTCATGGCAAAGCCATTGACAATTTTAAGGCAACTGCATTTTAGGTTTATGATATATGGTGTTCACTTGATTTTTCCCTTTGTGAATATTGTTGGCATAACTGCAAAATTTAATTAGACCATGCAACATTTTAGTACAGAACCATATAACATTAGATTTTCCAGAATGCTAATTTGGAACTAAACTGATCTAACTACTTGAAAGCTCGACTTTACAGAGTGTCACACTGGCAAACAACACTCTGTCTCAAGAGAGATTAACCTTGTAAGCAAGCTATGCAGGTGATGCAAATCCAGTTAATCTCACCCCCACACAAAAAGTTAATTGCATTGGCAAAGACGTTGCCTCTGATCTCTCTGCAGTTATATAATTAGAGATTGAGCCGTTTAGACGAACTCTATTCTAATTGATAAGCAGTCAGAAAGCAATCCTCAAGACTTTCTCCTTTTTCCGTCTGAGTTCCGACATATGGTGATAAATGTACAAATTGGTGCCCTTGGCTTCATATGCCTTAAAATTAAGTTTGCTTGTCAATCTGTAGTTCAAGATATATGGTATTTAGACCAGGACCAAATTCACTGCCACATACTGAATCATAATTGTACAGAGCTTCAAGGGGTAAAAACTCAATGGAGCTTTCCATGTAATCTGTGTCAATCACTTAGCAATTCATATTCTAATTTATCTAATTTTAATTTTTTGACACAAAATGGCATAACCAAGACATTTCCTTACCACTTGTGGAATTTGTGACCAAAACAGAGTGTGGCTCTATATCTGGTATATGATAATGCTGATAATTAAAATGTAGAACACTTAACATTCAGCTGTGGCCTCTGTAAATCTTCAGTTTTTAATGTACATTCTTTTCATAGGTTTTCTGGAGGTTAAGTCTGATTAAAGAAACTAGAAAAGAATTCTTACATAAATTATAAATTCCATTGAAATAGATGCTAGGCAGACATATTTTTAAATACATTTCTTCTAAGACAATCATGAAAATTGTCAAAAGAAAGGTGTCACTAACAAGAGTTAATCAGAAAATAGGAAATTGAATTCAGAGGAGTGGAAATTGTCAGAACAATAAATTAAAAATTGTGGTCAAACATCAGTACATAATTTGATACTCAAGAATCTTTATTGGAAGGGAGAGACTAAAGAACTCATACATCAACCCATTTTCATGTGTTTATAGATAGAGATGAATTTCCATCTGATGATTGCTATATCATCTAATTTTTTCTTCTGAGCCATTCAATTACCTTTTACCACATGAACCAATGTGCCAAAATTTTTATCCCATGCACTTATCTATGGTTTTGCAGTTGCTAAGCAACTAGACTCTGCTTGCAGGCAGAAGGGAATAGGGAAAGTTCATTCCAAAGTTATCCATCCTTGCTGAGTTCATCAGAACACCAGCAAGAGATTCTATACGCACATCTTTTTTTTTTGAAATTATAGATCAGATGCTTCCACATGTCTCCCTATAAAACAATTGGGCTTAGAACATGGATGATAACAACAGCAACAAAAATCCTTAAGCGGATCTCACTGTATCTTCCTGAAAAAGCAGTAACTTTACTTTTTAGTGCAAAGTTTGTTCTTCAATTCATTGTACTTCTATTTTTTGATAATATATTTAATGGCCTGTTAGGGAAGGACCCAAGACTTTTACTGAAAGTCCTAGTGGGGGGCTGGGGCCAGGGGTGAAGAACCTTAGTGTTGGCCCATGGTTCGGTGTTTGTCTGCAAGCTAGGTCACATGCACCAGCTTTCCCAGGAGAGAAAGATTTAGCACTTGGTTTCCAAAAACTGTAGACTTAGACACACTCTGGAGCAATTCTCATCTGAGCAGAGGTCACTATGGGTCAGTATCACTTGATGACAATGGATCAGGTTTTTGGTTAGGTGTGGTGTGCACATTTGTACTATGGACATGTGCCTCTCTGATTTTATAGAATTAATCTCACACCATATTTGATAGACTGTAGGCAGAGTAATAGATAGACTGATAGATAACATTGATAATCCAATTAGTTAAAAGGATTTTGGGGCTGAGCCCCGATGGTGTAGTTGTTGTGTGCAGGTCTGCGGCCCACAGGATTGGTGGTTCATATCCACCAGGAGCTCTCACCAGGGGCAGTAATGCCCACACACAAAAAAAGGAGTTCAGTATACCATAGTGTATTTCAGGTGTGAATGTGTCACAGTTTATGTCAGGCTACTTGTTATCCAGTATTACCAGTATTCCTCCTAGTAATTAGTAATTTTCAATTTTCTTCATGTAGCCACTTTTAAATGGTTTACTCAACTTTATTTTATGTCTCCATCCTTTTTAACTTTTATCAAGTCATTTTCAAATGTTTTAGTCAATCATTGTATGCCTCTTCCTTTGAAAACTGAACTCAAGTAGAGTGTCTACTAGTAGCAGTTAATGTGGTTGCCTTCCAGAATTCGTTATCTCCCTTCTTTTCCTCCTTGATTTCTATTATAACCCTATTTACCATGTTTCTCTCTGTAGGGGGCCATATACTAAGTGTCTTAAAGGTTAGGATATTTTATGCATTTCTTTTTGTACAGAATACCTCTAGAATTGTCTGATTGCTTCTTCGTTTAGCTTCTTTAATCCAAGATGTTTTTCCATATCTACACATATGGTGATATTTATTTTCCATTTCCCTTCTTCTATGTAAGTTACCTTTCTGATCCTATTTGGAATGCTTTTGATTTGAAGTGTCAGAAACTTGGCTAACAATGACATGAACACAATAACTCTTTTTCTCTCATATCTGCATCTCTATAATGAAAGCATCACACACACACACACCACACACCTGCCACACACACCTTTCCTTCCAGTCCATCTAAAGTGCAAACTAGTAATCTGAGAATTTAATAAATTTTCCTTTTCCATAGCTCACAATTGATTGATCACCCAGTTTTGATATCATTTTATGTCTGCCACCTCTTCCATATCCTCTGAGCTACTCTAGGAGTTTAAACTAATATAATTTATTGTACTATCCCTTTGAGCGAATTCACTACTTCACACTTATCTTCAAGTATATTTCTCACAGATCTTGCAATATTATATTGTCTTATACTTATTAAACAGATTTCCATTCCTGTTAAAATCCAAAATCTTCATCACCATGAGGACAATTAGCCAATCCTCTGACATATCTTAAAAAGCCCTTCTTGGTCTTGCCACCCACCATCGGACTAGCTTTGCCTCCCATCACCTTTCAGGTGAAACTACGCTCTCAGCTGTCCCCCAGGCACAAGTTCAAGCAGTGACACAGACCAACTGTAATAATATGTGTTGACTGAATCATGGATGAATGACTTCTCTGCTCTTTGAGCCAGAATGCATTATGACACCCCAGTTCAAATCCAAAGGGACAAGGGGATGTCTTTTTCACAGATCATTGCTCACTCTCTAGCAAGAAGAGGAATTGCTTAGCTGTCGTTAATATTGGGCTAATGCAGCTTTTAAATCAATGGGATAACTCATCACCATGTGATAGCCCATATAAGTCCATTTGTCTTTCTACACTAATAATTTGTTTTTCTATTAATATTCAGAGCACTCATAAGAAGTTACTTATCATATTGCCTATTGGAATCCAGCAGCACCAGCCCAGTTTCAACTATGCCAACATTGAAATAGAGCTTTTGAGCACATTTTATGCAGAGTTCGCAAGGACAGCATTTGATTAAACAGGGACATTTGTTCTATTGTCTTGGGGTACTCAATGTTGTTTATTGACTTGGCTACCTAAAATCTAATGTTTTTAAGAAGCAAACCATTTCCTCCAGTTTTTCCTAAAGGAGAAATTGATGGGAAAGAAATGGTAAAGGGTACCTAGCAAATCCAAAGACGACTACAACCATTTATATTAGCTCTTGGGGCTTGAGAAGAATCCTTGTTCTCTGAGACCATCAGGTAGCTCTGTCATCTAGAGTTTGGATGCTGACTATGTTCTTTCGATTCTGAGTGGAGACCTGCCTCCCAGGCCTGAGATGCAGCTGTGCTTTCCAGGACCTATGTGATAGCCATCTGCCTCTTTGGCTTTGCCAGAAACTGTTTTTGTACTCCATCTGAGTGGTGACCCCTCTCCATGACACAGATAACTTTCTTCTATTCCTTGGGCATAATAGTCACTCTCCTTTGCCTTATGATAACCTCATGTTCCTGGCATGCTTTATTGATAACCCCACCTTCTGAGCCTGACTTTTTGAAGCAGAGCATGCGTTGGCGTTAAGGGCTTGCTAGGGACTTTCACATCTCAGGCACCATGATCTCTCTCTTTGAGATCCCAGAAGTTGTGATCCTGTCCTTTGAGAATAAGTTAGCTCTCCGTCCAGTGTTCTTTTGAACAATGCTTCTGATCTCCAAGCTTCTGCAAGCTTTTCCCCCCCATTTCTTTTCTTGGAAGGCAACAGGGTAGCTCCTTTGGCCTGTTCCCTTCCTGGGAATTTCAAGAGAAAGACAGCATTCTTCTGTTTGCTTTTTCTCTATTTCCTTCACACTAAACTGATGAAGTCAATGCTAATATTTAGTTTTAGTTAGTCATAGGCTTAATCTTTTAGCCAAACATTACATAGTCAGGTCCTTGGTGAAAACAACACTCATTCATATCTAAACTTCTCCAACTGTGTGTCACAGTCCCAAATGGGACTGAAGTCGGAGTTTTGAAAAATTTGACAACAGTAAATGGTTTCTAAATTCTTAAGACCAAAATTAATTCAAAAGAAAATATTTAATGAGCTTGAGGTATTTTATAGCAACTTCTTGTGTTGAAAATTCCTTGGGTGAAAAGGAGTAATGAGCAGAAAAATTATGAGGAATAATTATAAAGCAGAGTTTACCAAAAGTTTAGATTTTGTTCTCATTTTAAAGAGTGCATTTTTAAGTTTACTTCTTTCCTCTCACATTTTCCTGTAAGTTCCCCAAAGAAACCACAGGACCACTTTATGATTTTGCTTAATAAGTTTCTCAGCTTGATATCAAAATTCATAATTAAAAAGTTCTATCTTTCACCAGTTAAACATTAATCCATTCAAGTTCATTGACACTCTCTAAAAGAAGCTTAACTCTTTCCCCATTTTCTAATCACATGATCATCATTTTCTTCTAAAGCTTCACTAAAAGTATACCTTTTTAGCAACATTCTTTTGATGAAGTCAGACTTTGTCGAGTTCTCTCCATGTGTCAACCTTCACCAGAATTGGAGACATTCATTATTCCACCCACACTCTCTTCAAGACAGCCTAGATATTGACTATGGGTCCTTAAAACTCTCCCAGTCTCAACTCATTGCTCAATTCCTAAGCCATTTCTGAATATTTGGATCTAGTAGTGAGGACCCCATTCCTCATACCAAATTCTATCATGGATGGATGGCTTATCAGATAAATTATTTTTTCACAGTTCAGGAAGTGAAAAATCCTAATTCTGGTTGCCAGCTCCAAGGAAAAGCCTTCGTCCCCAGTTCTGGGGGAAAGTTCATTTTTTTTTCTGCTCTCGGCCCTGTTACCATGTGACTATATAGTTGTTGCTAGGCGTCACCAATGGGCTCCAACATGTAGGGAACCGGAGCACAGGAGAAGGCGACAGTGCCGGGGACTGTGCCACCCTCACAGTTGTTCCTTGACTTCATTGCTGGGTGCGTCTTAGCATCTCTCTCACCTGTCTCCTTCACTGCTGATGACTCTGGCTACCCAGACGAGATCATGTCAAGATGCAACTCATATGAATCCGACTTCATGAACATAAAATAGAACAATTCCCAAGTGGTTTCATAATCATATGTATAAGGATTACATTTTACAAAACCTTTGGGGGGATGGGAGGAGATATCATTCAAGTCACAGCACCTATGATTTGAAAAGTAGTGTGCATAAGTCATTTTAAAAAGTCCTTTTTTGAGTTCCAAAGAAAAAGAAGATGATTATCAGCATGCCGGATGCTGCTGCTGTGACTAGGTGTCAGTGAGTCCATCCCCCTCACACAGACCAGACGCAGGACGGAACAAAACACTGCTGCCCTTGCAGTTTTTATGTGTGAGCCCATTGTTGTTACTACTGCATAAACCCATCTCAACAGCGGGGCCTCCTACTCCCCCCAGAGGGCAGTGATGTCCCCCCTAAAAAAATCCATCTCAACAAGGATCTCCCTGTCATTTTGTTGTTGTTGACCCTCGAGAATGATGTGCTTGACTAGGGTCTGAATCATCCTGGGTACCACATAAAGACTCGTGTACAAGTCATTTTCCAGCACATTTTTAATGTTGTATTTGTAGTAAAATTAGATACCTCTGCTGAAATTCAGGTTAGTTTATACTCAAGTATATATGGTACTTGTCTAAATCACATGAGAACCTGTCTGGTCTCCCTTGATTCTAAAGCAGCGGTTCTCAGTTTGTGGTTTGCAACCCCTTTGGGGGTCGAACAATCCTTTCACAGGGGCCTAACAGTAGTAGATTCCTAACAGTAGCAAAATTAGCTATGAAGTAACAACAAAAATATTTTGTGGTTGGGAGGTCACCACAACATGAGGAAATGTGTTAAAGTATCACAGCATGAGGAAAGTTGAGAACCACTGTTCTCTTTTTTTTTTGGGGGGGGGGCATCACTGCCCTCAGGTGGTGGGAGTAGGAAGTCCAGCCTTTGTTCCATGGAGCTGGAATCGAACCTCCATCCCAGTGGGCCGCAGTCCCGTGCACAACCACTACGCCACCGGGGCTCAGCCCGAGAACCACTGTTCTAAAGCATATTCTGGCTTCAACTCTCCTAAGATATTGTTAATAATTTTTCTTAAAACCCATGGCATATTTAAGATTCTTCATAAACACCATCATTCCAAGGCCCTAATTTTTCAGACTTCCTAATTTGCTATGTAGATTTTGCAGGTATATGAAGTGACAGGAAAGACCTGTCTCAGGTCAGGTACACCTTCATCTTCAAAGAGACATTGTTTTGTTTTTTCAACAATTCAGAGCTATCTCTTGCAGCAGATTTGGTTAATGCAACATATGGTTGAATTATTGCTCCTTGGGCATTGATTATGGACCCAGGGATAACAAATCCTTCCTTGACCACTTTCACCTTGTCTTCATTTAACATGCTGCCTATTGGTCCATTGGTTAGCATTTTCATTTTCTTCTTGTTGAGCTATAACCTACAGTGAAGACTTTGTAGGGTTTTTGATATTTCCTAATCACAGTCACATGCAGGTTGGGCTTACTATAGATGGTTAAAGAGTCTTGCTCCATTCCTTAATCTGCATTCCTCTTCAAATAGTTTAGCTGTCTGATCATTTACTCAGCATACTGATTGAATAAGTGTGGGGAAAGAATGATGCACAATTTTCCCAATTTTAAATCATACAATATCTCCTTGGTCTTTTCCAACCACTGCCTCTTGGTTCTTGGACAGGAATTGTAATAGACAAAGATTTGATCAGCTTAGATATATGTAAAATAACTTTTGAAATGTCTCTTACATGGAAAATTCATTGCAACTCCATAATGTAATTGTTTTGATAACAACGAGAGAAATAAATGACAGAATTTTGGGAGAGTGATATATTTTCTCTTTAATTTATGCAAAGAAGTCATCAAATACAATAAGTATCAACAAAAAGATAAAAGGAAAATGTTAAAATAGAAGTGGGGAAAAATAGAATAGTGGATGGTGGAGATACTGGGTTTAAAGGAATTGGGATGTACCTTTGTTTTTCCTCTAATTTACTTAGAATTCATACAACATTTCATGGCATCTTAAGTTTTTTGTTTTTTGTTTTTGTTTTTCCTTTTTCATCTCAAGAACGACCAACATTTCTCAGAAGGCCAATAAACCAGGTGGTGTTGGAGGAAGAAGTTGTAGAATTTCGATGTCAAGTCCAGGGAGATCCTCAGCCAACCGTAAGGTGGAAAAAGGATGACGCAGACTTGCCAAGAGGAAGGTAAGGACTTCCTTTGGATAGATAATTCTTAGATCACAATCGCTTCTTTGCACAAAGCAAGTATACTCAATATCATAGTCAAAATCTCCTATATCTTGGTTTGTACTGATTGCACTATTATTACATAAGCAAAAAAAAAAAAAAAGACCTGATAGCTTGTATATGCTAAAAAAAAAAACAAAAACCCTAATCTGTTGATGTCATTCATTCTTTGAATATCCACATGCATGCCAGATCTTCTATAATTTCTTTTATTCTCAAATGCCATCAATTCCCAAATTGACTTCTGCCTTCTGGCGCATGCTATATTTGATAATATGTTTTTGCTGTATTACCAGCCATTCATGCCGAGTGTCTCCATCAACTACTGCTCTGCTTATTTCCTGTTCCAGAACCCACAGTGGAGACCCTCTGCCTTTGCTTAGTCAGCAGTGGTTCTCAACCTGTGGGTCATGATCCCTTTAGGAGTTGAATGACCCTTTCACAGGGGTCACCTAAGGCAGTGGTTCTCAACCTTCCTAGTGCTGCAACACTTTAAAATAGTTCCTCATGTTGTGGTGACCCCCATCCATAAAATTATTTTTTTGGGGGGGGCATCACTGCCCTCAGGTGAGAGTAGGACATAAAGTTATTATTTTTTTTTTGGGGGGGGCGCATCACTGCTCTCCGGTGGTGGGAGTAGGAGGCCCAACCCCACTGCTGGAATTGAACCTCCGTCCCAGTGGGCCGCAGTCCTGCGCACAACCACTATGCTACCGGGGATCAACCCCGCAGGATGTATTTTCATTGTTACAAATTGAACATAATTAAAGCATAGCAATGAATCACAAAACAATATGTAATTATATATTGTGAGATAATTATTTCTAAGTATAAGTCAATGAAATTTTGTCTTGAAGCCTGGTATAGCATGAGTAATAGTCTTCACACATGGTACTCATATGTGGGAATATCTGCATGTGGACGGACCCACCTGGAAACTGATGGAGGAGTAGAATCTCTATTCCTAAGACCATTGGAAATATATGTCTCAAGCAACTCCTGTGAAAGCATGAACCCCAAAGTGGTCTCAACCCACAGGATGATACCCACTGGTCTAAGACTATCATATGATTAGTTGATGGTGTGGATACCTGGCTGTGCTGCAGTTATATGTTGGTCTGTGATTGGAATGCTCCATAGTTCACAAACACCAGAAGCTTCAAATGAGAAAAACAGGACTTTATACTTCCATAAACAGTTACCCATAGTGGAGGTCACTGTGCAAAGACTAGATGGCAGCTAGTTTTGTTTGAATGTTTAATTGATTTTAAGGTCTGACACAAAGAGTGATATTTTACACAACCCTGGAAAGACAGCAAATACTCTCTGGATTTTGAATTATCAGTTGCCTTGTTATTATAAAGGCCTTTCTCCTTCAAATTTCGCCCAGTCTTTCTATCAACAAAGAAAAGATATTCAATATGTACATATAAGGAATATACACTAACAATCACAAACCTCGCTTTTGCAATTGATCACCTGATCGTAACTGATAGGTATGCTGCCTTCTTCTACTACCCCACTCCTGGCACCAAGAGTGTTAGACAGAGTTCTCGAGAGAAACAAAATCAGGACACTAATAATTATATATATATATATATATATATATGTAGATAGATAGGTATATAACATAAAAATAAATAGTTAATTAATGTATAAATCAGTATGAACAGCTTGGTGCATCTCACTTCTGTGAGACAGCTAGTACATTGGCTGTCCTTCAAGTCTTGAGGGCTGCTGAGTAGTCTTCTGTAGAGCAATTTAGGCTATCCAGTCACAGGCAGAAAACAGTAAGGCAGGTCGCCAACAGTCAGCCAGATGACAGGGTCCAACAGTCCCCAGTTTAAGAGCTGTATACTTCATTCACCAAGAAAGCAAAAGATCATTAAAAAGACTGGAAAGAAAGAAAAGATCAAAGGGTACATCAGAAGAGATTCTGCATGTTACTTTCAATCAGAGAATAGCAAAAGATGAAATGATGTGAAGACAAAAGAGCTGAACAGAACATTTCAAAGGCAGCCTGAGAAGACAGTAATGAAATGTGCACAGCCCTAGAGTTTGAACACCAAAAAGGAAGAACCTCCGTGGCATATCCGAAACTGAAAGAAGTCAGGAACATTTCAAGCTTCAAGTTGCTGTGTTAAACGTTTCTGTGAACAAAATGTTGAATGATGCATCAATCATCAAAAGGAAATGCAAAGAATGCACAGCCATTGTACCAAAAAAACTGGTTCTCATTCAACCCTTGTGAAAGGTAGCATATGAGCAAGACACAATGGATTGAAAGAAGTTCAAGCTGCACTGAAAGCCTGAGCCAAAAGCAAGATTCCAAGAATTGGAGGAATGCCACTTGAAATATTTCAATAGGCTGATGGAGCACTGGATGCCTTTACTATTTGATCTTTGTATATCTGGAAGACATCTCCATGGCCAACTGGCTGGAAAAGATACATATTTATACCCATTTGGAAGAATGGTGGCCCAGCAAAATGTGAAATGATAAATCAGGATTATTGATATCACTTGCAAGTAACATGTTACTGCAGATCCCCCAACACTGTTTGCAGCAGCATGAAGGAGCTTTCAGTGATTCAGGCTGGATTCAGAAGATGTGGAACAAGAAATATCACTACTGATTCAGATGGCTCTTGGCTCAAAGCAGAGAATACTAGAAAGATGCTTATTTGCGTTTTATTCACTATACCAAAGCATTCAATTATGCAAATCATAAAAACAGCTATTAATAGCCTTGAGAAGAATAAGAATTCCCAAACCAAACAATTCATTGTGCTCCTGCAGAACATGCACATGGATCAAAAGACAGTTGTGAGAACAGAATAAGGAAATGCTGCATGGTTTAAAATCAGAATAGGAGTACATCAATGTTGTACCCTCTCACTCTACTTGTTCAATCTTTGTGTGAGAAAATAATCAGAGAAGTTGGATTATATATAGAAGAATGCAGCAACAGGTTTGGAGAAAGACTTACTAGCAACCTGCAATATAAACATGATAAGACCTTGCTTGCAAAAAGTGAGAGAATTTGTTGCACTTGGCTGAGGATGATCAAGAATTGTAGTCTTCATTGGATTACAACTCAATATAGAGAAACCACATTCTTCACAACTGGACCACAGTATGGTTACATCATGATAAGTGGAGAAAAGTTTGAATTTGTCAAGGATTCATCTTTACTGAATTCATGAGTGATGCTCACGGAAGCAGCAGTCAGAGATCGAAAGACATGCTGCATTAGGTACATCTGCTGTATTAAGAAGCCAGGATAGTATTTTGAGAATGAAGGTGTCCCGAACCCAAACTATAGTTACTTCACTTACCTCCTACATATGTTAAAGTTAGACATTGAATAAGGAAGACAGGAGAAAAGTCAATCGCTTTGAATTGTGGTGCCGGTGAAGGATATAGAAAGTGCAATGGACTGTTTAAGCAACAAACAAATCTGTCTTGGAAGAAGTAAAGCCGGAATGCTCCTTAGAGGTAAGGATGGATAGACTTTGTCTCCCTTACGTGGACATGTTGGTAGCACAATAATAAGTTGACAAAGTGAGAAGAGATTGAGGTTGCCAAGGATTGCCCCTTGTTTGCATCTATGGCTATTGCTCGTAGAACTGCAAACAGGATATCCAACAAGACATTTCATTTGTTAATCTTCTGTATGAGACCCCTTTAAAGTGTTGAAAAATCCAGGAGTAAGATGCACCTGGTCCCAGCCATGGTATTTTCAATCACCTCATATGCATGTGGACATTGCATAAGGAACAACTAAGAAGAGTCAGCACATTTGAACTGTGGTACTGGAGAAGAATATTGATAGTACACTGGATTGCCAAAAGAATAAACTAATTTATCTTGGAAGAAATACAGCCAGAATTCTCCTTAGAAGTGAAGGACTGCAGGTCTTTGTGTCATATACTTCGGTCATGTTCTCAGGGGAGACTAGTCTTTGGAAAAGGATATTGTGTTGACAAAGTGACTAACAATGGGCTCAAACATAACAAGTTTGAGGGGAGCACAGGAGTTTGCAGTGATTCAGACTATTGTATATAGGGTCATGATGGTGGGAACTTACCTCACGACAATATTTGATTGGATTTCTCAGTCTTTTCCATGAATATTTTCATTTTTGAATGATAACCAAATTTTCAGTTACTTGATGTAAGGTAGTGGATTCAGTTGCCATGTTCTCCTTTCACTTCTATGATTGAATGATTCTCTATGGTCTCTTTATTATTCTGACATTACACATTTGGAGAAATAGTATTGACCAAATACTGTATAGAGATCCTAATCCTGAATTTGGGTTTGCCAGTGTTTTCTCATGAGGTTGCCGGGTTTATGTGGTTTCCAGGAAGGCCACCACAGAGATCAAGAATTTACCAGGCCACAACATTTAAGTATATGATAGCTACATGACTTCACTGATGCCTTTGTTCCTTCGTGATCATTAAAAGGTCAGAATAAAAATAGATTAAAAAACAAGCTTGAAGAGATGATTGCACTTAATGGATGTACATTTTTTAAATACATAAAAGAAGACTCATTCAAGTATAGTTTTATTTTTCCATTTAGTGCAGATGTTAGGTCATAAGACTGGCAACTTTAACTCTTATACTAGCTTCATATTACCCAGTTCAACTAGTTCCACATCTGAAGCATACATTGCAATTCAACAAAGGGTATTAAACCAATCTCTTTCTTTTAATTTCCTTAGGAAAAAATGTTTTTAAAATGTGTGATTAACAAGGGCTTTAATAGCTAGACTGAAATTTGGAGAAATCTTGCTACAATTTTTAAAACATTTTCCTCATTTTGACCTCTTTATTCTTTTATATGGGCATTCTTTTGTTGTATTGCTTTTGTAACTGACTAAATAATTTTAAAGTAGTAGGGAAATGGAGGTGGCTATGTAAGCTGTAAATTGTATGTTAGAAAGGTTTAAAGCATGGATCAGTGTAATATAGAAATTGAGGTCAGTCTTTTGATCATGATAGAAGTCATACATTTTCTCCTGAATTCCCAATCTTTAAATAGTATCTCAAAGAAGCTTATTCATTCTTAGGCCTGTATGTATTAACATAAGCCTCACTTATGCATAACGAAGTAGAAAGCAACCTCTTTTCTTGGTGAGGAATAACAGTAATGACTTTTAACCAACTATTGCCTAAATCAACAACATTGATTCTATTACATTATTTAGGTTTCAGAGAGGAAGATGGCCATTGTTCTTGGATAAGCAATTGTATGGAGTGGTGTGGAAGTTGACATTTCTTTGGTGTAACATTTAATGAAATTTGAATAAGATTTGTGTAGTGGTTCATTCATGCTTAATACATTTATAGTGATGCTTTTTAGGCCAGCTGTATTGCCTATAATTACTACGTAAGTAATATGTGACTATTTTTCTCTCAGAGACAAGAAAAGCTTTTCAGTTCAAGTTTAAATTTATGAAATGCTGTGATAGCTATTAAACCTTCAAAAGAAGAAGATATTTGTGTCAACCTTTTAGTAACCAGAGATAAATTAGGAAGTTATTTTTTTTTTCATTTACCATGGAAATATTTTTTGAGCAGTACTCATATACCACTTTCTTTTAGTGAGCTTTACACATTGAATCATGCTCAGGCATGTACTTTCCTTAATCCAATTACAAAATACTTTCAGTTAGTTTAATTAAAGACATTTAATGTCAGTAGACATTTTCTGTGTGAATGTTAAAGTGAGGTTGGAAAAGTGCAGTTTCACAATGGTAGTAGCAACCTCTCTGTTCTGACAAGGGAATGGGTATTTATGTACTTGGACATTTTCCATATCAAGAAGTGAGCCTCCATCTTATCCATGTTGCTTTAGTTTGGTGACCTCTAATCAGGACTGACTCATAGCAGCTGGCTGCCCCCATCCCATCTTGACAATCATTGTCAGGCTTGAGCAATGCAGCCATGTGGCCAGTATGTCTTGTTGAGAGCCTGCCTCTTCATGACTACTCATGTACTTTATCCATGATGTCTTCTTCCAGGAACTATCCCTCCTGCTATCATGCCCCAGTACAAGAGAAAGAGTCTTCCCACCACTGGTTCTCAGAAGTACTTGATTTGTACCTTTTCCATGAAAAATGTGTCTTCTTTTTGTAGACCCTCTCATACTTAATCTTCTTTGCTACTATTGTAACTCAAAGGCATCAATTTGACTTTTATTTTCCTTATGAATTGCCTAACATTTTCATGTGCATGAGGTGATTGAAAAGACTGGATTAAGAAAGAAGCATGTTTGTCTTCAAAGTGACATTTTTACTGCTACATACACTATAAAGAGATTTTTGGCAGCAATTTTCCCAATGTTCTTTGCCATTTGGTTATTTTACTCTTACATCTGTGGGCATTGTTATAATTGTGACTCCAAATATAATGGCATCCTTCTTTGAGCACTTTCACCTTTTCTCCATGTAACTTATGATAACATTGCCTTCTGGTGAGTTGTGAGAATTTTGGACTCAATATATTGAGAATAGTACTGTGTGCCTGTAGTCTTTAATTTTCATCAATACGTGTTCAAGTCCTTTTTTCTTGAGCAAGCAAGGTTGTGCCATCTACATATTTATTACCGATTTTCATTGAGCTTTCCTCCAAGTCAGATTTCCTAATTCTTCTTCATGTAGTTTAGCTTCTTGAATCATTTGCTTAGCACACACATTGGAAAAGTCTGGTGAAATGATAAAACCCTGATGCACTTATTCCTTGATTTTAAACCATACAGTAGCTATTTACTTTGCTCAAACATGTCCTTCTTTATCTATGTACAGGTTCCCCATGAACACAAATGAATATTATGAAATTCCCATTCTTCACACTGTTATCCCTAGCTTGTCATCAGTCATATTGTAGGATGTCTTTGACTAGTCAATAAGATATAGTTAAACATGATTGTAATATTGTCTGTTTTCAGTCTAAGGTCATATGCTAAAAGCAGTATCTTTGGTTTCATAGCATCTTCCCAACGTGCTTATTGATTACAGAAATTTCTGAAGTTATTATCATTTCATATTTAAAATGTTCAAAATGGAAAACAAAAAAACAAAACAAACCTTTTGGTTCTTTGTTTATGTGTGGGTATAACTATGCCAAGAACCAATATGATATTATATATGAATACATATTCAATTAGAATATATTCAAATGTAATAGTTATATAGTCAATTTGAATGTACATTCAAATAAATCAACAACACTGGCTTATCAAAAGATGAGACATTTACAGATTAGTCTGAAATGGTAATTGGAGGTAGAGGCGAAGGGGGAAAGTTATTTTATAGTTTATCTTCTTTTGTGTGTGAAGCACAATTTTTGTTTTTATTTTATGTAAATTGGATTCAACAATAGAAAAAAACCTTTTCCCTCTGAATATGTTACAGAAAGAAAATCAGAATTTTCCCTAAGTTCATCTTGGATACCACAACTTTCTTTCTCAAGCAAATCTAGAACTTGTGTTGATTTGTACCTCCAACAGATTTTTCATGAAGTGCTTCATGTGACAGAAGTCCCTTCCATTTATAATAAAAGAATTGATCTTTCAGATTGTCATGCTACATCTAACTTGAGTGATTTAAAACAAACAAACAAACTAACAAAAAACCACCTTAGGTCATATCAAGCACACACAGGGAGGTTCAAAAATTTCATACAAAGTTTCCATTATCCAAACACCAACACAAAAGGTACAGAGTCCACAGGTGAATGCAATAACAATGAACATCAATGGCCTGACCTCAGGCATTGAAAGGCAGAGGCTAACTGATTGGCTCAGATATCATCCCCCTTGATCTGCTGTCTACTGGAAACACAGGTCAAACTTGCAGAAAAAAATCAGGTTGAGAATTAAAGGGTAGAGAAAAATATACCAAACAAATGTCAATGCAAAAAAGCAGGGTTAGCAATCTTAAAAGCTGACAAAATTGGTCCCAAGGTACAGGGGAACACAAGCGATAAGGAGTGGCACTATGTAATGCTCAAAGGAACAGTAGACCAAGAACCAATGAGCATAATAAATACATATGCACAAAAGACCCACAGAATTCATAAATCACAATCCAAAATATGATAAAAGAAATCACAGGTTCAACAGATTTAGTAGGTGACTTTAATACACCACTCTCTGAAAAAAATCACAAGGAAAAATGTTTAACAAGGAGGCTACAGATATAAACAACACAATTGGACAACTGGACCTGTTAGATATTTTCAGAGCTTTCCACCCGAATGCAAAAAAGAAAAAAACACATTCTTTCTAAGCCCACATGGCATACACTCAAATATAGACCACATGGTGAGGTACAAATTAAAACTGAGTAATTTCAAGCACATACATATAGTAATTAGACAGACATCTCTCTCTGACCACTATGACATAATGCTGAAAATCAAATATGTATGATACTTCATACTTCATCATCAAGAAGCATGATGAAGAAAACAAGGGAAAACAATTGGAGGATGAATAACTCTCCATTGAAAAAGGAGTGGATACTTGCCCAGATCAGAGATGAAATCAGAAAGTTCCTAGAATCAATATGAATGAAAATATGATGTACCAAAACCTTTGGCACTCAACAAAGGCATTCATCAGAGGAAGGCTGACAGTAGTACATGCACACATGAAAAAGGAAGAGAGTTTTATGTTCGATATTTTGGCACAAACCTTATACTAATTAGTATAACAGAACAACCCTGCTTATAGCAAAGGAAAGAAATAATAAAAAATCAAAGATGAGAGGGAAAACAAGAAAATGATAAAAAAAATTAATGTAGCTAGCTGTTTATTCTTTGAAAGGATTAATAGGATTGATAGACTGCTGAAAAACATAACTAAAAGAAAAAAAGTAACAAATTTCAAAAGCAAGGATGATAGATGAAACAGGGGACATTACAATGGACCCTAATGAAATCAAATGGATAAATGCACAGTACTATGAAGTGCTGTAATCTAGCAAATTCTAGAATTTGGAAGATATGGACAATTACTTGGAAACACAACCCCTCCTTAAACTATCTCAAATGGACATCCAGAACTTCAACAGACACATAGAAGACATAGACAAGGTTATTAAGGGATTACCAATAACAATTAAAAAAAATCCCCTGTTTCAGAAGGCTTCACAGGATAATTCTACCAAGTATAAGGGAAGAACTGACATAAATGCTGCACAAACTTTTCCAGAACATAGAAAAAGACAGAAAACTCCCAAAGTCTTTCTACGAAGCAAGTAAAGCTCTGATACCTAAAGTGGGCAGGGATCCCACAAGAATTGAGAACTACAAACTATTATACCTAATGAACATTGATGTACAAATCCTTAACAAAATACTGGCCAATAGAATACAAAAGCATATGAAAAAAATAATTTACCATGATCAAGTGGGATTCATACTAGGGAAGCAGGGATGATTCAACATACGAAAGACCATTAGTAATTTCACCACATTGACATGAAAAATTATAAGAACCACATGACAATGTTGATACATTCTTTAAAAGCATTCAACAACATCCAACACCCATTCCTGTTTAAAACACTCAAGAAGACAGGAATGGAGGGAATTTCCACAATATTATACAAACCATATATAAAAAAAACCAACATCCAGTGTGGTAATCAATGGAGAAAAGATGAAAACAATTTCACTCTAAAAGGTGATCAGACAAGGATTTCCCTTGTCCTCACACCTGTTTCTTATCATGCTAGAGAATCTAGCAAACAACATAAGAGAAAGAACAGATATACAAAGTATTTGTCTGGGGAAAGAAGAGGCTAAGCTATCATTATTTGCAGACAATATAATTTTATATATCAAAAATCCGCCAAAATTCCATAAGTGGCATGTTGGAAGCAATAGAGAAATGTAGCAAAGTGGAAGGATACAAGAGCAACAAACAGGAGTCTATTAGACTGCTATACACATCAGACAAGATCACAGAAGGAACAATTAAAAAGGTGTTACCCTTTACAATAGCCTAGGACAAATCAAAATATCTAGGGATATGCCTGGCAAAAAAACCAAATGATTTGTACAAGGAAAACTAGAGAATATTATTATAAGAAACCAAGAAGCTGAGCCCTGGTGGCGTAGTCGTTGTGCGCAGGACTGCGGCCCACTGGGATGGAGGTTCAATTCCAGCTCCACAGGAGCAAAGGCCGAGTCTTCTCCCACCACCAGAGGGCAGTGATGCCTCCCCCCCCCAAAAGAAACCAAGGGCAACCTCAACAAGTGGAAAAATATTCCATGCTCATGGATTGGAAAACTAAATATAGTAAAGATGTTAGTTCTGTCCAAGGAACTCTATAAGTTTAATGCTATCCTGATATGAATACCATCATCCTTCTTCAAAGAATTGGAAAATCTGATTACTAGTTTCAGATGGAGAGGGACGAAGCCCAGAATTAGCAGAGAATGCCCCCCAAAGAAGGACAAAGTGGGAGAACTTGCTCTACCTGACTCTAACAAATGTTATATAGCCACAGTAGACAGAACATTTTAGTACTGGTATAATGACAGATATTCAGACCAATGGAAAAGAGCTGAAAATCCAGAAATAAAAGCATCAGTATACACACGGTTGATTTTGGATAAGGGCTCAAAAGACATGAAATGGGATGCAGACGCCCTCTTTAATGATTGATGCTGGAAAAAAATGGATATCTACCTATAGAAAAATGAAGCAAGACCTTTACATCACTACATGCACAAAAATGACCTCAAAGTGGATCACAGACCTCAATGTAAAATGCCAATTAATTAGAGACACTAATGAGGGAATTGGGACAAACCTGAGAACCTTGACACAGGAGAACACAGACTTCAGATAATAGGGAAGGATACAATTACAGTTGAGTCGCAAATTGAAAATTGGGATCCACTGAAGATAAATCACCTGTGTACATCTAAAGAATGCATTGAGAGTAATAAGGGAACTCAAAGATTGGGAAACTTCTTTAGCAATGACACATCAGACAAAGGCCTGACTACTGAAATCTACAATACTTTACAAACACACATTATGAAAGAAACAGACTGCCCATTAAGGAGGTGGGCAAAGGACCTGAACAGAAGTTCACAGAAGCGGAAATCCAAATGGCTTATAAATATATATGAAAATGTTCCTGATTATGAGCCATAAGATAAATGCAAATTAAAACAATTATGAGATACAACCTAGTACACTCAAAGATAGACCAATTAAAAAATTCAGAGAGTAACAAGTGTTGGAAGGGCTGTGGTGAGATAGGAACTCTCCTTCCTTGCTGGTGTACCAGTAGGTATGTACAGCCATTATGGAAATCAATTTAGCAATATCTAACAGATGGAGATTGAGCTGTCATAGGACCCAGCAGTCCTCCTACTTGGCATATAGTGAAAGGAGGCAAGAAACAAACCACTGCCAGACATCTCTGCTCCAATGTTCTTCACGGCACAGTTCACAATTGCAAGGAGTTGGAAGCAACCCAAATTTCCATCAACAGTGAATGGATCAAAAAAGTGTGGTACATACATATAGTAGAGCACTATGCCTCCCTTAAATGCAACAATGAATGCATGAAGCACATTTCCAAGTGGGAAAAGCTGTAGGAAATCATGCCAAGTGAAGTAAGTCAAGCAAAAAGGACAAGTACAGCATGTCTGCTGAGGTATGCTTAAAAAACAAAAGCAAAACAACAACAACAACAACAACAACAACAACAACAACAATGGGCCTTAGGGGAAGAGCTACTATATACATACATCCTTGGGTTGAGGTACACCAACTATGGCAGGGGCCAAACCCAATCTAGGTATACATACTGCAGCCAACAAAGTAAGTGGGGGAAAAAAGAGACATGGGAAGGTGTGGAGCAGGGCACTAACCCACCTAAGGAGAGGATATTGGTTTTATCTCCACAGGAGTGGGAGAAAGAGGCCATTCTTCAACCCAATGTGTTACGATGTTAATGCATACTGGCATGTACCAGGGAACCAATAGAGAGGTCCCAATACCAACCAATTCCCTCAGAAGAATGCACTTCAAAGGACAGCAGCACTGCGTCTACAGCTTGGGGCATGTCAGATTAGATCACAGAGGAAAAATGAAAAGTGAGGGGAGGTCATCCTGATCCACCAAGCCCCAAGGACAATGTTTCAGCTTAGAATAGACAATGCACGGGAAGGACTATAGGGCCAACCCCAGCAAGGGACATGGCATCCCTCACTGAACCATAGTGCTGGGGAGGATAGTATTCTAGATACAGTGCAGGAATAATCAACGGCCTGGCCCCACCACTGGAACAGGGCAATGAGAGCAGGCACCAGAGCAGCAGCAGGAGCAGAGTGCTGAAACCCCCAGGGAATACCAGAAATAGACTTTCGAGATAGAATGTGGCACCCCATCAGACTCGACTGGAAAACACTTGGAAAGCCAACAAGTAGACCTTCAACTATTTATAGGCTTTTCCATTTTTGTCAGTTGCTTTCTTTTTGTTATTGCTATTTTGTTTGGGGTTTTTTTTGATGCTATTGTTTTTTGGTTTTGACTTCTTTTGTTGTTTTATATGGTTTTGCCTGATTTTTGCACTTACTAATGTATCTGCATGTCTATCTAGTTAAGATAGGTGGGATAAGTAACTCAGAGACGGAAAGAATGGGACCAATATTTTCGAAGGGGAGTCATGCAGGAGAAGGGGAGGTGGGAGAAAGGAAGTTGAGGCTAGCCCTAACTCAGGACAAGGGAACAACAAGTGAACTAAAGTCAATGGAAGGAAGGTCATAGGATGCCTAGTGTGGCTCAATCTAGGGCAAGGTAACAGGGAGGAATTGCTAAACCCAAAGGAAGCTGGAACATGATGGTGGGATAAGAGGAAAGGAAAAGGAAAAAGATAAAAGGCAAAGGGTATTTATAGAGGCTAAAGACAGGCATGCACATATGTAAATATATATAGCAAGAGCGTATTAGAACTAAGTACTCATATATAAATTAAGAATTAAGGTTGTAGATAGACATTGGGCTTTAACTCAAGAACTCCTTTAACACAAGAACACAGAACACATGGCATTTTGTGATGCTCACCTTCCTGACATAATCACTGAAGACAGAATAGGTGCATAAGCAAATGTGGTGAAGAAAGCTGATGGTGCAGGCTAACAAACAATATAGCATGTGGGGTCTTAAAGACTTGAAGATAACTAAATACCCATCTAGTTCAGAAGCAACATAGCCCAAATGGAAGAAACACACGGTGTGATCATGATGTATTGATGAGATCAGAACAAAATCATACTCAAGGCAAATGGAGGTGTGGGGGCATGGAGTGGAGAACCAATGCCCATCTGTAGGCAATTGGTTATCCCCTCACAGAGGGGTCACAGGGAAGAGATGAGCTAGTCACATTGCAGTAGAGCGCTGATGAAACACCAACTTTCCTCTGGCTCTTTGGTGCTTCCTCCCCCAACCCCCACATCACGACCTCAATTCTACCTTACAAATCCAATTAGACAAGAGCATGTACACTGCTACAGATAAGAGCTTGCAACACAGGGAATCCAGGATAGATAAACCCCTTAAGGCAAACAAAGAGAGTTGAGATATCACAAGGATTAGGGGAAGGTGGGGTGAGGGGAAGGGGGACACGATCACAAGAATCAATCTAGAACCACCTTCTCGGGGGATGAATAACAGAAAAGTTGGTGAAGAGCAATGGAGGATGATGCAAAATATGACAATAATAATCTATAACTTATTATTTGTGGGAGAGGGTGGGAGAGGGAGGATTAGGGAGCTGATATCAGGCTCAAGTTGCAAGAGAATGCTTTGAAAATCATGATGGTGTTATATTTGCAAATGTGCTTAATGCACTGAATGGTTTGTAATAAGAGATGTCAGAGCCCCCAATAAAACTATTTAGAAAAATAAGAAAGAAAAATTCCATTTACCATTAATTGTGCTTTTCCATAAACTTTTTCATATATGAATATAAAATTAATTCTCATAATGCCAAAGTCAAAGATATGAAAGCAGAAATTAATTATACTCATGCTATAGTTTTTGATTCATTGTCATATTAATGAATACAATTTTTAAAAATTACTTCCCAGAGTTAAGAGAGACATAGTTCATTTAATTATGGTTTCTTATCTGGGGTTGTCAGAACAGCTTGTATTCAGTTAATTATTAGCAATATTAAAGGACTGTAAATAAGAAATTTAGCATTCTTCCTTAATCATATAGCTTTCAATGTCTCACCACTAGTTAATTGTATGATTTTTCTTGCCTTCTAAAATTTAAAATAACACTTTCTCAATAAGAATCTACACTAGAGAAAGTTATATTCATAATAGCTTGTCAGAAAAAATGAAATATAATATGCCATTTACATTCTTATGTATTTCTGAAAATTCTAAATGCCGTTGATGTCTTGCATATAGCTCATGAATATTTCATAAAATAGAAAGGGACTAGAGAATAAGAGTTTCAAGATATATGGTACAAAATTCAGTCAATTTCTCTGAACTCACCGAGAACTTCTTTTTATTTAAATCCTGACTATTTTAAGGAGACTTTTTGAGTTCTTAGTCCGTGAAATGTGAGATTCTAAGTAAATACCTGATTGTGATAGAAAAGGACCTAAATAGACCACTTAAAATTCCATTCTGTAGCATTTTCTTACACAAAGTGGTTTTTCCACTTCACTCTGGAAAATGTTCTTGTATTAATTGTTTGGTAGCTCCATTGTGTAGGACATATGCTTCTGGGGTGCAGAGATGTTGAACGGATGCTCACCATCCCAGTTCAACAGAGAGGCCTTTTTCTCATATACTATGAGCTTTCAAGGACATGTGCTAATTTGTACCCCTAATAAATACTCACATTGATTAGGTCAGTTGGTAAGTATTGGGCAATTAAAATGGAGAATAATTAAGATAAGGAGAAATGTAGTATCTGTAAAACAAGGTATATGACTTTGAAAATTGGATCATTATGTGATATTCAGAAATATAAAGAAAATCATAAGTGAAAGTTAAGAAATTTGTGGTTTCTGTTTCTGCTTTCCCCCTGTTCTGTATGTGTGTGCTATACAGATACCTTAGCCATTTCTGTCTGCAAAATTAAAAATTGTTTGGACTATTATTGTGGGACATTTTGCTACAGCTGACACCAGCATAAAAATAGTTAGACCATCACCAAAGGTGCTGGATGTCATTCTTTGACTATTCCTATGTTTAGTTATGCCCCCAATATTTGGAGAAATTATGTCAGAAAGAGCTCTCTACCACAAACTAGAAGTGCGAGCTTGAAGAATCTATTTAAGTCTTTTTATTTTCTATCCTGAAGATACGGACCATCTTAAGGTGGGACAAGACACTTGCATCATGTCATAATTAATTATTTAGGGGATCTTTCCCTCCACAAATGTTACATTTCACAAACAAACTATATATATATATATATATATATATATATATATATACACACATGCATACATACATATGTATACATATATATATTTAAACTGCATAGGAATGTTTATACATTACTGTGAAAGGCAATTTATAGACCACTTTCATATAAATTGCTATTTTGAATATTTAAACTTGGATAAGACCAAGCTACTATCTTGAAAGGTGAAGATTAAGATTCTCTTCACACATAGGTTTCATCGACATCTGTCAAAGGGATGAGCCTGCAATGGCTCACCTTCTGTATGTTCATCAAAGTAGGTGTGAATACTTGCTGTTCCCAAATGGATTGCCCCCCAGGGTGGAGAGTGCACGTGGCCTCGTGACCACATTGGCCCATCTGCTGAGGATCTCTCTCAGCAACAGTGCTGGAACTGGCATCTCATTTCGTCCTTGGCCAGTGGTCAACTAGCAAGCTGGAACACGCTTGGAATATGAAATGCCTTGAAAGCAGAGATGCTTGGCTGTCCATTAACTGGCAAATATTATGCTACATGTGGGCATCTGTAGAGCTAACGGAACTGCCTGATTGCCACCTGTCATTGGCAGGGGGTCCATGTAACATAGGAGTCATGCCATGGGAAGTTAAAATAAAAGTGGCATTTAGGAGTGTTCCAGTAAGCAGAGTCAAGATCCAGGGCAAACCAAAGGCATACTAAGTGCTAGCCATTTCAAATAAAAATAATAAAGCTGGTTCTTACTGTGCCGGGAGAAAAATGTGAAAATGAAAATTTAATGACCTTTTCTCTTAAGTTCCAATTCTCCTATAATCTCAAGAGCAAATAATAGGTAACTCTGCAAAACATAAATGGATTTTTCAGCCTTCTATAGCCTAGAAGTTTGAATTGTGTCAATGTTAAAGAGAAGAGGGCTCCTTCTTGTCTTTTTCAGCTTCTAGTAGATGGCTTTAATCCTTGGCATCCTGAATTTATAGATCTATCTGCTTCTGTCTCACTTAGAATACACCCTCCGCAGACCCCTTCTCCCTCTCCAAGTCATGTGTTTGCCTCTTTGTGTCTTTGTTCCCCTTCGGGAAAGGCACCACTCAGCAGGTGTTAGGCTGAGGAACAACATATAACACACAGACAAAGTCCTATTTCCAGAAAGGATTACACTCAGGGTGAAGACTTCAGTGTGTCCTTCAGTGTTCCCAAGTCAATCCATACCATTTTTATTAATAAAAGACCTCATGTTCATAAACAAAATCAGGGTTAAGAATTATTTATGTGATTTTTTAAATCTCACAGAGTTTTTTTTTTTTTTTTTGCTTAAGGCATACTTTTGTACGATTGTTGTTGTTGCTATTGTTCTTAATAAGCTTAATTTAGGAGACTGAAATTCTTATCCTTGTTCTTTAAATTCCTGATGTCATTTTATAGGCCATGTGTTATCTTTGTGCTTAGAGTACATACCTACAAAATGTATAAGGTAGGCTAGAAAGTTTCTCTCTGGGTTTTAAGCTCTGAAACAGGATGACTCTTTGAATGGCAACAATTCCAAGCCATTAGAAACATATTGTGCTTTTTCTTTTTTTCTAAGCAACAAAATTGAGACAAATGAAAATGGGGATGAGCTTAAATGAGAAATTTGAAATGATCAATAAGCCCATTACACAACCACTATTTCTTTTTTGTATCCTTTTTTCCAGATTTGCAGATATAGAGAATTGTGTTAGTCAGGGTTGTCTGGAAAAACAGATTCATAGACACTTGTACGTGCATAAGAATGAGTTTTAAATAAAAGAGTGATTGTATGTTAAGAAAATATTCCGGCCTACCCCAAATCAAGTCCATAAGTCCAATATTAGCCCCTGTGTAGATACCAGTCCATTAATTCCTCTTTAGACTCATGAAGCCAGGGAAAGATGCCAAATGCAGGAGCCCACCGGCCACTGGGTGGAAAGTCTGGTGGATCCAATGGCAGTGGAAGCATCTCAGCACTGGCAGGAGTCTCCATGTGACTCATCCATCTTGAGGGTTCCAGTGTAGCTGCATGTCTTGTCCTCAGGAATACCGAGCAGAGCATGTCTGTGTCTCACCTCTAGTGAGCTATTTATCTTAGTAGCAGCTCCAAGTGAGGTCATCAAGCAGCAAGCTGATTGACAGGCTCACCTCCACCTCTTCACTCTTAGTAGTCTCAAGTTGGCACAGATTTTGTACCTAATACAATGATTAAGTAAAAAATTACTACTGTGGGGGCTGCAGCTCCTCTGTTCACAAGTTTATTACAAGTGAAATATGTGCAAGCAAGCTATATGATCAGTGGATGGCTGCAGGCAAGTTCAGAAATACATTTATTGTAGTCCTGTTAAGATGCATTCAAAAATGGGCCCGATCAAACCAGTGACTCTTTATGGCATCAGCTGGACTGGTTTCATCCTAAGCAAAGAAGTCATGACAAAAAGTTTTGGTGGATCACAGAGACTTATGATGAAGAAATTTTAAGAAACTTGAAAATTTTGTTGATGAAAAAGAAACAGGCAATTTGCACAAAGGAATTGATTCCATCATCATAAGAATGCACTGCACCTGCTCATTCTTCAAGGGTAGCATTGACTGTCCTATCAGATGTTGTTGGGAAGCCTTATCCTATCTCCCCACCCCCACCCCCCCCCAGCTCTAAACTTGCCTCTTAAGGTTTTTTTTTGGTCCTTAAAAGTCAAAGAACATTTAACAGAAGCACTAGTCATTGTGATGTTGTATATATCAATGAGCATAGAACTCTTAGGGGAAGAATTTGAAGAAGGACAGAATGTCTTCAGAGATGCACAGACATAGACTGGGGATATATGTATGGATGCTGCCTTCACATTTTGATGTTTTTATTTAAGAAAGTTTTATATGATTTTGAAAGAATTTATTGATGTATCTAATTCTTATGTAACAAAAAAAACAAAAAATCCATTGCCACAAAGTCAATTCTGACTCACTTAGGCATAGTATTTTATTCTAAAATAGTCATTTTTTTAATCAATTTATTGGGCACTCTTACAGATTTTATAACAATCCACAAATCAATTGTATCAAGCATACTTGCATATATGCTGCCATCATTTTCAAAACATTTTCTTTCCACATGACCTCTTCATATTAGCTCCTCTTCCCCCCGCCCTTCACCACCCTTCCCTTTTCCTGAATTCTTGATCAATAATATATTATTGTTATTTTCATATCTTACATTGACTGTTGTTTGCATTCACCCACATTTCTGTCATTCATTCCCCTCGGGGGAGGTGGAGTCTATATAGCCATCATTGTGATCAGTTCCAGCTTTATCCCCTTTCCCTCCCTTTCACAAACCCCCAGGTTTCCACTACTCCCACTACTGTTCCTGAGGGGATTTTCTGTCCTGGATTCCATGTGTCAAGAGCCCTTATTTGCACCAATGTATGCACTCTAGTCCACCAGGATTTGTAAGGTAGAACAGGGCTGATCATAGTTTCTGAATTTTTCTTGACCTTGAATTATTACCTAAATTTCAAAGAGAAAGATAGCATGGATTCAAAGAAGATTTTTATGGCATATTCATTTCTCATAATTATAATATTAAGAACTCAGAATTTTAAAAAACGTCACTGCCATTAAATTGATGCCTAGTCATAATGACCCTATTGCGCAGAGTAGAGTGGCCAGTGTGAGTTAACAGTGCTAGAGTTATAGTTAAGACCATCAAGGCTGTAATTCTTCAAAGGAATAGAAAGATTGGTCTTTCTCTCATGGAGCGACTGGTGGTTTGGAACTTCTGACCTTGCAGATCTCTGGCCAATGCATAGCCACACTGGCATCAGGGCTCCCGAGGGACTCATATATGGAGGACATATTCTATGTCAGGCCACTAAACATGTTACATAGATCCAGTGACCCGTGGGACAACTCTAGTGTAGGTATTCTTATTGTCCCCAAATTACACATGAGGAAGATGAGGATAGTAGAATCACTCATGTAGTAAGGGACCTAGGCAGTCAGACACCAGAGTGCACACTCATACACTGCCTTGTGCTGCAAGATGGAACTTTGTTTCCATCTAAGGTTTAAGACTAAGAAAAGAAAACTCAGAGAACACATGTCTATCCATATGATCTTTTCTTTTTTTAAGTAACCATGATATACATCTATATAATAAAGAAGATATGATGATTTGGTCTTTATCATAATGGCAATTCTCTTTTATTAGTAATATACCTGACTTGATTCTGACTTACAGCAACCCTATAAGACAAAATAGAGTTTCCCCATAGGACTTTGAAGGATTTTATTTTAGGGACCTATACTCTCATCATGCTTCCCACTGAGCAGTAGGGCAACTTGAACGATTGACTTTCTCATGCGCATCCAAGAGCTTAATTGAAGAGCCACACAGGCCTCTTATAACTATAATAACTCATCTTATCGTAATTGTGTTAGTCCAGGTAGACTAGAGAAACAAAATCATAGACACACGTATGGATATAAGGAAAAGGTTTATATACAAGAGGAATGGGAGATTGGGAAAGCATCCCAGCTCAGTCCAGTTCAAAGTCATAAGTCCGATATTAGCCCATATGCCCTATATCAGTCTATAAGATCTCCTTCTACCTCATGAAGTCACAGGTCAGTGGGTACAAAATCGGGCACTGGCAGGGGTCTCCCCATGGCTCCTCGCTTCCAGGGCTCAGGGTTCATCCACAGTGGTGGTAGAGGCAACTCAGCACTGGCAGGGTTCTCCACATGGCTTCTCCAGCTTCAGAGGTCTGGATCCATCAGGGTAAGGTCGTCTGGCTTCTCCTCCAGCTCCTTCAGCTCTTCGGACACTGCCACCTTGTCTTGTCCATAGTTTGTTGTCTTGGAGACTGACTCCCAACAACTGGGGAGATAGTCTCTTATCTCCACCAGGGAAATACCGTGAGATTTCCCAGAAGTCTCAGGAAAAAGCCATGCCTGCACAGAGGCCTCATTGGCTACTCCATGGCTATCTCCAGATTAACAGGCTAGACTCCACCCCTACATCTCAATCATGAAATTTACATAAGCACATGACTGCCACAATAACAAATCAAGATCTGCATATCTTTCTTTTAAATTGTCACAAGTTTACATGATCCCATTGAAAGAAAATTTAGAATAGGTCCATTATTTTCTTCATAGAATATGGATGTTTTACCTGAGTTCATTCTTCATTTCATACCCTTACTATTTTTTAAAGGAACACAATGTCATAGAAATGCTTGAGAACCAGAGGAATGCTTGCAGGTGCCACCATCTAGATATGCTGGATGAAGAAGATTGTAACTGTGAAAACATGGATTTTTCTGAAAAACGATAATGAAACACTTTGTTGCTTAAGTTAGTGTCCAGACCAGATCAGCTTTTGATTTGTTGAGAGTTTAAAAAACAATGTTACCTTGAAAAATCTGGATTCCACAGGTAGTTAATTCCAAATGCTATATTTTCTATCACATTTTCATCATAATGTTTCTTTTGGGAAGGATGTTTTATGCTCAATATGTTATTAATTGAAATAGAAGGGAAGAAAACAAACCCTAACTCAAGATCCAGTTTTTTAAAAAATCAAAACTTAAGGAATGATAACTTTTTCCCTGTTAATGTGTGAAGGCAATACAATTGACAAAGATAATAAAATAAATATCTAAACATTTTAACAGTATATTCGACTTCAGGACAGTGGATTGTATATTGGGGAAGTCTGTTTTATTCTTAACATAGTGTTTGCTAATTGGAATGTTACTCTAAAGGATCATATTTGGTGTGTGTGTGGGGGGGGGGGGAGCATGTTGACATGTAATTCAAAGCACCAGAGATGTCACTTCTCAGAAGTTATGGGGATAGTTTTGTGGCAAGATCTCAATGTAGAGAACTTCACAAACTATATTGTAACACCTGTACATGGTAACTTATTTTATCAGTGGATAGGCATGTGAAACCTTCATGAATAATATTTTCTTGAGTATTCTGTACCATTGCAGTGTATGCAACTGACACATGTTATAAAAATATGTTCAATGAAAACCATAAATATTCCAGCCATTAAATTACATTTCAAACAGTTTTGTCAAAATATTTATGCCACAAGTATAAGGCAAAAAGTCAATCAGGCATCTTACCTTAATTTGAGAGAGTTTGACAAGAGAGGAATCGAGAGAAGAAATATTTTTATCCTCACTACAAACATAATTTATAGTAACTTGCCAATTTTATAATGACAGAAGAGTACAATTCTGAATATATGCTAAGAAAAATATTGTATTTCAATCGTCTTTAAAAAAAAATCTAACATATCCATCACATTTCTGTTCATTTGGTATTTCAATTTTTGTAGAGAATATGAGATATGCATAACATTATTGAAAAAGGCAAACTATATAACAGCTATGATATCCAAGACTCTTTACAGTTTCAGGAAATGAAATACATTTAAATAAAAGCATTAAAGATGTGTCTGACAGGGAGAATAGAATTTCCATAAGTCTTACTGAAGTGTTAATACTGAAGACACATTAAAGTAGAAGAGCATCGAATACAAATATTTGTGTATTCTGTGTTTAGGAAAAAAAAGTTATATTCACAAGAAGGAGTGCCTGAATTGTACAAATAGATGATCAGGTACTCAATTGGTATCCAAAATGATGAGGTTCAAATTAGCTAAGGCATGCATTGGATCAGATGCCTACTGATCTACTCCCAAAAGTCACATCCTTGACAACCCTGTGGGTCCATTCTCCACCGCACAAGTCATATTCCTATGAGTAAGAGTCCACTCAAAAGCAAGGAGCAACCATATTTACATTGAGAGGAGCTTGAATCAGACAACATTTTTTGGTAGTCCATTTGTAATAGATGGTAAGAATTTGTGTAATACATGACAAAAAGTTCATTGGAGATTATAAAAAGTTCATTGAGATACCACCATGGGAATTGATATACACACTCAGATATTCCTTTGACAATGAAAAAAAGTACCTTGAAATGGATTGCCAATTATATTCATGAGAAAAGAATAAAAGGTATAGTTGTATTTGGGGTCTGGGATGCCTGAATGAAATGTGTTTTCCTTAAAATGCAGACATTTTTGTGTAGTCTTATAATTAGTCATTATATATTCAGAAGCCGACTGTAAGACTCAACTTTACTTTGTTGTATGTCACTGAAAAAAAGAATTGCCTATGACTCACAAAATCACAGGTCAGTGAGTGCAGAATCCCGGCGCTGGCAGGGGTCTTAAAAAAAAAATTGCCCAGTAAACTTGACTATGCCATTGGCAGTCAGAGGATTTCTATTTTTAGAGATGATAAAATATGAAAAATGTACATTTTAAAACTGATTCCATCCTGGAATAAGTAGCTGTTATTATATGCACAGTTCCAAGTACTTTACATATAAGGAATACATTTTATCCTCATAATTACTTTAAGAACTAGATACTCTTTATATTACATATTTTTTGTGGGGGCATCACTGCCCTCTGATGGTCATAGGAGCTACCCAGTGCTGCTCCTGAGAACCGCCACTGGATTTGAACCGCCAAGTCCACGGGCCACAGTCCTGCACTCAACCACTTACACCACCGGGGCTCAGCCCTTATATTACATATTTTAAAGAGAGAATTCTATGGCAAATTTTAAGTTGTGGAGAGAAAGATGAAGCAAAGGCACTTTAACCCAGGGGCCCTTTTTGTTAAATATTGTTCTAAAACAATTCATTGTTAAAAGAAACCATATTAGAACATAATAAAGCTGCAAATGTAAAGCTAGATGATTTTTTTCTCTCGTGTAATTTTCTGAATTAAAAGGGCAAAACGTTTTTACAGTTTTACTAACATAATTTACATATCCACACAGTCCAATGATATACATATATTAAAACTTGTTCAGTCATCACCGCATTCAATATTGGAACATTTTATTCATTATAGTACTTATTATTATTATTATTATTATTATTATTATTATTATTATTAGCGTCCCTCTTCCTCCCAAGCTTCCCTGCCAAAATCCTCTGTTTGCAGACTGTCATGTCGGTGACCAGCTATAGCCACCCAAATGAGCAGCAGAATGAAGCCCCCAGGGCCTGTGCCATCCTCTCAATTGTGCCTGTGCCCGAGTCCATTGCTGGGTCCCTCCATCTCTGTGAGGGTCTTTCTCTCTGTCACCGCCCTTCTACTTTACCAAGCATGATGTCCTTCTCCAGAGACAAGTCTCATCTGGACAATTTTGTTTTTAAATTTCATAAGTAATTTTATTGGGCATTCTAACAGCGCTTTTAACAATCCATCCATCGATTGTATCAAGGGCACTTGATGTACCTAGGTTGCCATCATCATTTTCAAAGCATTTTCTTTCAACTTGAGCCCTTGATAGCAGCTTCTCTTCCCCCCCCTCCCACCCTCAAAAAATATACATAGTATAAGTATTAGTAGTGTTAGTATTATTTTAACATCTTACAATGTTCGCTGTATCCCTTCACCCTGTTTCTGTTCATTCCCTGGCAGAGGGTTATATATCGATCATTGTGATCGGTTTCCCCATTACTCCCCCTTTTACACACACCCCCTGCCCTGGCCCGGCATGGTATCGCTACTCTCATTACTGTTCCTGAAGGGTTTATCTGTCCTTGATTCCATGTGTCCATAGGTCTTATTTGTACCAGCATTCCTGCTCTGGTCTAGCCGGATTTGGGATGTCCAACTGGGTTCATGAGCATGAAGGGGAAGAGGAAGCATTAACAAACTAGAGGAATACTGTGTGTTTTGTCAGTGCTGGCTGACTAGTCCCATTTTTGTGACCTTTCTGTGAGGGGACATCTAATTATCTACAAATGGGCTTTGGGTCTTTTGATGTCTGATACCTGCTTCCATGGGACAACTCCTGATCACATCGGCTGATGTGCTTCTTCCATGTGCACTTTGTTGCTTCCCTGCTGGATGGCCACTTGTTTATTTCAAGCCTTTAAGACCCCAGAAGCTGTATCTTTTAATAGCTGAGCACCAACAGCTTTCACCATCATTTTTGCTGTGCCCCCATTTTGTCTTCAGCGGTTGAAAAAGTGAGCATCATAGTATGCCAGGGTATTAGATCAAAGTTGTTCATGCGTTGACCTCCTGACAAATCTGCCCCAAGTATGTAAGATAAGTCTGCCAATCTTGTTTCTAAGGCATAATTTGACTGTTCTTCTTTCTAGACACATTGGTTTGCCCTTTTATTAGTTTGTGGTACTTTCACTATTCTTCCCAACCACACTATTCAAATGCACCAATTTTTCTTTTGTCTTTCTTATTCAATGCCCAACTTTCATATGCTTGCAAAGCAGTGGAAAATATTGTGACTTGCATAAGGTGCACCTTAGTTTCCACAATAAGTTCCTTGCTGTTCAATACTTACTCTAAAGTGGTCTTTTGCAGCATATTTACCTAGTGCAATAAGCCATTTCATCTCTTGACTGTGTCTTCTGTGAGCATTGATTGTGGACCCAAGTAAGACAAAATTCTTGGCAACTTCAATTATTTTCCTATCATTTATGTTGCCTATTGTTCCACTTGTGAAGAGTTTGGTCTCCTTTACATTGATTTGTGATCTATAATGAATCTTGCAATCCTTGATCTTCATCACCAAATGTTTCAGATCCTCAATTATAGCAAGCAAGATTTTATCATCTACGTACCTCACCTTGTTAATACACCTTCCTCCAATACTGATGTCACATTCTTCTTTATATAGTCCAGTTTCTCTGATGATGATTCAGGATACAGACTGAATAAGTGCAGTGACAAGATCAACCCTGATACACTCCTCGTCTTATTTTAAACCATGTAGTATTCCCTTGTTCTGTTCCCACAATTTCCTCTTGATTCATGTACAAGTTCCTCATGAACACCAAAAAGTGTTCTGTAATTCTCATTGTTTTTCAAGGTTAGCTGTGTTTTTTTGGAATCTGCATAGTAGATTCACTTAGCATAGTCAATAAAACACAGATAAACATCTTTCAGGTGTTTTTTGCACATCAGTAATATTATCCCTCTATTCTATTCCCTCTTTCTCTCTTCTATTCGCTCTGAACTTCTGGCGGTTTCCTATCCATGGACGGCTGCAACCATTGTTGGAAGATCCTCAGACATTATTTTTTTCAGATTTTTTTTTGGGGGGGGCATCACTGCTCTCCGGCGGTGGGAGTAGGAGGCCCAGCCCCACTGCTGGAATTGAACCTCCGTCCCAGTGGGCCGCAGTCCTGCGTACAACAATTACGCCACCAGGGCTCAGCCCGACATTTTTTTACTTGCCTGCAATATCAATGATATTTTTCTATAGTCTGAGTATTCTTCTGGGTCACCTTTTTTTTTTTTTTGGAATGGGCACAAGTATAAAGCTCTTCCAGTCATTTGGTCATTTAGTTACCTTTCAAATTTTCTTGCATAGAAGGATGAGGACCATAACTTTAAGGAACTATTAATCTAGTTATTGTCTCTATCGATTTACCAATCTTACCTTTCATATAAAGAAAATTCCATTAAAAGTCTACCACCAACAACAACAAAAATTAAAAACCTCATCTAAAAGAAAGCAGAAACAGTAAAAAAAAAAATAGAACCATTTAAAAGTCAAAATGGTAAACAAATAAGGTATTGGATTTTAGCCTACCTATATCTGCATTAATCCAATTGCCCATGCACTCTGTGGACAAAGTATTCATATTTCTGATCAATGAATGGTCAAAGAGGATTCAAAGAGGAGGCTTAATCCACATGGTAACTCTGTAAATGGATTTGGACCTTTTATTGTCATCCATTCATCCATACAGTTCTGCAAACCTGTTGTTCAGAAGTTAGGCTCTAATATGATTTCCTTCACTTGTCTTGGATTTCATGATTAACAATCCTTTGAATGCACAAGTTTGTATGCTTCTTCATGTATATTTTTAGCTGTGACTCTTCTGATTTTGTCATAGGTGTTCCTATTATTTATTATTAATCATTCCAAACTTATTGAATTATCAGCTGCGTCTTTTACCAGAGGATGAATTGAAGGTGAAGGGTAATCAATGCTAAGCTCAGTGCCACAGGACAGGACTTAGGAGCAAAGTTGAATTCACAAACCAGATCTCTTAGATATTAAACCCTTGTGCTCACTTTCCATTTTGAACTTTTACATTTTCGCAAAAAAATGGAATAATTACAGAATCAAAGTAAACATTTATGCAGTTTTTGAGAAAATTTAATAATGGAGCTATCATTGATAGGTCAAATTAGTATTTACAGACATTGATAATCTCATGTCAAAGAAACATGCTGAATGCCATGTCAATGATAAAAATAGTTTTATATATAAAAGTATAATGTTAATCCCTTTGAAATGAAAGATTGTTTAATCAGTGATAGATTATACATTACACCCATAATATATAATCACTCTTATTCCCACTGAAATTTTTAATTTGAATTTCTTTATCTTGTCAATAGGTGTGTATTTGATTTCCAGGTTATGTCATAGTACAGGTTGAGAAGGATACTCTAAATCTTTTAATTAACGATTTTCTCTGAGGTCTAAGTTAGATTGTGGCACCAAACATTATGGAATATGATATTAAATGAAATAATAGGCCCTGGTTGGAATAGATTGAAAAGAGCAAAAATAATTTAACCCTACAATTTGATGAAAGCAAGATTATACTGAACCCCCATCCCCCTGCTCTGAAATTGATTCTGACTCATAGCGACTCTATAGGCTCAGAATATATTTGCTCCACAATTTTTCTGAGACTGATTATAAACAACTAAATCTTGTTGAAAGACCATCAAAATTAGGCTAAAAGTAGGGGAAGTTAGGGATGTATGTAAAATGCTCCAGATGTGATACATGAGACATTAAGACACATTGGCGTGATCCAATGAACTCTATGCTCCAAAGAGTCACAGACGGTTGATGAATTAAGGGTGAAATAGAGAATGGTGAGAGATGGAACTGCGTAAACAGAGAGCACATGAATAGGTGTTATTGTTGTCATTAGATGCCAACAAGTCATTTCAAACCCATAAGGACCTTGTGCACCACAAAATGATACACTTCCTTGTCCTGAGTCATGCTCACAGTTATTTGTATGCTTCAGCCTATTGTTGTCGTCACTGAGCCAGTTCTCCTTGAGGGCCTCCCATTTTTCTGCTGGCCTTTCACTTTACTTACCACCGTACTTAATATCTTTCTTCAGAGACTGGTCTCTTCTAAAAACATGTCCAAAGTACGAAAGACAACATCTAGCCATCTTTCTTTTCAGGAGTACATACTGAACATTTTTAGTATCTAATATTATGGATGGTAGATATTGGAAGCCTAAAGTTCATGATTGCCAGTGGAACACTGTGGGATGTCATGCTAGTAGATGAACCCCTTACATTGGGAGCCACTCAGTATAAGGCTGCTTGGTAAAGTCGGAGGGCAGTGAAAAAGAGAGAGACCCTGGATGAGATGCATCGACACAGTGGCTGCAACAACAATCAGAACAATTGTGAAGAGGGTGGAGGGCCAGGTAGTGTTTGGTTCTGTTATACATGACATCACTATGCCTCAGAACCAACTCGACAGCACCCAGCACCAATGATGACAATAATTCCCAAAGATAAATCCATCAGTTGGAGGTGAGCGAAAGATTCTGCATTCAAAACAATGAATTAAGAATACCAAGAATCATGATGACGGACCAAGACCTGCCATCACTTTGTGCCACTGTATATAGCATTGCCTTAGGTCACAACCAACTCAGTGGCAACTAACCACAATGAGATATATAAAGATATGAAATACTCTATTTTGCATAACTGGGCTTGTGGTAATCACATAATCTAGTGTCAACTTGTGGAGGGGTGGAATCTAACCTGTCAATCAGGTTGCAACTTGATGACCTTATTTGGAGGTTCTAAGGAGATAACTAGCTCTCTGAAATCCAGACATACACTTTTTTCCTGCAAGACATCTTCATTCACAAGCCACATGAAGACAGGCCGATGGCAACCAGAGCCTCATGGCTGGAGAAGCCATCTGAAGACCTGTGCCAGTGCTGAGATGCTTACAATGCCACTGGATTCACAAGACTTCCCACTCACTGGCCTATCATCTTCCTGCAGATGGTGTCATTGCATGTGTTTCATGAATCTGATGTGAACTTTATATATCGGTATCAGACATATGGACTAATGTCGGACTTAAGGACTTGATCTGGACTGGGGTGGAATGTCTTCTCAATATTTGATTGCATGTATATGCCATATATCTATATATAAATATCTTTCCTACACAAATATGAATATCTAGGAATTTGTTTCTCTAGTCTACCTGCACTAACACAGGGTTTTACCAGACAAGTCCAATAAAAAGGCAGGGCGTCAAGAAAAGTGTGGGTCTGCCAAGAACTTGATGGATTGTGGACTGTAAGCTGGCTATAGGAAAAAATTGATAGAAAGAATGGAGGGGTTGTTTTATATCAGGGAGGGGGTGCTATAGAAAATATAGGAAATAATTTTTTTGTGGAGATGCCTAAAGAACATTGTATCAGAAAAAGAAAAGTTCACTTCAGAAGACGCAACAAAATGGAAAAATGGTGACAGGGAAGATGACAACTTGGGTGGTGAACTTCACATTTGATCACATACTTGCTAAGAGAAACAGTCCCTGGAATCCTACAAATATTCAATAGAAGTTGGAGATGGAAGAAAATGGGGCACCCTGGAGACAGCCACAGTCTAGAACGCAGTCAAATTCTGCCTTGGAGTGGCAGGAGTCTTTGGTCTTTCTGGAAGGGCTCAGCTGTGCTTGATTTAATTGTCTGAGCTCCAGAGAGAAGCTGGTTTCAAGCTGTCAGCAGTGGGGACCTCTGGCAATGGTTTAAGGCTTGGTCTTTCTGTGATGTGAAGTCTGTACTTTGTTAGCATTTGTTACTCTATTTGGGTGTTTTTAAAACCTTTCTTTGTTTTGATTTTTTCCCCCTAGATTTATAGTTTAACAATGCCAGACTTTCTTTGCTGCCAAAATGGAAAACATGGATAGGGGTCAGACTTCTTATAACTATAGCCCTGTTCAGACTGAAGTAAGGAGGAGAGAATTTAGGGAAGCCAAATGGAGGCTAAAATATCTTTGGTTAGTTAAGACAGACTAGGAATTCATTCTTATTTCAAGTTCTGTTTTGGCTTCTACTAACAGGTTTCTAGAACAGAACATCAAGTCCTCTTCAAGTGAGAAAATTTTATCACTTAGAAGTTCCCTAAAAGTCTAATCGCAGATTTTTTTCTGTCCTCTTTCTTTTTCCAGTAAGTGATGTGGTAATTTATATTACTTTTGTACTCTTTCATTACTTTCCTAGGGGCCCTACCTCAAAATTGCTTGCAAAATAATCCCTGAATGTTTCACTTTACTCAAAGATTCACCTCACCCAAAATGTAAACATTAGCCCATACAAATAATTATAAATAAAAATAGAAGAGTGATCTAGGTTCAACAATAACATGTTGAAAACTTGGTCTACTCTCCCACTGCTTGTACCATAGAAACCTATGCTTATGTTGTGGTGCCAACATTTCAAACATGATTTAGAGACCCTGTGGAAGACCTTAAGAATTCCTTATATATTGAATCATGATGCAATCTTTATATTTCTAAGGAGTGGTTAATATTAAAAGCAGTGTAAATGGGATTTCTATGGCAGGGTTTATTTAAATACCATGAACAATTTTCCCTAATTTTAACTGTAAACAGGGAAAAGGGCAAAATATTTAAGCTTCTCCATGGTAGTGTAGATTTCATTGAAGAGTACTTTGAATAAAGGTCCTATACTGAAATGCATTTCTATGTGCCAATGAAAAACATCATCACTGGGCTGAGCCCGGTGGTGTACTGGTTGAGTGCAGGACTGCGGCACACGGGGTTGACAGTTCAAATCCAACAGCAGCTCTCCAGGAGCAAGGCTGGGCTTTCTACTCCCACCAGGGCAGTACACACACACACACACACACACACACAAAGAAAGAACGAAAAGCATCATCACTAAGTGAATGATCTCTATGCTCAGAGACATTCCAGTGGTACAAGGTAGTTGAGAGATTAGTAACGGATGAATGGTCCTATAAGATAAATAAGAAAATTGAGCCTTAAAAATATCATGTGATCCTTTCATATAAAATCCCGTAATATTTTTTGAGGTATGCAACAATGTAATACCTTTTACTAGAGGTTTCTTTTTCCCTCGAGAAATCATATAAAGCTATGAGGTGATCTTGTTCTTAATTCATACTTGTTTTATTTTTAATTTTTTGGGGAGGGGCATCACTGCCTTCTGGTGGTCATGGGAGCTACCCAGCACTGCTCCTGAGAGCTGCCACTAGATTTGAACTGCCAAGCCCACAGGCCACAGTCCCGCCATACTTGTTTTAATTAAGTGCAAGCAATTTGAAAATTGAAAACAATATTTCAGATATTCTTTAAATGAAAGAAACATTAATTTTATAGGAATTAAATATTTCCTAGTTCATAATTTTTACTATTGGCCAAGGTAATGATCAATATAGCAGATGTACAATAAAGTTTTAAGTGCTAATTCAAAACATTTGTGTGGGAATTGAAGCCAGGAGCATTGCACTAAGAAAAAGTGAGTGATTTAAAAACTGAAATACTTTTCCCTCAAGGAAAATCAAAGATACTTTGGTGATGAGAATGGTCATTCAGAAGCTTTATTAGTGTAGAGTCCTCAAGAAAGCCATCCTTTGATGTAGACACTTGATCTGAGCATAAATATGTTCTAGTAGGCAGCAGAAATGATTGTATCTTTTCTTCATTTTTCAACCTTTCAAATTCTATAGTCACATTGGAGCACTTGGGAGTTAATAAACTATCTGAATTATATTTACAAAAGCAAGAAAATCATGGGAAATTCCTACCCTAAAATCTTAACATACATTGGGTACAGTAGAGTATGAGTCATGTACTAAAAGTGGTTATGTTATAAAATTTTGCCAGTTTTCAAAAATCCTGTTGGTTGTTTTCAAAAGAGAATGAAAATGCATAGAAAATATTCTCATTAAGTATGAGGGAACACTATTAAGAAGAATACAAAATGCTTTTGTTTTGTTTTTCATTTAAAGCCATTTTAGCATTTTTGTACTCCGTTTCAGAAAAGGGTGAAAAAATCTTTTGAAGCTCCTTTGAGATGATTAGTCATTAAATGTAAGATCACACACAAACAGAAACTTGCATATAAACTGTTGTTTTAAGTAATAAAATAAATTTATTTTGTTTTGTTTATTATTTAGCTAAACAGATGGTAATGATTTTGACACAATTTGGTTTCCTCTTCTCTTCATTTTCTTGCAAAAAAATAGAAACAAAAACCAAAAATCAGAGCTCCTTTTCCCACTTTGTCACAGCTGGTTACCAATCAATCTCAATTCACAGTACAGTGCTGACAGTACATGTTGTCCGGGGGCCAAATCTGATTCGACTGCACTTTTCAGCAGTGTTTCATATCAGAAGGTGGTGGTGGTGGGGGGGAAGGTATCTCTTTGGTGGGGACTGTCAGCACACAATTGTACAACTGTCATTAATCAAAGCTGGCAACAACGACTCCATTCATGCCAGTCAGAGACTGGGGGTGGCACAATCAAAAATCACCCGGTGTCTATGCGAATTTCCTTACCAGTGGTAGTTTTCCTTCTTTTTATTTCTGCTTTCTTGTTTGTGTTTCAAATCTGTCCTAGGCTTCTCCATGTTGGTTGTATATATTATTAGACCATTTGAAAGTATAGCTGTTTCATGTCTAAGTATGCTTTCGGTGTTTCATGCTGAGTCTCAGCCACTCAAAGAAAGCTACAGGGTCAAGGACTTCATGCCTGGTCAAGTGGAGGGGCCGTCCCAAAGAGGAAGACCCTGGTTCAGCGAAATGGTACAGGGGCTGCAACAATGAGCTCAAGCCTAAGAAGGACAGTGATGGAGGCACAGGACTGGGCAGAGTTTTGTTCTGTGGTAACAAGGTACCTGGAGGTCGGAATGGACTCCAGAGCACCCAACAGCAAGGACTGTTTCCGGGTGAAAATTCAGTGTCTTAGAGGGTTTCATGAAAGAACAATGTTAAAGACTGGTTGTGTCATTTGAACATATTTGAGCATCTCATGGTTACATTGGTTTTAGAGTAATAAGGAGAAAAATGTTGATAATGTTACGGCTCTCTGGAGTTTTTGCAACTCTGAACACAAAGTTGCTGATATCAAAAAATGAAAATGTACAAATAAAACTGTACACAGACCAGTAAGCACATCCTCATGTGGAGAGGACAGGCATTGCCCTATGTTAGAAAAACAACATATGGATTTAAGAGCACATGGGGTTGCTTTATAATTTGAGACAGCCATCTGAAACTCTTCTTTAAAATGGTCTTGGAGAATAGGCCACTTGTCTAATGCATTCATTGTTGTACAGTCATATGTTAAAAACCGCCTGGAAATTATAGAGATTTCTTTAACAGCGCAGAATTATTATTGATCTTTTTGTATCATTCTAGTCAATAGATGCTTTCAAGAGAAAAATGAACATTTCCCTCCAATCATTCTATTTAATTGTATAAAGCATCCGTGAGATTCTTATTAGGCATACACCAATTTATCTAGTAGGAAATATAAGAAATAAGGACACATTTATTGGATCTGTGGAAATATTTGACACTTAATTGCTCATGAAATGATGTCATTTTAGGGAGCAAATTGTTCCCTCAGAGAAAGCCTGGTTGACTGCAGAAAGCAGAGAACTTTCTACTTGACGACAACTGCAGTAGGAGACCCTAGAAGAGAAACTCGGTCGTGTGTTGCCATAGATGGCCTAAACGTGATCTTAATAATCAGACAAATATTTTATTCCCTGTTCTCATCAGAAATATTTTTTTTCTTATACTTGTTCTCATACTTCATGTTTTCCCTAGCATCTTTTGCAGGTGAGGCTTGATCTAACCACAGTGATCATGCTATTATCTTTCTGGCTTCAGATACCTCTTAATGTGGAAAAAGATTCTGGAAAAATATATATTATTATGTCATCACCTCCCTGTGTTTTTTGTGTGCCAGTCGGTGTTCAGGCTAGGGATGGGCACAGTGGTTTGTTAATGCAAAAGCAAATATTTGTTCCTTCATTTGTATTTGGGAGTTCTGGTGCTCGTCATTGTGTCAGCAGTTTGAAACCACCAGCCACTCCTTGGGGAAAAAGGGATTTTTCAACTCCCATAGGTACAGGCCCCAAAGTTCACAGGGGCAGTTCTGTCCTGTTCTACAGGGTCAGTGTAAGTCAGCATCGACTCATGGCAGTCAGTTTGGCTTTGGGTCAGTTGCATTTATAGTTCAGTTGGAGAGGAGTGAATTCCTGCATTGATTATTTAGATGGCTAACTGCAAAACATTCCAAGATAGAGGTTAATAACAGCAAGGCATTAATCACAGTCTTGAGCTTGGGGTGATTCACTAGGGAGTAGGACCAACAACCAAGGACTGTGGTCGTTTTATGGCAACAAGAGGCGGTGGTGCCCCTTCAAACAGAAGGCTATGATTAGCTTGTGTGAATGATTCTCAGGTTGGCAGACCCTGATAATGCAGAAAGGGTAACCATTCTAACCCAGGTAGCATCTCTGCCTCTTCCCATGTGAGGCTGGTGATTTATTTCCCTAAAGATTCCTTATTGGTAAGTGCCATCCAGTGGGCTGTGCCTCCAAGACTGTGCACCAAGGATGGACATGATGACCCACCCTGAGCCAACCTCACCACCATCGCTGCGCTACAGCCTGTTGTTGCAGTTCTTGTGTCCATTCTCCTTGATGCCCTTCATCCTTTTTTGCTGACCCCTTACCAACCAAGATGTCCTTCTCACTGACATGTCCAAAGTAACTGAGACAAAGTTTTTCCATTGTTACTATAAAACAACATTCTGTCTATTTCTCCTTTTGACAACTTTGTAAATACTTCTTGTGATCCATGATATATATTTAATGTTTTTCCTTGACACCATAATTATGGTTACTACCTGTGTATAACAGGGCAGAACACTGTTCCATCTGTGCCTTCTCCACCCTTGTTATGGTCAAGCCACTCTGTCGATCCATCTCCTGAGAATAATTCACTTTTGCACCTACTCCTTTGGCAGCCATGTGATCCTTCTGTAGGGTCGGGTCTCTCCTGCTAAGGTGAGGAGAAGACTCAGTGTCCTTTCTTCTCAGGAGCAGGCTGACTGTACTTTCTCTAAGGTTGGTTAGCTTGTTCTTCTAGGAGTCCACGTTACTGTCATTTTTCTACACACCATACTTCAAAAGTATCAGTTGTCTCCATTCTTATTCAATGTGAGAGCTGAACAAAATGCTAAAGGGCAATTGAAAAAATGCCATGCTTGGGTCAGGTGCACCTTACTCCTTTAAGAGAAATGTTTTCCCTTTAGCACTTTAAGGAGATTATAGTCTTAGATGGTCATTCAGAGACTTTGATTGATTGGGAATCCATCAGTTTATACATACCTAAGGTATTTTGCTATAAAATCATAATGCTGAAAATATTCATAGTCATGTATGGAATGCATAGACTAGTGCATTGTAGTGGTTATTTATAACGAAGAGAAAATAGTATGTGGTACTGAGTGATATGTGCATTTAAAAAACCTCACCAAAAGAAAAAAGAAAAGCAAATTCACTGCCATCTAGTGGATTCGGACTTGTCACTAATATTTCATTGATCCAAACAGCGTGCACTGGCCTCAGAGGATGGGCTTGCTGAGTTCTCGATGGAAGCAAACAACCACTGGGTTAGGGTGCTGGCCAACGCTCTATCTGGAGGCCTAGAGATACTGCTGAGTAATATAGCCATAAATATTTCCTTTATAAAAATTCACTTATAGGGCTGAGCCCTGGTGGCGTAAGTGGTTGAGTGCGGGACTGCAGCCCGTGGGCTTGGTGGTTCAAATCCAGCTGCGGCTCTCAGGGGTGGCACTGGGTAGCGCCCACGACCACCAGAGGCAGTGATGCCCACACACACAAAAAATTCATTTATACAAGTTAAGAATAATGGGTGTAGCCATAAGTTTTATGGGGTGGGGGTACCTTTACCTTTTCAAATATAATGACAAAATTTAAAAAGGGCTAGTCAAGATTTCTAACTAGTTATGACATTCGCAGTTTGCAAATATTTCAGAAAAAAAAGGCAGACAGAAAATGACCTTTTTGATTGGAGGATAGAAAACCAGGGATTAACTTTACCTTTCATGATTGTTTCATAAACATTGATTTTTGATAGTCAAAGCTCTATAAAACAGTATTTTTATTGGTTGATATTTTGGCATTTAGTCAGTTAAGTTCGGTTCCTCTGTTTTGTTTTGTTTTGTTGGGGAGCATCACTTCCTCTGGTGGTTGTGGGTGCTACCCAGTGCTGCTCCTGAGAGCCGCTGCCACTGGATTTGAACCGCCAAGCCTGCGGGCGCAGTCCCGCACTCAACCACTTATGCCACCGGGGCTCAGCCCAAGTTCTGTTACTCTTCTGTATAAAGTTACAAGTATAAAATGATACCTCACTATGATATACAAATACAAGCTTCATAAAGTGGCCTATTTGTGTCCTCAGAACAGTGAAATTGCAGTTATTTTTTAAGCACACAGAGTAAATTCAGATATTTGTGGAATGCTGACGTAGGGTAGAAAGAAAAATTTAATAATCTATCTGCAGCTTCTGCCAAACTGTTGTGCTTGAAATGAGGACTAGAGTGAAGAGTCCCTGAAAATCTAGAAGAAAGATCAGCTATAAAAAGATGGAAAAGGGGGGCTGAGCCCTGGTGGAGTAGTGGTTGTGTGCAGAACTGCGGCCCACTGGGATGGAGGTTCAATTCCAGCAGTGGGGCTGGGCCTCCTACTCCCACCACCGGAGAGCAGTGATGCCCAAAAACCAAAAAAAAAAAAAAAAAAAAAAGGAAAAGTAAATGTCTTCATTATTTTGTCTGAATGACTTTTATGTTCTAACAATACAGTAAACACATAGTCTCATACAATTAACAAAACAAATACTTGTTAAAAATGTAGAGGTTTTTATTACATAGCCCAATTTTAAAATTGTGAAAAAAATATATGCATATAAAGTGGTAAGAACGTGCATGTATAAAAATCACTCAAAAGCACTCTATTGCTTCTGGAGGTCATACTGATTTTCATTTGGAAAACAGAAGTAACTTCTCATATTTTAGCCAATGAACTGCTTTAATCTGAGTATATTTCAGCTCTTAAATTTCCAGTGTCTGGCGAAATAATTATATTTAACACAGTGAACTTTACAAAATAATAGATTACACCTCAAGAAGAAAATAAAATGTAGGGTTTTTTTTCTTGTTAAGAAAAATGAAATAGGGCCTGAGCCCTGGTGGCATAGTGGTTGAGTGTGGGACGGTGGCTCACTGCCTTGGTAGTTCAAATCCAGCAGCAGCTCTCCAGGAGCAAGGCTGAGTCTCCCACTCCCACCAGAGGGCAGTGATGCCAAACAAAAAGAATAATGAAATGAAGATAAATTTATACCAAGGTTTGGGATAATTTTGAAAATATATTAAAAAAACCCAACTATCAATAAGTACCACTGAAGGGCCTCGAGTAGTATGTGAAATCAATGATGTTATTAGAAATACCTTTCCTCTAAGTTAAGAGAGCACGCCAGATGATGGCTCTTTTATGTGTGATCCATGTACCTGTGTGTGCTTTAAATAAAGACTGGTATCAATAGGGGTAAATAAATGTTGGAAGCCCCCTGATTTCATTGCTGTCAATTCTGTGTGGTTTTTCAATGTCACCCTTTCAAAGAGCCTCTAAATTTTCAGTCCCCGAGTATGTCATTTTGAAATCCTCTTTTGAAAAAATGCAACCAACCATACTTAATAAAGTACAAATTCTCTTCTCTCCAGATACGACGTCAAAGATGACTACACCCTGAGAATTAAAAAGGCCCTGAGTACCGACGAAGGCACCTACCTGTGCGTGGCGGAGAACCGCGTGGGCAAAGTGGAAGCCGCTGCCACTCTCACCGTCAGAGGTAAGAGATTTATGCGGCAAAAATAAATCAACTGGAAGACTAATATTCGCTTAACTTGGTAAGTAACTCATAACCACAGCACCAGCTTTTACCAATATATTTTGACTTCTCTCACATTCATTGAAATGAAGCGACTAACGCATTGGAAATTGAAGGGACGGTCATCTGAAAGAATTATTCTTTTTCATTCAGTACGTCATAGACTCTGTGGCTTAAAGTAAATTATTGAGATAGTTTAAAGCAATTTCCTAAAAAATTGTTTACCTTTCTTTAGGAATGGTCCCATTCCTGTCAAATATTTGCTGCCTTTAAGTGTCACCCGTTTCAAAGCACCTCTGACGGTCCTGTGCCCTAGTTTTCTACTCGATCCTAAAACGGGATCATTTTGACATACCCCCCCCCCTTTAAAAATGCATCATCCCCAAAAGCAACTTGAGAATTTGCCAACGTGGCTTTTCTTTGGTGACAAGAGGATCTGAAGCTGCTCCCTGCACGGAGGTAATCTGATTTAGAGAGTGATTTGTGAAGTTCATTGGCCTTAAATAACTGAAGTCGTCAGTGCCGAGCTTGTAATAACTTTCCCTTTCTGAGGGTCGTGCACTTTCTCCGTCGCAGAATAATGTTCATTTATTGACTTGCTGGATTTGCCTATACGTGAGAGAAAGCATTACCATAGAGTTTATCCATAGGGCGAAGGAGAATGAATTAACTGCCATAGTAGTTGAGCATGTTTATCCACACGAGGTAAATTTAATGATCCAAGGGACAAGGTAAGGGCCACGCAGCGGGCAGCACTGACTCTGGCATCGCTTACACTCCACTGATTTCCAAAGAGCTGAGCCAGTCTGGCGTGTGTTCAGTCATTCAACCTCCCTCTGCAACTTTTATGGATGCATCTTCCAAGTCTCCTGAGCCACACTGAGATGGACTGTATATTTTCTTCCAGGTCTCAGTGAGTAGGATACATCCTGCCCCACTGAGATCTCCCTCTTAAGCAGTGCCGCTTTGCTTGGGGGAAATAGCATGAGATTAGGATGGATTTGGAGTTTACAAAAGGTACAGGTACTGTGGTGAGTGTCCGCAAATGGGTCATTTATCTGCTGAGGGGAAAGGAAAAAAGGTTCTTTTTGGTGCTTTAAATCTCAAAAATGCAGCTTCCTTCAGGCAATTATTAGAAGACAGGTCCCAGGTACAGTGGGTTCTTTGATTGGCACTTTAAATACATTCAATAGTTCAATTCCTATTCCACTCAACTCCACAGTTCCCCTTCAGAAACTCTGGTGTGAACTGAGAAATGAGGAAAATTTGGATAACATTGATAGAACTTCCTTAAAAAGTATGTTTGCTTTCTTCAATTAATAGTTTATGGATTAATATAATAAAAAAATCCTAAATCTAATATTTTGATACTATATGATCAGAAAGCTGATACCTTGTGTAAGCCAGGGAAAACTGCTTACAATATCAAACCTATATTCTCTAAAGGTGATGAAAAATCTGTTTCATCTATATCCCCATATTCATGAAAAATCCATTTCTTCTTTTTGTTGTAAAAAATCCATTAACTTTTAATTCTACTTTTCACAACATTCTTGAAGATCCTTGTGTATGTAATATATTTGTTTTCAAATTGATGGCCCTTGATAAAAATATTTACTTGACCAAATTAGCACCAAAGTTTGTTTATAGTCATCTTTTTGAAATGATGGGAGGAAAAATAAACAACTGAAAAGGAATGCTCCATTTAAAAAAATATTTGCTGACTAAACAAATGGAGAGAAAAATATGAGGAGCTGTGTGTTTGTTAAAGCAACAGGGATCCTTTCATATTCGAATGCTGGGATGATTGAGACTGAATGTCCACTGTTTATGTTCCTCCTCAGTTAATTGTTTTCATAATTTGCTAATAGTTTCAGGTTTAAAGTTTTATTCAAAGAATCCTCTGGAGGAATGGATGTTTGAGGCCAATTTACAAAAGTAATAGATAAATGTGTTTGTTTTTAATAGAATTTTTGTTTTTTAAATAAACATAGCCTAAATCCCCTCTTCCTTAATCTGTGTCCTTTGAATAGATTCGAGTTTTATCAATATGGCATGTTATGATAACTCATCTAAGACTGAAACCTCAAATACAAGGAGGGAATTTAAAAAAACCCATCATGTAGCATAAGCTGCAGTAAATATTGTATAAAGTGTTTTTCAGCAAGAGCATTTGGGATTTCTCATGCTAAGTGGTTAACAGGGGGAAAAAAGTATGATTCTTAGCTTTCTACTTTCTATTTTCTATGCACTTAAATGAAATAATCTGCTTCTCTCTGAATTGTTTTATTAGAGCAGAGTCAACTGACCCAAGAGGCCACTTCCATTTCCAACCATTTACTGCACAGCACAGTTGACATTCATTTGCTTAGTTGTGAAAACACCCACCTGCTTGTCAATCCCCTTGCTATGCCCAAGAAGAAATGTCACTATTTAACAAAGAACAAAAAGTTTGTTTTGCCATTTTACTAAATTATCATTCAAAAATCATGTTAGTCAATTCGGGGAAAGGTAATTGAGTTTTATAGTCAACTTCTTACATAGAAACCTAGTCAGCATTTTTCTTTTAAAAAATATGATTATATCAATTGCAAAATGAAAGCTAACAAGTAGCTTCCATTTGCTGACTCAACAGATGTGAAGGTACAAAGAAATAATGCTAGTAAATAATAAACTGTATTTTAAATTAATAATTGATAGTCTCATGGGATTTGGTTTTTAAGGAGCAGTCAAACTGTCTTCTCCTCCCACTGCCCCCCAAAATGAGTTTTTCATAAAGTGAAAGAGATATTGGGGGTTTTATTTAAAGTGTTACTTATTACTATTTTGGGGGGGGGGGCATCACTGCTCTTCGGCGGTGGGAGTAGGAGGGCCCAGCCCCACTGCTGGAATTGAACCTCTGTCCCAGTGGGCCGTAGTCCCGAGCACAACTACTACGCCACCAGGGCTCAGCCCCTTATTACTATTTTTCTTATCCCCCTTAATAAACACACAGAATGCCTGCTCTTACCCAAATGGAGACCTCAGCTTAGGTGTCAAAAGAAAATACGCAAATATGAAGATGGAAATCAAGCGCCTTTTCTCCTGGTGAAATGCAAAATTAAAAGGGCAGTCTTATCAGGATGTTGACACAACTTTCTGCTCTGAACCTGTTTTCTTGTTTTGGGTTGCTATTTTTGTGCCCTACCCCTCAAAGGAGCTAAGTTGTTACAGTTTCAGAATCTTAGTTCTGACCTACTTATTTTATTCAAGTAAACTCATCATTTACTGAGGAGGTGCTAGACTTTCCCTAAAGCAGAACTGTGATTCTGTTACTATAACTGACTTTGAGTTACCTTAATACTTTCCTCTGAATTGTGAATAATATTAGAAAGTTATGAGTCTCTTATAAAGGCAACTCTGGGTTTATTTTGAGGGATTCCACAGAACTGGCATTATAAAATATTTTCTGTGTAAATGAATACATATACATATATTTTTTAGCTATAACTATGTCACCATGCCCCAAATTCATCATCAATACAAAACTACACATAAGTTGTAGAATAACATTATACATCCAGTAGAGTTAGGTACACTGGAATAAGGAGAGAAAACAAGTGTTTTTAAATAAATTTATACTTGAAAGTATAGTTTTATAAAAGTGTCAGTGTTACCACATCATATTTCTTTTCTAGTTTGATAATGGGACCAAATAGTTTAGAGTAATTGCTTACTGGTTATATATGAAATGATATTCTACCTAGATTGATTTGGCATCATTCTTTGTAAAAAGTAATATTAAGCCCATGTGTATATCTTATAACTTTTGTGCTTTCACAATTGGCACAGCTTATTTTTAACAGTTTTGGTGATTGAAGTTGTGGTGTAATGTAAAATAATAATAATTTGTTGTAGCAGCAGCATGAAAGCAAGTCTCAGTATGAATAAGAATCAACATGTCAATCATTGTTTTCTTCCCTCCTCTGCCCCCTGCCAAAAAAAGAGAGAAAGCTTAACAGAAGTTAGGGAGCTACTCAGTTGAAATCTCTACGGATGTTCCAACCTATTTGTTATGTTTTCATCCACATAGTCCATAGATGAAAAGTGATGTGATCTTAACCTATTACTGGTTGAAAGGCAACGTCAGGGGCTTTTCTGGAGTCTTGTAATGGTTCTGACTAACCATGCTTAACATCCAATTGCTATTTAAATCAGACAGGGAGGCTTTCTTATGACGTGACATTTGCTAGTCTGTGACTTGAATTGTTATCTCCATCAGTTTCTTAACTTAGGAATAATACAAAGCCATTGGGCCCTACGTTAGATTTTTGAAATCACGACCACAGAGAGTGAGGATGGTGACACTACAAGAGCCCCTGGATGCTCAGTGTCAATCCCACAGAGCAAAAGAACTTCTTCTTAGAATTAGGCGTTTCAGTTTATCATCCTGTTCACACTTGAATTTGTGAGGCTAGATATCAATCATTCTAATGTCCATACTGAAATAGAACATTACTCATCATGCATTCTGATAATTTTCTTTTTCTTTTAATTTCTTTTGTATGTTCTCACCACACCATTGTCATGTCTACAGCTCGCCCTGTCGGTAAGTAGCCACCCTTCTACCCATTTAGCATGGCTTTGTACAATGCTTCATAAATCATGCATTGCAGGATTGATGGAATGAAAATGTTTGTTCTCTTATTTAAAATATTACTCAAGAGACTGCTATGAAAGTTGCTTCTTATCCATTTATCACCTAGAAAAAGCATTTATAGTGACTCTTGCTACCTAGCATGGAGTAGGTAATATTTTTTTAAAGTAAAATAATACAGTGATTATTTATATTCTTGACTGCTAACTTCCTTGAGAAGAGTAACATTTGTATAATGCTTCCTCTTGCTTATATTTGTAAAAATTTATTGTATTTTAAAAATGAACTAAAGCAACTAAATTGAAAACTGTTATTACTTAGGCACTTCTTTCCAACTAAGTTTCAGCTTAACGTTTAGCTTTTTAGGGGAACTTTTAACTGCGACTTATTTATTATCTGCATGCCTATTTAAACACGTTTCAATGGGATGCTTCAGGAAATTGGAGGTAGATGCTTATACTAACGATAGAGAAGAGGAATGAGGTTTGTCCTATCGCATGAAAAGTTTTTTTTGGCTTTCATGTAGCTCACCTTTCATTTGCTTTGCATAACTGAAATAAGTTAAGGGCTTGTGCTTGCAGATATTTAAATAGTACTTCATTTGCAAACATTTGGAAGAGGAAATTATCCAAATTAATTTTTAAAAATAAATTTTTGCCTCTCTTTTAATGGTCTAGCCACACCAACCAATATATGTTCACCTAACTAACAGATATCCATGGTAATTGTGTTATACTTAAGTGAGAAGTGGTGGAGTGAATGAATAGGTTAATTTAGTTAGATGCTTATTTAATGTACTGAGAAGTTTTTAATACCTTCATTAGTTTGGCAAATTTAAAAAGCCTTCAACTCTCTCTTTCATTTATTGTTTTGGTATTATTGGCATTTGATCTATACCTGTCAAAACTCAGTACTTTTTTTCCCTTTTGGTTGAATGATCATAGACTTGATTGTACAGAAAACAAAAATGATAAATAGAACTTCGGCTTTGGGGTTGGGTTTTTTAGTTGTTTTTTCTGATGAAAATCTCAGTTCTTTAATTTCTGAGAAAAACTGCCTTTGATTCGTTATGTAATAGCTCTGATTCCCAGTCATCTCATATAAAAGGGAGCAAATCATACAAATCCAAGAACTAAATCACAAACTTCTATGAAGCACGTCTTTAAATCTAAGTGTCTTTGAGTTTCAGCTTGTTGTTGGAAAGAATTGTGTTTAAGATTGATTATACCTGTGAAAGGTGTTTTGTATTCCAATAATTGCTGGTATGTTCTGAGTTTCTGAGGACTCGATAATGTAAAATTCTAATATTTTAGAAATATAGTTGTAGCATAGTTAATTTGAAAGCACTGTGCATTTTCCCCCTTGAGGCACGATTATTAAATTGATAGTGCTCTCTTGTCATGTGACTGTGACATGGTCCCTAAAGCTATAAAGAGAATGAGAGCTACTTTGGTGTAAAAGAAATAAAAACTACGCTGAAATTGACAGTGTGATACTTGCTCCTGCTACAGAATCTCTTTGCTCAGATCTGGTGGGACTCATTCGTTTATTTGTCAAGTAAAATATACAATATAAATATAACATAATAAGGAATATCATGCATAAAACAGAAATTATGATGGCTTTTTACAATTCTTGAAGATTAAACATTTTATTACTTTGGATTATTAGATATTGGTTAAGCCCAAATTCACTGTCATCGAGTCAATGCCAACCACAGTGACCTTATAGGACAGGCTAGATCTGTCCCTCTGAGTTCGTCAGACTGGCACCCTCCACAGTAGTAGAGAGCCTCTTCTTTCTCTCAGAGACCCACTGTCTGTTCAGCATGGCAGATTTTGCAGTTAGTCACCCAACACTAAGCTATGCCTTTGAAGGATCATGAGTTTTTTAATAATTTTATTGGGGTCTCTTACATCTCTTATCACAAACCACACATTCCTCCAATGTGTCAAGCACATTTGTACGTATGGTGCCATCATTATTTTCAAAGTATTCCTCTTACCACTTGAGCCCCTGATATCAGCTCCCCATTTCTGTCCGCTCCCTTCCCTGCCCACCCTTTTCCACAAACCCTTGATTAGTTATAGATTATTTTTTCCCATATCTTACATCATCCTCAGCCATCCCTCACCCACTTTTCTGTTACTCCTTCCCCTGGGAGGGGTTCTAGATTGGTCCTTATGCTTGATTCCCCCCAACCCCCCCTCCCCACCTTTCCCCAGTCCTCCTGATATCTTTACTCTCCTTGTTGAGCCTGAGGGGTTTATCTGTCCTGGATTCCCTGTGCTGCAGGTTTTTATCTGTAGCAGTGTGCATGCTCTGGTCTAATCTGATTTGTAAGGTAGAATTGAAGTCATTGATAGTGACGGGGAAGGAAGCACCAAAGAACTAGAGGAAAGTTGTGTGTTTAATAGGTGTGATACTGCACCCTGATTGCCTCATCTCTTCCCAATGACCCCTCTATGAGCAGATGTCCAACTGTCTACAGTTGGGCAATGGATCGTCACTCCATGCCCTCCCACCCCAGTCACCTTGGATATGGTCTTATTCTGAGTCTTGGTTACCTGATCCCATCAACAGCTGATGATCACACAGGCTGGTGTGCTTCCTCCATGTGGGCTTTGTTCTTATATCATAACGTTAATGGAAAATATAATTAAAAATAGTTGAGAACAATTTCCAGTAGAAAAGATAATATTGAATATCTCTCAAATATGGGCTGGTTTACCATTTTCATGAAATATAGGTAAATGATCTTGACTTTTCAAATGGACAAGAAGGATTTCACTGAAAATAGACATTTTTACATATAGAAACCTTACTCCAATTACCCATGTTTGCTCAGTTTATCATAATTTACAAATTCCCAGAACATATGCTGACAACTCTCAATATGTTTAAAAACCATAGACAAAGGGACAAAAGAAAGCCTATTGATTAAAAAAGGGAATTGAGATGTATCTGCCACTTGCAAGGCATTTCAAAAGGTTTTTTTATTCTTGGTTGAAATGATTTTTTGAAATTCCCATTGGACTAGAAGTAAAGAGTAGCTTCTGACACATTGTACTTTATTCTGGGAAAGTCTGTCATTTCATAAATCTCTCTCAAATGACTTATGACAATGCTCACACATATGAAGAGCCATACTTTAAACTTGACAACTACTATTAATTTTCGAAATAGAATGTGGCATATGCTTTTATTGGCTCACTATCGAAAGACTGATAATCAGAACATTAGCTTCTTTTCTCTTTACACCAACCCTTAGATTTGTATGTGTAAATATGTGTGTATCTATTAACATTTACCTACTTACCTAAGTACATCTCGATGCAGGCACGAGTGCGCGCGCACACACACACACACACACACACACACACACGATGGGGCTTCAAAAACTTGTGGGAAGTAAACCCATTACCTTGTAGTTCCATTTTTCCAATGGAAATTTAAAGTTCTGTCATGATGTGTCTTGGCTATGTTTTCCCAACATTATTTTAAGCCTCCTCATGTGTGGGTGTTTTTTATATATATCTATTTATTGTGATTTAGGTGAAAATTTACAGAGTAGCATGGGGTCCTATTAACAATCTTTTAAAAAATTGTTTTGTTTCATTGTTTACAATTTCACAATGTGTCAGCATACTTATTATTTTCATTCTGTGTACTCTGCTTGCCCTGATTTTTGTTTCCCTGCCTATTCCTCACATTGCTTTCTCATCCCAGCTTTTCTGTAAATATTAGCTGTGTGTGTATTTTTATTGTCGGGCCACAATTAAAATGATTAATGAAAATCCAGAAAAGAGAAATTCCATATTTGATTGTTAGTGGGGAAAAATGCAAGTTTTTCATCTGAGAAAATTATAGGGAGCTTAACATGAAGGTTACCCATGGAGCAAAGAACACATAAAGGGAAGAAAAACAGTCCTTTTAAATCACAATATAAACGAGGTGAAGAAATTCATAAGTCTCGAGGTAGGAAGTTTGAAAAAATTCAGAGTGGTCTCCTGTCAACTGTTTTCCGAAGAAAAGTAAGCCAATGCAGTTTCTTGAAACCAGGTGACCCCAGAAACCAATCACTGCCTTATATATAAATTACATTAGATGACATTTCCAGGTGGTCTGAATGGAGAGGCCCATTTGGAAATTGTTATAAACAGCCAATTGAAATATCTTTACAAAATGAATGACTATTAATCCTGCATTAGAGTCTCAGAGCATGCAGGGCGCTGTTGGAATGGGCATCATTAGACCTATGCTTAGGAAATTCTAGGAACAAATCTAGATTTAAACGAGATTCTGTGTTGTACTCCTGAAAGAAAACAATCATTTCCTGACCAATGGTGGAAAATAGCGCCTGGATTTCCCTTGGTTGTCTTCAATGTCATTATATCTCAACACTAGCCTTTTGATCCAATATCCATATTTCTGATTAACACAAAATCTAGACATATGCCACTTTAACATTAAAAAAACACCCAGCTCTCCCTGTGGTTTTGACTCTCTACTATGCTAAGGCATTCTTCATATGAAAAACAAATGCACAGCCTAAGACATAGTCACATTTGACTGCTGAAGCATACGTGTTTATTTGAAAAAGTTCTGATGAGGAAATTGACAGTGGGAAAAATGGGGATAAATAGCTTGCTTCCTATACCCATCTGTCTTATTTTCTATTGGAAGTGTTTATAAAACTTAAAAATAAAAAAGAACATCTATTTTGGAGATGGGCAAAACATTTTTTTCCTAACAGTAACTCAAAGCATGATGAGTAATTTGGGAAAGAATTGTCAAATCGACCAGCTGCCTTGCTCTTGAATCTGCGCTCGGCTTAGTTTGTGTTTCGTAAACCATATGCTTGATGCGGATTGCCTCGAGTATGGAAACTAAAATCTGAGCATATCAGGTGAAATTTGTCAAGAATATCAACAAAAACTGACAGTATGCAACTCTGTGGAAATTTATCAGCTTTTCATAATTTGATGACTCAAAACTCTATTTTTGATCATGCATTGTAACTTATCACGGAAGCATTTGTTAGTAACAAAAGCATTCTATATACTAGGCAAAAATTCCAATTTTTAAATTATTATTTTAGTAAAGTAACCACCATTCTGAGTATAAATCTTGTAGGGTCACCATTTTCTCAGTAACTAAGCATAAGAATTAAAGTGTGTCCCCCTTTTAGAAAGTTTTATTTTATCATTGAAATGGTGTTTTGTTTATGGGAGAAAATAAAATATTATATATATATATTTTTAATATTTAATTCTTTTTTTGGGGGGGAAATATTATATTCTTGAGGACACCAGAGAGCCAATAAAATGTGGGTAATCAAAATGTGTTGTCACAAAATTGCATTACAAATGAGATGTTACTTAAAAAATAATATGGCTGATATTTGCAATGCATAGTGCCTCTCCCTAGAATGTGGAAACTTTAGCGTGTAGCATTCAATCCTGGAATTACTGCAGTTCCATTTAATTTTTGGATCAGAAAACATGTGAGGAGTGTGTAAGAGCCCTTCGATGCCTAGACCACTTTCTGCTCAATAGTGTATCTGAGAAGGAGACCTGGACTTTTATTCCCTGCAGCCACTCCTTTTGGTCAAGCTGCTACCCAGTTACCTGAGATGATCATCACCCTCCTTTGAACCTGTAAGATTTCTTGCACCTGGAGACCATTAGCTACAGTATTCAGTCTCATTTAATTAGTATTAAGCATCGTGGTTTTTGTGGCAGTCTTGTGCTTATGTTAACTTTATGATTGAAATGTAGGAGTGGAGTCTAGCCTGTTAATCTGAAGACAGCCATTGAGTAGCCAATGAGGCCTCTGTGTGGGCCTGGCTTTCGCGTGAGACTTCTGGGAAATCTCAGGATATTTCCCTCGTGAAGATGAGAAGCTCTCTCCCCAGGTGGTGGGAGTGAGTTTCAGAGACAACGAGTTACGGAGAAGACAAGATGGCAGCGTCCTCGGAGCTGGATGAGCCAGAGGAGAAGCCACACAGCCTTGCCCTGATAGGACCAGATCTCTGAAGCTAGAGAAGTCACCTGGAGACCCTTGCCAGCGCTGAGTTGCTTCTACCACCACTGGATGCTGTTGATGGACCCTGAGCCCTGAAAGTGAGGAGCCATGAGGGGACCCCTGCCAGCGCCAGGACTCTGTACCTACTGGCCTGTGACTTCGTGAGTCAGAGGGAGAAATTATAGATTGGTATCATACATGTGAGCTAATATCAAACTTATGATTTGAATTGGACTGGGTTGGGATGCTTTCTCAATGTTACCTTCCTTTTGTATATAAACCCATTACCTACACCCATATGCAAGTCTATGTATTTGTTTCTCTAGTCTACCCAGACTAACACAGTTTTCATGGCTCCACATGTTTTGATTATAGAGTAGATTAAAAATAATATGCATTCCATTTTTCTAATATATTCCAGTGGAGTTTTTATAACGTGAAACATTTAAAATATCTGAAAACATCTAAGTTTTACAATAGAACAGATGCAGATTACTTCTCATGCCTGGCTGGTTTTCTCCCTGACTTGGTTCTCTTGTGGGTGCTTGCCTGCTTGCGAAGGAGCCCTGGTGGTCTACTGGTTGGAAGCTTGGCTACTAACCATGAGCTTAGCACAGTTCAAAGCCACTAGCTGATTTGCAGGAGAGAGATGAATCTTTCTACTCTTGTCAAGAATGACAGCCTCAGACACATGGATCCTGGGGGCTGTGAGTTTGGTTCGAGATGTTCCTCACATCCATTATTTACTTATGCATTGAAGGTTAGGCATAAAATTATTGAGTCAGACTTTCTTTTCCTCAACCTATGATCAAATCACTGATGACATGGAATGGTATAAAGTTTTCTTCTCCAGCTTCTACAACCTGTGAGTCTCAGAATACTCAGGGAACCTCCCCTTTCACAATGTTACTGGTTTGCCTTTTGTTCTTGATCACCCTGCTAATCAGAGAATTTAGCAAATCCCTTGAATTTGCATATCCAAATTTTAAAGTAACTTAATTTAATTTTACAAAAGTTTTCGTCTTTATTGTCTTTGAATCTTGTTTTTTTTTTTTTTTGTTTTTGTTTTTTTTTTTGGGGGGGGGGGCGGGCATCACGGCCCTCCGGTGGTGGGAGTAGGAGGCCCAGCCCCACTGCTGGAATTGAACCTCCGTCCCAGTGGGCCGCAGTCCCGCGCACAACCACTACGCCACCGGAGCTCAGTCCTGAATCTTGTTTTTGCCTTCTACTTTTTTCTTCAAATACATCAATTATATTGTTTTGCCTCAATTTCAAAGTTGTAAGATTTCCTATCTATGATAATATTAAAATCATCAATTTCACTTCACATTGTATGATTCCCTCTTGTATATTTACCATCTCCTTAACTTTCTTTTCTTCCATATTTCCCTTTTTCTTAATTTTGAGTTTCTAAAGCAGATTTATTTTATTTTATATTTTGTTCACTTAAGCACTGTGTTCAGAAATAGTATTCTTTATCTGCTTTTGGTTTTTAAAAGACCTTTTACTCTTCTGTGAGTGTCTATCTTTTAAGATATCAGAGAAAGGAACCCATGGCCATCAAATCCATTTTGATGCATAGTGAGTCTCCATCAGGTTTCTGAAGCTATAAAGCTTCCCAGAAGCAGACAGTCTCATCGTGGTCCCTGAGAGCTGCTGGTGAGTGGAATATGCTGTCAGATGAGCAGTCCAAGGCTTATCCCACATTGCCACCAGGGTTTCTTATGTGTTACGATAGTGCCTGTTATATGTCATTTCAGTTAGAGTATAGACAAAGTATTTCTACGTTAATTTGGGTAATTCATATGATATAGACGGTTCATCATCTTTGATTTCTGCTATTGGTTAAATAAGTAATGTTTTAGAGGATTTCTGTGTGTCTCTTTTAATATAGATATGATTTTATTCTTTGCCTGATTATTAATTACTTGCTTGGAGAAGAGGTGGTGGACAGTTATAAGAACAAGTCCAGTACGCAGGGAAGTGAGGGCGACAGAGTCACCAACACACACTCTGAAGACCTGGCTCGATGATGCAGATCTACTTTAATACAACTTTTGCAAAGTTTATGTAGGTTTCGTTGACAAATGAAATCATACTTCCTGGTTTCCAAACATATCCATATATGGTCATGGATTTGAAGCATGAAAAATGATTGGCCCACACTGTGGGTTATGTAAATGAGCTGGCTTAGCCAGCTGTCCAATTGTCTTACAGAATTTTACTGTCCAATCATTACAGGATCTTAGCTATTACTATGGGGAAGTTAGAAGCATTCTGACTGACTGTTTTCTCAGGGATTTAAAGTGGAAGGATATCAGGTGTGCTGGCCTGGCCTCTTATTTAATGCAGGTTCCAGCTACCTAAGGTGCAGATACCCAGTGGCTTCAACACCACTCCAGGAGACACAACAACATCCTGATCCACATCCACAGGTCTTGCCAAGAATGCCCCCACAGACAGTGGCAGTGTCATTACATGGCACCTACTTGTACTTCCTTTGAATATATTCCCCCCCAAATGTACAATTCTCTCCCTCCCTTCTGTATTCTTTGGTTTTGTGTCCAATATCCACCCCAGCTACTAGGACTACAAAACTTGAACCATGTTTTCCAGTTTGTTGGTTTTCTCCTGTTGCATAAAACGTTGAAGAGGGGTTGGTGGTGTTGGGGGGTGGGGGTGTCTACTGTTTAACAAACAGGTTAGGAAGTTGACAGGGTGTTGGTTTTAGGAGAAGGCTTTCTCTTTCTCTTTTCCTCTTCACAGGCTCTAACCGAAAGCCCTCGTCTCTTTTGAGTTTCTGCTCTGGGATAATGTTGCATGTATTTTGGCGTGTGTGCACACTTGCATGTATTTTGGTGTGCCGTGACTCAGAGGAAAGGCGTGGCAATATTTGATCTCCTCTGGTTTCTCCAAAGCCATAAGGCAGGGGGTCAGACATACCTTCACCCTCCATCTTTCTCGACCCTCTTTGGACACCGTGGCATGCCTACCTGGGTTTGATCATTTGTTGCCATGGTCACACAGAACGCAGACAATGCTCACAATCTGAAGATTGATTGGAGAAGTTAATAAGTCAGCACAAGGCAGGACCAGCAAGCAGAATAGCTCTTCTGAGAAGCAGCTTTCCAGTCCTCAGTCTCTTGGTCACACAGCCTGTCCCGCTCAGGAAGGCTGTCACACTTTCAGGTTGTTTTGCAGTCTCTTAGCCCTCTACTCTTGTGTTTTGTCTCTTTTCTTTGTTTTCTCTCTTGAACCTCTGGTCTCAACCTGCATCCTTTGCTCTCTCCCATAGTTCGTTCACCACTGTTTCTGCATACTTTCGTCCCAGCCAGCCTCTGACATGTCAGACAGAGATCTCAAGCCTGCCCTTTCAATAGTCCGATGCTTTCTCTGCTCTGTCTGTGATGGCTCTCTCACATAGGAAAATAGCATTGGTTGAGGTGTGGATTTTGCCAGGTAGCAGACTGTACTCCATAGGACATAAGAAGTGGTGGTTTAAATCACATCTTCTAGTAAGGCAGAGTCTAAAGATACCTCCTACCTTAACCCTATGACAGCGAACATCTTCCAAAATGGGATTATGAATTACATCCCAATGTCTCTCTTCTCCATTTCTACCTCTTTTATTCCCCTATTTAATTGTTTTTGTTTCTCAAAATATACCATACATTACTGCTTTCACGTTAGCATAATAGAGATCACCTATTCTCAAATGGGATTATAATGAATATTCAGATTTAAGATATTTTCAGGGACATTATTTAATTTATTCAAAGCATAATAAGGTCTTAACTTTTTATTGCTGCATGAAAAAAACTTTTCAAAAATATTTTGCAAATACAGTAACTTAAAGATTGTCAATTTGGGGGCTGAGCCCCAGTGACGTAGTGGTTGTGCATGAGACTGTGGCCCACTGGGTTGGAGGTTCAAATCCAGCAGCAAGGCTGGGCTCCCTACTCCCACCACCAGAGGGCAGTGATGCTCCCAAAACAAAAAAAAAAAAAAAATAAATAAAGATCGTCAATTTGTTAGCTCATAGTTCTAAAAGTTTGAAATCCAGGCATAATCATCTGGCTTCTCTCCTTAGGGTCTGACCAGACCAAAATCAAGGTGTCAGCAGAGCTGAACTTTTAACTCAAGACTCTGAGGATGTGTCTGTTTCAGAGTCTGCTTACATTGATAGCAGGATCTTGCGGTTATAGAATTGAAGTCAATGGTCACAGTGAATCATCCAAAGCTCTTTGGTATTCTTTACTTAGCACTTGACTGCCTCCAACTTAGCTCTTGACTGTCTCCACCTTCAAAACCAGTAATGTCTATGAAATCTTATTTATACTCTGTATCTTTCTGAAAGAACATCCTCCCATCCCTCTTAAGTATTGGCATGATTAGTCTTTCCTGATGAATCACTCTGTTCTAAGTTGATCTTTATTATATGTGCAAAAGTTTATTTTATCAAGTAACATAATGGTATCATGGAACTAACTTCAGGGGTGAAGAGTTAGGAGGGGCATCTCACATCTTAGAATTCTGTGGACATCTTTCAAGAACCAACAAAACTCACTGCAATTGAGTTCGATTCAGACACTTTATAGGACAGGACAGAATTTACCACTTTGAACTTTAAATGCTATCAACCTTTACAGCAGAAGAAACCTCATCCTCATCCTTTGAAGTAATTGGGAATTTGAACCACTGACTTTGTGATTAGTTGGCCAATGTGTAGGCCTTTATGCTATCAAAGCTCCTTCTACCTTCAACAGAAGCTTATCATGTTCTATCCATGAATGCATCCTTCCCTGGGTTTTTTGTTGTAGTTCTATTTCTTCAAAGTCATTTTCCATGTTACTCAATATCTGCTCTTGAACCTAGATTTCTTCACCTTGAGGATTGTGGGGTGCTTCATACCACATTAAAAAAATTTTAATTTATTAGACCTTGGTTGAGATTGAGCTATCTATATTGGTTTTCATTGTACTCCTTCATTATTTTCCAGATCTGACTGTATTTGTGTTTTTGTTTTTCCTCTATTCCTTTATTTTATTTTTGTGCTTTATAAATTGGGCTCATAGCCTTATTCTCTATTGAATTGACCTTACTATCAAAATGTTACGTGTGCCATTTTTGGATTCTACACAAATGTGAATGAAATAATGAAATGTTATACTTACAATTCTACTTTAGTAAGGTGTTTAGAATAATATGAATATTCTTATTTAAAGCATTAACTGATTAATATAAAGGTTACACAGGCTATTGCTAGAGATAAAATTACATTAAAACACTTTAATGACACCATTTTTAGTCAGTTTAAAACTTTAAGACATATAATTGGTAGTTCAAAATTATATGTGTGTACTTATACGAGTTTATATGTAAACATATAGATATGTATAGAGACACACAAAAATGTATATACACACACAACAGAGTTTCTAAAAGTTCATGGATAAATGAAATGAAAATATTATTTTCCAGTAGATCTCTTGAAGTCCATATGTATGTTATCTGATGTGCATTGCATTTGTAATTATCACACTTTATTTAAATGCTTTCAATGTTACTCAAGGAAATAGCTGATCGTTAGTTTTATTAAAGCTATATAAACTATCAAATTTAATTTAAAAAAAGGTCATTTCTGAATGACTTTTAAAATCACTCTTAGGACAAGTATTTTTCCCTAGGTTTATTGGAGATAATATTTCATCTACATTCCAAAAGCATTAGCTCTTTGTCAGTAAATGCATTGTTATATTTATCTTTTGCCACATTCTTGGTCTAGCATAGCACTTACATGTGGTAGGGGCGCACCAAATGCTGGTGCAGTTAATTGATACACACATATGCATACATGGGTAATACTTGCCTGGAAAATGTTTATGCAAGCAGCATTAAATAGTGCTGTAAAAAGATTAAGCAACATTAATGGTAACAGGCCAATCACATAGTCCCCATTCTGCTGGTAGGAGATAAAATACAACAAAAAGAAGGCCCTAATGAATTAGGACGGTGGCTTACTAAGCGTGTAATTAATGTTATTAAGAAACATTGCGGTTGCATATTAAAATTCCGTTAACTAAGCAGCCCTTCAGCATCAGTATATTTGTTTCTTGGGTGCTAGGCTTTTTGTGTTTTGTTTGTGTTTTTACTTTCCCCCCTCTTTCCTGATTGGCATCTTCGATCATTTTTTTTTCCGGAAAAATGAGATAATGGGATATGATCAGCCTTTGCAGTTTTGCTGTAGCGCTGACAGCACGGTTCGGGCACGTTGACAAGTTAAGTGAGTGAAAATGGATGTCTTGAAGAACCATTTTTAAGCTGTAGTTTTCCCCCTCTCCTCCTCATCCACACTATCCAATCTACTCCAGGCAGGAGAAGGGTAGTTTTCTCTAGAGGAATTTTCAATACTTCTTCACTACTTGAACTATTCTTTTTCTGTTGGTTAAAAAAAAAAGAAGAAAATGTTTCTTTCAGAATGCTTTAGATATTGTCTTATTTAGTTTGTGGAGAATGGTATTAATTTACAAAGGACTTTCTTAAACAAAATGCAATTTCATTTTTTTATTTCCAGTATTTTACCCAGAGAAGCAAGTAGAAAAAATATGGGTGTGCGTATATATCCACGAGAACAATTGGGAAAGTGCAATTTAGAATATCAGGATTTGTTTACAATTTTGATAGAATCACTATATTGTGAATTTGTGGGTTCTCAATTTATAATTTTTACATAATAATTCTAAGAAAGCTGCATACTGGATTTTTGGTATGATTTCTTACAATTTCATGATGTCTTGTACATGTCAATATTTGAAATGTGATGTAATTTCATATACCCCAAAGTATAATAAAATTTTAAATGTCAGAGACATCATTTAGACCCTAAAATTGAAGTCCTGGGATTGTGTTTGGTTTTAAAAGGCACATTTGAACAGGGAGTCATCTCACACAAAATTAAAACCACCAAGTACAGCGAAATAAATGCAAATGAGAATGGATATTGGTCTAAAGTCGAAAACTGCTGCAACAGGAATTAGAGAGGAGAACATCTATTGAGATCACTGGTGAAGAGGGTTAAGCAATGGGGACTTGGATACACCTGCACAGATCATGACTGAAGTTGGTTACAGGGGCTAATTAGAGAGGCGTGGCTGGGCACAGAGGTACACGATGCTCAAAATATACATTTTTAGAATACATTGTCAAATGTGTCTTGTTTGAAGTTAGACATTTCACGGCGATGCCAGATACTCCAAGGCTTCTCCTTTAGGTATATCCTTTCCACATCGTGACCTGAGCTCACAGAAGTAAAGGTTGCTAACTACCTATGAAGACCACGGGTTGCTAAGGGTTGGTGGGCATGAGTTTGGTTTGGTTAACTCATGGATGCTAACCAGATCAGAAAGCCAAAAGTCAAGTCTTGAGTAGAGTATATGTATTTAATCCAGTGCAGTTTGGGGTAGTTAAGCCATTCTGCTTTGATCAAAGACTCAAAAACCCTTTCTCTTGTGTAATTTCTTTTAATTACAACCCGCTGCCCTTGAGTGCTACTGACTCACCGAGGCCCTACAGGATAGGGTAGAGCTGCTTGTCTGTTTCTCCAGCTGTAACTGTTGACAGTTCTCTTGCAGAGCGCCTGGTGGTTTTCAACTACTTCATAATCCTGATGCCATCAGAGATCCCCCTTCTTTTGTTAGAGGATCTTAGTGAACCTTTCCTTTACCAATTTAAAGATTCCTTTCTTCCTCTTGGATTTGACTTAAAAGGTGCTGTGCTGCACCTTTGTGGCTATTTGAACAAGTAGGCATCTAAAACCCCAGACACTGTCTTGCTTGCTGGACCCTAGTGTTATCTGAGATGCCCAGCGAGCACTGATATCCAGGTGACGGTGCTATCAATGATATTAGGTGGCTTGTTCTTAATATCTCTTTCAGATAAGAAAGCTAAATTCTAGATTTTTCCAATTAACAAAGAATGCCAATAGCTTCCACATGCATTGGTCAAAGCAGGGGCATTCATGTTGTTTCTCTGGGACAATATCTCAGTGGTTACTTCACACAACTTTTAGTGATCCCAGCTGAAATGACAGTAACCATGAAAATCATAAAACCACCATCAGAATATATCTAATCCAAGAACCAATACCTCTTGGAACCAACCCCAAATGCCAAAGAATGGAGGAACCAACCCCAAATGCCCCTCCACAATAGAAAAATGAGGTGTTCTGCTCCTGAAGAGATGTACAGTTTCAGGAACCTAAAATAACCTTTGCAAGGGAATTGAAAGGTTTTGTTGGATTTCTAGTACATTGGCAATGTCTTCAGTCATTCCTACCATATTGATGGATACATTCTGAATGGCATCAACTACTACTTACCAATAGAAGAATGCTATTAAAGGTAAAACATAGGCCAGAATGTCCTCCAAAGGATTAGTGCTTGAATAACCCTGATCCTTTTAAAAATCATTTTTTCCCTTTCTAATAATTTCAGGTCATTAGCCCAATGAAAATATTCACTGCATGAAGGAACACTTAGGAGAACCCCCGGATTTCCTAATTCACATTGGTCAGTCTGTCTCCAGCCATGTAAGCAAGGTGGAACCATACTATAGAATTTGTGATCTCCACAAAATAAACCATACTTATATGTGTTGCAAAAAAATATTCCCAATGTTGTTTGAAAGAGAAAAGCTATTACTAGCTTGATTAAACCATTCTCCAGTAATAGAAGCTTTATAAATTAGGCAGAGCCCTGGTGGCATAAGTGGTTGAGTGCGGGACTGTGGCCGGCGGGCTTGGTGGTTCAAATCTAGCAGCAGCTTTCAGGAGCAGCGCTGGGTAGCTCCCGTGACCATGACCACCGAGAGCAGTGATGCCAAAAAAAAAGTTTTATAAATTGCCACTCACTCAAACCCTATCAGGTTTCTCTGATCAATATAAAGGGGAAGAGTTACTATTCCCCAGGCAGTTCATTAACAAGAGTCCAAAGTTTCTGGTGAAAATAGAATGTTGCCTGGCGGCATGGGGCCCCACCGCGGCAGCGCCTGAGATCCGTGGGCCTCCTCTTCTGCATTGTGCCTAGCGGATGTTTCCCTTCCAGGAGGGAGGGGAGCCCAGAGTGGCTCAGGTTCTCCGAGAGAACTTCCCTTGAGCCACAGCTATCAAAGTCACTGACATGTCCGGGGGCTGCGGGTGATGTACGAGATCCACATCGAGTCTGAAGACTTCAAGGAGAAGAGGTCTGTCTTCACCACTGTCCCCAAACGCTGAGCCGCAGGCACTGCCTACAACCTCTGCCACCAGAGACCCTGGGTGAACAGGACTCACCACCGGGCACCCCCAGGCACTGGCCCAAAGCTTGATCCGTTTTGCTCATCGCCAATTCCATGTCCTAATTCAAGAGGGAGATGTTATCTATTTAGATGCCCATGAAGGGAACCAGGCTCAGAAGCTGGAGCAGGGTGACTGGGGCCGCTTCCGGGGTTCTTCTGACTAAAGAAGCACCCGTCACCAGAGCGAGCTCCTCTATAGAAAATAGAATTTTGGACTAAGATGCTATTTCCACTCTGTCAACTGAAACAAGAAGGTGATGGAAGAGATTAAGGTCGAGGAACAAGTTGGCCGCTCTACCATGTCAAGCAACAGACTCAGGCAGGATACCTAGGGCAGGGTAGACAAGCAGGAAGTCTGTTTGAAGGTAGCAGAGTAGTTTATAATGGCTTCAAAGAAAGACATAACTAGTAACTGGAATTGTCGGGGAGTGAGAATGCGCATGAACTCTTTGTGGTGTTAAATGGCAGATCTAGCATTCAGGCAAGTTTGCGGTACCACCTATGGGTTGAGCTAGTTTTTGAAACACATCATCGTGCTATGCATTAAGGAGATGGATGACGTATAACAGCACAATGACTAAAGTGGGCTTCAAATATATGTCTTAGGACAGTCAAGCAACAAATGACAATATATACTATATATTCCTTCAGTTATTATCATGCAGTTATAGAGGATAAAGGATGTATAACTACAATGAAGGAAATAAGGAAATGTAAAACAAATAAGTCAGCAGAAGAATGGTAAAGAAACTTTGGAACATAGACACAAGGATTGCTGCGCATTACTGAAAATGATGAAAACACAAAGCACATCATGCCAAGAATTAACTGGGAGAACATTATGTTGAGTGAAATTATTCAATGACAAAAGGATGAATTTTGTATGATACCATTGTTATTAAGGGGGAAAGAAAAAATCATAACAGAAAACAATATAGACTCTCATGCTAAATCTAGAAGAGAAAGGAAATGTAGCAATAAACTAGAAGGGTGACAGGTATTAACTTGGATGAAGAGCAAGATAGGGTAAGTTTCACAAGAGGGAGAAGAGAAACCAAAGAGAGATATAGTAAACTGTTTGGAGGTTTGATATTTACCTTAAGTTACTGAATTGATTTTCCAAAATGCAAACTCCTGCCTAATTCACAATTTTTAAAATGTTAAAAAAAAACCCAAACAGCTAATAGAGTTTTTAATGCTAAACTAGTCCTAATAAATATAGTTCTTCCTTTTGAGTGGTGTTTATAAAGAGGGTTCACAGGAAAAAACAATGCATTGAAATAGGAATACTCAGATAAAGTAGGAATCCAGTGACAATAAAAAAATAATTAAGGCTTTTAAAAAGTAAATTCCAACTTCTTTACCACTAAATTGATTACCATTCCCACGGTACACATGTAGTTGTAGAAGTATCTGAAAAAATTTGAGAATTAAAGAATATCTGATCCTGAAGTTCCCATATAAAAACCAGGGAATCAATTCAAACAGGCTGTAGATAGTAAGCTGGTCCCAGGACCTGGAAAGTGAACCAGATATTGGCTTCTTCTTGTCTTTGGACAATTTCCACTTCAGACTTTAGTCCCTCAATTAGCATCTGAGCCAATGTGGGAGTTTCAACTTTGTTCTTGGAATCCCAGTTCCAAGACCCTGTAGTGTGGTACACAAGGGTTTTATAGGACTGACTATAAAACTGCAGTAGAAAGAAATCTTGTAGTTTGTATGCTGTCCAGTAGACATAATCTCCACATATCATTTAGTGTCCTTGACTTTAACTGACTCCTGTCTGTTATTACTAGGTGGTGGACACTCCATTCTGACCCACAGTGACCCTGTGTAGGACAGAAGAAAACCTGGCCCATTCCGGTGCCATCTTCACAATAGTCCTGAGGTTTGAGTCCTTTGCAGCAGCCTCTGGGTCCCTCCTTCTTGCTGAAAGCCTTCCTCTTTTCCGCTGCCACTGGTCTCTACCGACCACATGTCCCAAGTACGTGAGGCAGAGTCTCGTCCTGCTTGCCTCTAAGGAGCACTCTGGCTGTCATTCTTCTAAGACATACTTGGCAGTTCAGGGAACTTTCAATATCCTTCACCAGCACCATAATGCAAATGTATAAATTGTACTTTGGTCTTCCTTATTTAATATTCAGCTTTCACATGCATATCCTATGATTGAAAATACCATGGACTGGATCCGTTCTCAATGTGACATCCTTGCTTTTCACCATTTTAAAGCGGTTCTGTGCAGCAGGTTTACACTGTGTGATACACATTTGATCCCACGACTACTGCTTCCATGAGCAGTAATTACGAACCCAAGCAAGGCAAAATCTTTGGCAACTTCATTGTTTCTTCACTTACCATGTGAAGAAGTTGTTTAGCATTAAAAACTCTATGAGCTGTTTTGGATTTTTTCCCCCCAACATTTAAAAAATTGTGAATGAGGCAGGAGTTTGTATTTCAGAAAATAAATTCAGTAATTTAAGGATTTTGGTTGTTTTTATACTGAGTTGTAATCCATATTGAAGGCTTGAACCTTTATTTTCATCAGCAAGCACTTCAAGTGCTCCTCACTTTCAGCAAGGAAGGTTGTGTAATCTGCATATCACAGGCTGTCCATTTGTTTACCTCCAATTGTAGTGTTGCATTTTTCTTCAAATAATCCAGCTTCTCTGATTATTTGCTCTGCATACAGATGAAATAAATATGGCCAGGGAATGCAACCCCAATGCACACCTGATTTTATATCATGCAGTGTTCACTTTTCCATTTCTATGACTGCTTTCTTTCGATCTACAATTTGCATATCAGCACAGAGTATTGTTCTGTGGGTGCCATTCTTCTCAAGGCAACCCACAGCTTGTTAAGGTCCACACAGTTCAATGCCTTCGCATAGTTCTGATGCTTAGAAACTCTTTAACAAAATACAAAGATTGCCAAGTCTTAAAGCATCTCACAATTGTCAATTTTTTAGCCCACTGGAACAGCAACGATGACAATCCATTTCCTTTCCCTTCTGGTGTAGGTGGTTCTGAGCAGGGCTGTAGTTTAAGCCCACCATCTGCCTCCTGAGAGACGGATGAGACGATCTCCTCTAGTAAAGTCTTACAGTCTTGGAAACCCAAAGGAGTAGTTCTGCTCTGTCCTGTAAGGTCACTGGGGACTAAATCAACTCTATAGTGGTGTGAGAGAGAGTGCTTTCTTCTTTTGTACTGACCCTCTGTTTTACCGAGTATGATTGATGTCTTTTTTCAGAAATTGACGCCTCTTGATAATATGTCCAAAGGACATGAGTGGAAATCTCTCCATTTTTGCTTCCACAAGCATTCAATCTGTATCTTTTCCCAAGACAGATTTATTTGTTCTGACAGTCTATGGTAATTTTAACTTTCTTTACCAACACCATAGGAGCCCTCGTGGTATAGTGGTTATCAGTTGGGCTGTGATACACATGGTTGGCAGTTCAAAACCCCTACCAACTCCATGGGAGAAATACTGAGCTTTCTACTCCATAAATGGTTACAGTCTGGGAAACTTAACAGGGAACCACTGTGAGTCAGCACTGACTTTATGGTACTGAGTTTGTTTTGTTTTTAAACCAGCACCATAATTGAATCCCACATCATCCTTATTCATTGTGAACCTTTCAGATACATATGAAGTGATCTAAAATACCATGCTTTGGATAAAGGGCAGCTCAAAGTGACATCTTTGCTCTTTAACACTCCAGAAGGTTTCTGCAGCAAATTTGATCGATGAAATCAATTATTTGATATCTTCTTCTATGAGCATTGATTGTGTATTCTAATAGAATGAAGCCTTTGATAACTTCAAACATTCCTGTTTTTGTCATAGTGTCTATAATTCATCCAACTGGGAGAATTCATGCTTGTGTGTTTGCTTTTACACTGAAATGTAATCCCTTTTGAAGGTCATAGTCTTTGAGCTTCACCAGGGAAGGCTTCAAGTCCTCTCTGCTTTCTGCAAACAAGGCTGTTAATCTGCACATCACAGGTTGTCAGTGAGCCTTCCTCCAACCCTTAAGTCATATTCTTCTTCTTATAGACCAACTTCTTAGATCCTGTGCTGAACGTATATATTGAGCCTGTTTTATAAAAATAATACAACCACGACGCACACCTTCCTGATTTTAAACCCCTCAGAATTCCGCTGTTATGTTCTAATGACTGCCTCTTGCTCTGTGTACAGATTCTACATTAGCACAATTAACTGTTCTGGTTTCTCATTGTCTGCAAGCTCATTGATAGTTATGCTATTCACATGTGAGGCCTTTTCATCATCAGGGGAACACAAATATCTTTGCAGTACTCTCAGGTTTCAGTCAAGTTTCAACTGATATCAGCAGTGATATACCTGTTCCATGTCTTCTTTTGAATCTGATGACTTCTTGACTCTACTGTTGCAATTATTTTAAGTTATTTTTCACAAAATTTTATTTTCATCTGATGTTAATATTGTTAGATTATTTCCACAGTCTCTGGGTTCTTTTTCTTTGTAATTGGCACAAATATAAATCTCTTGCACCCTGTTGGACAGCTAGATTTCTACCAACATTTTGTAATGTGAGTTCTCTAGATCTCCTGTTGAAATATTTCAACTCATATTACATCCCTTTCTGGGACCTTTTATTTTTGTTATTGCCTCAGTGTTACTTGGAATTATTTCTTCAATACCATTGATTTTTGGTCAGAATGATTGAATTTATTATTCTTGGTACAGAATTTATTATTCTTGGCCTCTTTGTATTCCTTCCATCTGGATTTGAAACTTTCTGTAATATTCAATAGTTTGCCCCAGAATCCTTCACTTTTTAAACTCCAGGCTCGATTTCTTCTATTTTTCTAATGCTGGTGGATATTCTCTCCTTTGGTTTTTCTAGCTCCGGGTCTTTGCATATTTCATTACAATACTTCACTTGGTCTTCTCAAGCTGTTCTTTGAAATTTCTTTATCTTCATCGTTTGATCCCCTTGCTTCCAGCTCCTCTACTTGAAAGAGCAACAGTTAGTCTGTTCTGCCCTCCATTTTAGTCTTTTATTGCTTTCCATTTTCGTTCACATGTCCTTGCTTTCTAGTCTTTTGAAATGTTATCTACACGTATAATGTCCTGGATATCTTCTTACAGCTCATTTTATTTTTGGTTATGAGTGTTTAATGTGGCACGTCTCTTTTTGAGATGGTCTCCAAAATCACCTGGGAGTCAAGGTAACCTTTCAACTATCATGGCTTGTTTTATTTTCTTCAATTTTGTGCTGAACTTGATTACAGGCCACTGGTGGTCTGTTTTGCAGTCAGGCGCTGGTTTTGTTTAGTTGAATGATACTGAATTTCTCACAGAGGTAATGAATTTAATTCCTAGATATTTCATCTGGTGATTTCTGTGTATACAATTGTTGAAAAGGAGTTATTTGTAATGATTGATTCATTGATCTTAAACAATGGCATCATGCTCTATTTCTATCAGTTCATATTTAACAACTATTAATACTTCCTTTTTGTTGCCTTTTGACTTTGTGATTGCTCAAATTAAGAAGTTGGTGGAAAATTTCTCCATATTTGGTAGTAGTATTTAGTGTATAACTTATTCAAAGTCATATAAGCTGGTTTTCTTATAGGTATATGGTTATTATTTTATCATAGAAAACATTGTTCTTCAAGATATAGTTTGAAATGTTCTTTTTATAGATGTGTGTGTCCTTGTTCCTCTTCAATTTTCCATTCCCAGTATAGTAAGTCATATGATTGACCAATTTAAAATGGCCAACACTAGTCCATTTCAGCGCACTATGCCTAGGGTATTGATATTTACGTATTCCATTTTACTTTTAATGATTTGCAATTTTTCTGTGTTCATACTTCATACTTTAGACATTCTGATTACCAATGTATGGTTGTAGCTGTTTCTTCTAATTTTGACTTGTATTCTATCCGCAGGTGAAGGTCTCCAAAGCTTTTCTCCATCCATGTCAGTAAGGTTAACTCTAGTTTGAGAAAACAGATATTCTCCAATGACATTTTGAATGTCTCAGGAAAGAGTCCTGGTGGCGTAGTTGGTTGCGTGTTGGTCTGCAACCTCCAAGTTGCCAGCAGCTCAGTAGGAGAAAGCCGAGGCGAAACTATCTTCTCACATTAGGATTTACAGCCTCAGAAATGGAAAGGCACAGTTCTCCTCTCTCCTTTATGTCACTGTGAGGTAGAATGGATTCCGTGGCAGTGTGTTCCTTCACTTTGGATTTTTCAAACTGAGGGTCCTTACATTACAGCAATCTATCAGATTTCATTCTGCTCTTCCTCATATGATTTTTTAGTGGCTATTTTTTTCAAAAATGGATGATGTCGGACTTATTTCTGGTCTGTCTTTGTTTGGAAGCTTCATTGAAACCTATTCACCATGAGTTACCATGCCAGTATTTAAAATGTAAGTTTGTATTTAAATGTAGTTTTAAATACAGTATAGAAAATGTTGTTTGCAGCAACACAGTGACATGTAAGTCAACACAAAATGGCAAACTCACAGAGGAGAAGTGAAACCCTTCTCAGCCACAGGGGAATAGCTGATTCTTTTTTTCTTTAATTTAATTTTATTATTTAATTTTTATTTTTGGGGGGCATCACTGCCCTCTGCTTGTCGTGGGAGCTACCCAGCCTTGCTCCTGGAGGACTGCTGCTGCATTTGAACCACCAAGCCCATGGGCCACAGTCCCGCACTCCACCACTATGCCATCACAGCTCACCTCAAATAGCAGATTCTTTAGTGACTTTATTGACAACAACTTCTCTAAGAAAGGCAGCATGCTCTTTGGCATACTTGATTAGCAATAGAAATACTTTGATAAAGTGACTTGAATTAAGTTTTGAATCATTGTTGGTCAATGAATATGGCACATTCCTCAGCCTGCTGAAGAATTTGACATGTGGTTTCTTTATGAAGGGCACCAGAAGTGGTTCTGAAATGCATTAACCCTAACAGAAGGGTCTTCAAACATGTCAGTTTCAAGATGAGTCCAACTTTGCCAATGGAGCTAATGCCTCCATTAGATCTTTATGGAAGCCCCAAGGATTTGGCTTCATAAGAACAATGGAGCCGCTGACAAATGGAATAGGCACTACAAATGACAGTGATTACTTGTCCCCTGACCTGGGTTCCTCCGTTACTGCAGAGGGCGACTAGAACACTCCTGCTGGGGATGTCATTTTCAGTCACAAAGTAGATGTAGCTTTGAAGCAGGGGAAAATCCGCAGACAAATGTCAATACCTGAAAGCAATAAATAAAAGAAATTATAATTATCAAAAGGTGCTAGCTGGCTAAAATGCATATGCCATCTGAGTGTTGATTTAGCTGAATGAGTATCGTGTGGGTATAGACTGAAAAGTTTTACTAGGATTTCATTAAGAGGAGACAGAGCATTGTCTAACTTAGTTCTCTGCAACTTCCCAGAACTTCCTTTCAAAATATTGCAATAAAGTCAGGTTCCATCCAGGACAAAATCAACACCAAACTCCTTGCCATCTAACTGAACATGACTCACAACCACGCTATTAACAGAGAGTAGAACAGCCCTTCTGGGTTTCCAAGCTGATCCCTTTAAGGAAGGAGAAAATCCTGCCTTTCTCTCATAGAGCAGCTACTGACTTTGAACTACGGATGGCATGACTAGAAGTCCAAGGTGTAACCAAGCACACTACCAGGACTCTTCTGACTAGAACAGTATTGTCCAAAGTGAGTGATACCTCTCCTGGAAATGTGGGGAGTACTGAAACTCTCCAAGGGGCGCTACAAAAGCAGATACCTAGACTTTATCCTGGGTAATGGGCTAGCGTACATGTTTTTAATGGCCAGCACCTAAAACTCAGTAATTTTCTTTTTCTGGAAAGGAGGCATTGGCCAAATAAATGTGGGAACCTATGATAAGGCTTTAATTCCCCAGAATTTTGGTGGTTCTGGGGAACTCCCATTACAATGGGGGCTTTTCCATAGACAATGCGTTTGTTAGGGTTGTCGTTTTAAGAATAAGAATGAAAGTCTGGCTCAGCAGCAGCCATACATTGAAAATTTAGTTAAATTTAGTCATTCAAACTCTTTCCATCAAGTAGATTTCCACGCAGAGTGTCCCTATAAATGGTACCCAAGGCTTTAAATATTTACAGATATAGATAACCTCAACTTTATTGCATCAAGCAGCTGTTAGCTTTGAACTGTCAACCTATTGGTTAGTAGTCAATGCTTACCTGACAGTGCCACCAGGGTTCCTTATATTAATATAACCTAGTGTCTTCAATAAGTTAGGATTAGGGCTTGACACTTTCAAAGTACATACTTGCTTTATTTCTTCCTCTCTATTCTGGTTGGAGTAGGAGCCCTCATAAATGCATGTGAGGGATTGTGATGGACATTATTTGGCATGGGTGTAAGCCAAAGCTTTCCCCTTGACTTCCTCCATCTGAGGACTTTCTTAGGTTGACCAGCCTGGATCTGGGCTCCCATGATCTCACACTGGAGCAAGGGGACTTCCATTTGATTGGCCACCAAGGAACCATTTTTAATTTGGGCTCCAATATTTACTAGAAACACCTTTTGCTTCCAAAGTATTGAAAAACAGCGAAGCACCCTAATTCAGTATCACAAATTGCTATTGGGGTTTCCTGAATTTCCAGAGGCTAGTTTATAAGCCCTAATGAGTATGTGGTGACAATTCAGCTTGCCAGGTTGACGCTGTGTCTGGCAGTAGTTGTTTCCCCAGGATTTTGGTATGTGTTCAGAGTATATTTACTTAGAAAACTAGATAAATAATATATAGTCCTTTTACAAAAAGAATCAAATCAGGGTTGAAGAGAAGAATCTCCTGCAGGACTCTTCTCTGATTGAGTAAATAATTTTTTAAATCATGAAAATTATGAAAATTAACGATCTCATAAAGACATACACTTTTCTAGATTCTTTTTTGTGAGCACATGCCAGTGGGTCACAAACAACAGTGAACTGGACTACAATGTTTTACAGCCCACCCCCAAAAAAAGAGGGAAGTCCCAGAAGGGGGTAATCAAATATTTTTTACATGGTGCTCCCCATTTCACATATAGTAAATACACACATACACACACACTTACTCTTAAATAGGTGTGGCTTAATATATTTGTCAAGGGGAAAGGGGAAGAACAATGCTACTTCCCCTTTCAGAAATTCAATAGATGATATCCAAAGCTAGCTACTCACTTCAACACTCCAAAACCAAACCAAACCCACTGCCTTACCTTGATGCCAACTCATACCAACGCCATAGGACAGGGTAGAACTGCCCCTGGGGTTTCTGAGACTGCAGTTCTTTAGGGAATCAACACTCTCCTCTTTCTCCCATGGAACAGCTGGTGGTTTTGAACTGCTGGCCTTGCTGCTAGCAACCCAGGAATAACTACCATACCACTGCCGGAAAACAAAAATGAGACAAGCACGGGAGCCACAAACCAATGTTCAAGACCCAAACATAAAGGAAATAGGAGCTGAATGGATCCTCAGGGAATTTCAATACAAAACGGATATTTGAGCCAAGAAGGAATTACCGTCAAATGTGATCTTTGGTTCTGAGGAAAATGAAAACTCCTAATAGGCTTTTAAATTGACACTCAGCTTCTTTCCATGATTTCGGGGGAGTCCAATAAGAAGGGATGCACTTTCAGATGCTGCCAACTCTACCAAAATGTCTTCACAAGAAGTTTTTTGAACTCTAAAATGGAAACTTGGAGATTTATTTGTGATGAAAATATACACTGAAATGGGAGTTATGGGCTCACACAAAGTGCAAGTCTTGAGAAACAACTGCAAAGAATAATTTGCAGGGACCTTAGACTACAGTTAAATAATTGATTGGTTAAGCATCAATTGAGGTCATTGGAGGGGAACATTAAATGCACTAGGGAGTTGGCTAACATCTGGTATATGTATTTAGGTGGGGCATAGGGGATTTGTTACAGGGGTTAAATGCAGAGGCTCACACGGTTTAGGAATTTACAACGATAGTCACAAGATGCGTACAGTAGATATATGTCAGAATACTGGTCGGTGCCACCGAGTTATTTTTGACTCTCAGTTATTTTGACTGTGAACAAGAGAACCAAGCACTGCCCAGTTCTCCGCCACCCTCACGATCACTGACACAGCCGTGCTCCTTGTTGCAGCCACTATGCCAGTTCATCTCATTGTCAGTCACCCTCTTAGTCAGCCTCTTACCTGAGGCTTAGCAAGTGTCTTCAAAGAGAAACTGTCCGACCAACACAGTGGCTTTGAGATGATCCGCTGTGTCAGTTGTACTCAAGACATTTTTAGGTTTTGGTTTTGTGTTGTTTGGGGGTGTATGTAAGGGGGGATCACAAAGGGTAATCTTGACATCTCGGAGGACACATTATGGAGGGCTTATGAAGACATTCTAAGGAAGTTAAAGATTGCAGTGTAGAGAAGAGACTAGGAAAGTTGATGCTTTCCTTCCTATTTTGACGGAGCACTTGGTTCTTCTTCAAAGGTAACAATAGTTCTTGTATGAGAATTTCCTTGGAAAAATCTAACCTCATGCATCCTGTAGCCTAATCTTGCCCTTTAAGATTTTTTTTTTGGTCTCAAAGCATAAAGAATATTTAAAAGGAACACAGTTTGTGCATTTGAAAGATGACATCTAACTTGTGCCCTAAATTAATGAGGACAGAGTTATTGGGGGGAAGGGTTTGATATGGAAATGCCATCAGTAATATATATCTAGATCTAGATTCAAGATAAGTCAGAAAGAATCACTTCATATTGTTTTTAATGAAAATTGGAAAACAGTTGTGTAATATTGGAATTGTAATGTTAACTAGATATCTGTTAGATTTATGACGCTGACTGAGTGAAACAAATCAGTTATTTGGAAAAGTTGGTAGCTTAGCCATCTGATCGTTTATATTGGTGCCCATGAAGACTACTGAAAGTATCTTCTGGTTATATCTAAGGGACTGACAGAAGAAAAAACATTTATCTTAGAAAAAGTGCAGTCAGACTGGTGGATGGTGAGTCTTCATCATGTGGAAACGTTATCAGGAGAGAGCAGTCCCTGGAGAAGGACATTGTGCTTAATAAAGAGGAAACCCCACAGGGAGATGATTGACACAGTAGCTACAAGGGGCACACACAGCAGGGGGGGTCTGTCTGTGTTTGGATCTGTGGAACATATGGTCACTGTAAGTCAGAACAGATTTGACAATCACTTAACAACAACAACATTCCTGGAAATGAATGACAAATGAATCGTGAATGATTAAGTTCACTTTTTCAAAAATGATCATTTGCAACTCTGTACCCCTTGTTATGGTTGCATTATAAATGCATTGATTCTTCTGAGGTAAATTATGTGCTAATAAGCCTCCATAAAATATTCTTTGCATTTCCAATATTAGCCAAAAACCTTGTAATTTCAAATGAAGTATCAAATAGTATTTTTTTTAAATGAAGAAGAATTAAATAAGTTAAAAAAACAATTATTTGTTAATTAAAAGTCAACCTGTTCTGATTATGAACTTTGTAAACTTTTAGCTTTTACTCCTGGTCTATACTGCTTTCTTAATGTAATGACTTCTTACCATCTGTTTCTTGTTGATGAGAGGACGCTTGCAGAGTCTGTGCAGCAACTAGTGAAATTGATTCTATGCAAGTGTCTGTTTATTATCTTTCTTATTTCTGATATGAAAGTCACTTGCATTTTCTGGTCACTATTTTTATTATTTTTTAAATTTAAGAATAAGATTATTCTCTATAATATCAGAATCAGTTAGGGACATACCTTTTAAGCAATATTTTCCTCACCTTCCAATTTACTGCAATTCTGAGCCATAGTCACCAGTGGGGATGTGCCATCTTCCCACAGTTTTTGTGAGCTGGAACCAAAAAACTCATTGGGCATATTTCTCTAAGTCAAACTCTCCTTTAAAAATTCCCAATAAAAGGCATTCACCTAATCTACATGATTTGGGGGGAATCTTTTCTAGGCCAAATAAAGACATCGTGCATTAAGATAGGTCACGTTCCATACAAATGAGAGTTTACAATCAAACCAAGGAAGGCGGGCGCACACTTGAGGAGGGGGAGACAGAGAAGGACAGAGAGAAGCAAGGTAATTCAAGCAAGAACAAATACCTGAGAGTGTGAGGAAAACAAGAAAAGTACAAGATCAGAGTGTGTTGAGGTTAATCGTTGTGGACAAGGTGGATTAAAGGATAATAGATATCAAGATAGTTTAACAACAACAACAAAAAGCAAAGCCTTATGTGACGGATGGAAAGTAAATTGGTCTGTTGAAGTGCTAGAGCTATTTGGGGGGCAGATGACAGGCAGCATGAT
>PVJH01000956.1:106446-245175 GCA_004026705.1 Nesogale talazaci | reverse complement strand
GGAGGTGGGATTGCTGTGCAATACATGGTTTTGATTGGTTGATTTTTCTGAAGTCTATTTCCAGGCTTCTATTCTAGTTCATCTTAGTCTGGAAGTTCTGCTGACATTTCCTCAGCATCTTGGCATCATGCAACACTTGATGGCTGAATTTTTCCTGTGGTTTGTGATTTCGTGTCATGTCTACAATTATGTTGGAAAAAAGGTCTTGAAGCTTTACTTCCATATTTTCTTTTAAATGTTTAAAGTTTTAGTTCTTATGCTATATATTTTATCCACTTTGAGTTAGGTTTTGTATGTGATCTAAGGCACAGGTTGAGATTTTTTATTTTCATTCAGTTGAATTTAAATCCAGTTGAAGAATCTATTCTTCCTACATCGAATGAACTTGATACACTTTTTAAAGATCAATTGACCATAGATGTATGAACTCTATGTTTTTCTGAACTCATGTATTTCAGAATTCCAAATTAGATTCCATTTGCCTGTATGCTATGGTTACACTAGAAGATCAAAAGGAAATCTTTGAATTATTCAAGTATGTAATAATTTTTGTTCTGTCTAATATAGTTCATGAACTCTTCTATACCCTGTATTCTGCTCTTGAGTTTATTCATTAATGTTTTTGTTTTGTTGATTATATATTTCAGGTCTAAAGTTGGAGCCTCTGTGGTATGGTGGTTATGCATTGGGCTCCTAATCCCAAGGTTAGCAGTTCAAAACTATCACCTAGCTACAAAGGAGAAATATGAAGTTTTCTATTCCCATAAAGAATTATAGTTGGAAACACACAAGACCAGGTCTACCTTGTTCTATAAGGTCACTATGAGTCTGTATTGACTGGATGGCAGTGAAAGTTTTTTAGCTTAGAAAGTATGAATGTAAGAAATTTTGAAGTCATCTAAAAATGAAAGGGAATGCATAGAGATTGATATCATAGGTATTGGTGAGATGAAATGGATAGGATTGGCCACATAGAATCATATGGTTTACTATGCTTGGAATGACAGATTGAAGGGGAATGGTGTTGCATTCATCATCAAAAAGAACATTTCAAGATCTATCTTGAAGTACAGTACTGTCTATGGTAGGATGATATCTATCCCCATTCAATGAAACCAGCCCAAACAACTATTATTTACCTTTATACACAACCACTAAAGCTAATGATGCAGAAATTGAAGCATACTACCAACATTTTCAAACATGCAATCTGGATGCATTGATTGGAAGGCAAAAGTTGGAAAGAGGGGGAGGAACATGTTACCTTGATCATAGGAACAAAACTGGAATCTCATGATAGAATTTTAACAAGATGAGTGATTTCTTCATTGCAAACACCTGTTTTTCAACAATAAAAAGTCCACTATATACATGGACTTTTCAGATGGAACCCGCAGAAATCAAATCGACTACATCTATGGGAAGAGATAATGATGAAACTCTATATCTTCCTCCAAAATAAGGCCAGGGGAACAGACCATCAATGGCTAATATGTAAATTCAGACTATAGCTGAAGAAAACTAGCACAAGTCTACAAGAGCCAAAATATTACCATGAGTCTCTGTCACCTGAATTGTCAGAACAGCTCAAGGATAGATTTGCTGCACTGAACACTAATGCTAGAAGATCTGTTGAGGTGCAAAATGACATTATGAATGCCATACATAAAGAAATTAACAGGCCACTTAATAGATAGGAATGAAAGAAAGGATCAAAGTGGATATCAGAAGAGGCTCTGAAGCTTGCTCTTCATCATAGAGTAGATAAGGTGACTTTAAGAAATGATAAAGTTGGGCTGAACCCTGGTGGCGTAAGTGGTTGAGTGCGGGACGGCAGCCCATGGGATTGGCAGTTCAAATCCATCGGCGGCTCTCAGGAACGGCACTGGGTAGTGCCCACGACCACCAGAGGCAGAGATGCCAAAAAAAAAAAAAAAAAAAAAGAAATGATAAAGTTAAAAACAAACAAACAAAGTATAAAAAGTGAGATGATGAAGCTAAATATCTAGACAGCTTGGGAACACAAAGTAAAATATTATAAAAAATTAAAAAATTATAATGAAATTTCTAACTCTAACATAGAGTTAGGAATAAAAAGAATATTCGCAGTACATTTTAAACTGAAATAACTAATGAAAAAAAATTCAAAGCTTGAGCAGCAATATTTAAAGATTCCATGGGAAATATATTGAATGATATAGGAAGCATAAAAAATGAAAAGAATGCCCAGTCACGGTACCAGAAAGAACAATTTGCCATTTAACCATTTCAGGATGTAGCATATGATGTAGCATCATTGATATTAAAGGAAGAAGTCTAAGCTGTACTGAAGGCATTTACCAAAAACAAGACTCCAGGAATTAATAGATTATCAATTGACATCTTTCCACAAGGTGATGGAGCACTGGAAACCCTCACTTGCTTGTGTCAAATAACTTGAAAGACAGCTACTTGGCCAACTAATTAGAAGCGATTCATATTTGCATTCACGCCAAAGAAAGATGATCCAGGAGAATGCTCCAATTTCAGAACAATATCATTGGTATTTATTGAAGATCATCCAACTACAGTTGTAGCAGTGCATGGACAGGAGCTACCAGATGTGCCAGCTATATTCAGAAGATGATATGCAAAACAAGGTATCAATGCCGATGTCAGATAGATCTTGGGTCAAAGCAGAGACTACCAAAAAGGTGTTTACTTGTGTTTTATCGACTAGGTAAAGACACTCAATTGTGTGGATCATAATAAACTATGGATAGTCTTGAGATAACTGGGAATTTCAGAACACTTTACTGTGCTTATGTATGAGGAACTTGTATATGGATCAAGAATCAGTTATATGAAGAGAAAATTAGGAAAACTATGCATCAGGCTTTTGTCCTCTCACTCTACTTATTCAGTTTCTATGCTGAGCAAATGATCTGAGAAACTGGATTATGTGAAGAATGACGTGGCATTGAGATTGGAGGAAGGTTCATTAACAACTTTGATATGCAGATGATACAAATTTGCTTGCTGAAAGTGCGGAGGACCAGAGGCACTGCTAATGAAGATCAAAGATTGGAGTTTTCAGTCTGGATTAAAACTCACCATAAAGAAGGTCTAACTATGCACAACTGGACAAATAGGTAGCATGATGAGAACTGGAAAGAAGACTGAAGTTGTTAAGAGTTTTGTCTTGCTGAGATTAACAACCATTGTTCATGGAAGCAGGAGTCAAGAGATGAAATGACATATTGCATTGGGAAATCTATTTCACAAACCTGGTTCAAATGTTGAAAAGCTAGGCTATTACTTTGAAGATGAAAATGTGTCTGGCCCACGCTAGGCTTTTTGCCATGGCCTCAGAAATTTGTGAACATGGGACAGCGAATAAGGAAGAATGAAGGAACAGCCATACATTTTAATTATGGTGATGGAGAAGAATATTGAAAGTACCAAGGTCTGCCAAAAGAACAAAACAAATCTGTCTTGGAAGAGTTATGTCCAGAATGCTCCTTAGAAACAAAGAGGGGGAGACTCTGTCTCACATGGTCTGCACATTTTATTAGAAGAGACCAGTCTCTTGAAAAGTCATCATGCTGGGTAAAGCAAAGAGTCAGGAAAAAAGAGAAAGACGCTCATCAAAATGGATTGGCACAGTGATTGCAACAAAGGGTTCACTGGGAGAGGAGGGAAATATGGGGAGTGGATACTGGGCAGCTAAATGGAGAGAGGGTGGTTTGAGAGTGATGATGGCAACAAGTTTGCAGATGTGACCTAAATACAATTGATGTGTGTATGGATTATAATGGGAGTTGTATGAACCCCAATAAAATGATTCATTAAAAAAAAGGGAGGAGGGAAGAGGAGCTTATACCAATGGCTCAAGTAGAAAATATTTGGAAACGAATATGGCAACCTGTGAACAAATATGCTTGATATAAATAATATATTCAATGTTATAAGGGCTGTAAGAGCTCCCAATAAAATAATTGGGAAAAAAAGCCAAAAAAATCCCCCAAACAATTGTGAGCATGGCACAGGACCTGGCAGTGTTTCATTCTGTTGTGGACAGACTCACTATGAGTTGGAAGCAACTCATACCAAGGCACTTGAAGGCACTTAACAACAGCAAAATTTTTATTTGTTTTCTCATTATACCCTATGTGTCTTTGCTGAGAATTTTTGCTTTTTTCCTTTTGGCCAGAAGTTTCACACTTGCTTGTGGAATCACTAATTTTTACCATGAATGCTTTAAAGAATTTGTCAGCTATGTCGAATATCTTTACCATCTCAGCATTGTGATTGTGATTGTGAGTTTTTGTTTTTCCACTCAGTGTGGAATCTCCTTGACTCTTGGTATGACTTATATTATGCTATGAGATTTTGAATCTTATTTAAGAATCCAATTTTAGCTAGTTTTGTTGCTCTTGCTGGGTTTCTGGGTGGGTGGGGATAATAGGCATATTATTACCTGGAGGAGGTAGCAGAACAAGTTCCCAAATATATTTTATTGATTCCTGAGGTGGCCTACTGTCTTGTTTTTGCTGGATTCAGAGAGAAGTTATGTTTACTGATGTAGTCTCCTCTGACAGTGTATAAATGGAGTCATTTTACTGATAGGTGAGTGTAAAAGTTCTGGTTTTTGACTTGAACCACTTCTTCAGTAGGAACATGGACATGCCTTATTACTACCTCACGAGAGTAGCAGTTTGGCCTTCTTTCTTGGCTTCTGTTGATATGGGACGTGGTGAGACTGGTGTGTGTGTGTGTGTGTGTGTGTGTGTGTGTGTGTGTGGTGTTTGGTTGGAGTTCATAGTTTTTTTTTTAACCTTTTTAGATTTCCTGGTATTTTAACTAAAGGGTCTTTTAAAGTTGTAGGTTAAAAATTTGAATTAAAAAAATTGAATCCATCGACATTTCCAGATTGCTGGTTTCTTTAGCAAGTCTGGGAAATATGAAAACAAAGGAAACCCAGGAACCACACCAAATTTTACCATTTTTTATATCCTAAGGTCTCTGGGTATTTTGCTAGTTTCTCTTCACCTTTGTTCTTATTTTCTGAATACTTAGGATTAGGTAAAGTACATATACCTCATGTTACTATAAGTGGAATTCCAAGTATTTATGATATACCTTTTTCCTAAAATAAATTAATCTGATATGATATGTCTTAAAAGAATATATGTAACTGAAGTGTATACCAAGTAAGTTTTCTGATTCCTGACTGTCATATTCATACAGCAACATTTCAGAATTAGGAATAGCAGTTTTGTAGGCTTCTTTCCTATTAATATAAGGAATTCCATTAGTTATTTCTATATCTAAGAATTAATTATTTTTTACCTAGTTGTTAGCAAACACTCATCAGATCTCATATAATTATATTTTAGAAGTGGTCAGGGTAAATTTTAAAATTTATTATGGAATATAGGTTAACCTTTTAATTAATAAATAAGTGATCAGATAATAGAGCAACTGGGATTTCAGTTGCATCTTAAATAATTTATGAAAATTACTTATGAGTGGGAGGAAGGGAAAGAATTTTAAGTTATAGAGAATTGCTTAATAAAAAACAAAAACAAAGAGCATTTGAAGGACAATTAAGAAACAGGCTTGTTGAAAGATTCTTCACTGTCTTGTGAAGTACCCATTGAACCAACTTCTTAATAGATTTTAATAGCTCCTCTAATCTTGCCTTCTGATTTTTGTAAGGACCACTTCAATGTGGAATCCTAAAACATTGGAATGTTTTTATCTTTAGTTGACAGGAGCCAGATGCACTACAGAAGAAGGACTATTTTGTTGAAGGTCAAAAGTTCTGTGAACTCCTGTCATTCTGAAAATGGTTCCCCAGTCTTCCCCATTACTGGTCACAGATGAGTATGAGTCTTGTAAACCAGTGTGGCAGAGAGCTGACTAAACTTTCTTTCTACAATAATCTCTAGATTTTTCTTGTGAAGCAGTAAATTCTCAGTCCATTCCTAGTCACGATGCAAAACCAAGGGCATACCACTTAGTCAGTTAATTGCCTCTCACTTTTTATGATATCATGATTATTTCTTCATCTTGGTAATATGATGATTATTCTATTGTGCTGCATTGTGAATTTCAATAAGCAATTTAAATGTTTTTTTTTTTTTAACATATAGGGATATAAAGAAACACCAAAATCTACTTTCCATGCCACACAATTTATTTCTGAGTCACCTTTTTCCCTTGTCTTCTGCTGGTCTTTCTCAAGGAACCAATTTATACTGGTATTAAAAAAAGCCACATATCCTGGTGCTGACATTCTTCTTCATATAAGCCATCTTCTCTGATCGTTTGCTCAGCATACAGATTGAGTAAGTATGGCGGGAGGATACAGCCCTATTGCACACCTTTCAGCCATGCAGTATGCATTCTCTTGTTCCGTTCTCTGAGGATTGGAGGAAGGCTTATTAACAACTTGCGATATGTGTGTGACGCAACCTTGTTTTCTGAAAGTAAGAGGACTGGAAGAACTTGCTGATAAAGATCAAGGACTTTGGCCTTCCAACTGGATCACACTTCATTGTAAAGAAGACCAACATATCACAACTGAACCAACAGGTACCATCATGATAAAAGAACAAAAGATAAAAGTTGCTGGAGATTCCACCATGCTTAAATTCACAATCAATGCTCATGGAAAAAGCAGTTAAGAAACCAAATGACACTTTTGCATTGGATAAATCTGCTGTAAAATATCTCTTTCGAGTGTTGTCACTTTGCAAGGATGTCACTTTGAGTAATCAGGATGCATGAACCAAGTCACGTTCTTTTCATTTGTCTCATATGCATGCGTAAGTTGGATATTGACAAAGGAAGACTGAAGAAAACTTGATGCATTTGAAAGACCAGTGCTTAGAAAAGGAATCAGAAGGGCATTAAACAAGAGGAAGACTGTTGATGCCGTGGATTGGCCTTGTAGTTGCAACAATGGACTAAAATATAACCAATGTGGGGCTGGAGCAGGGCCAGGCAGGTTTTGTTCTTTTGTATTTAGGATGGCTGAAAGTTGGAACCGACTGGAGGGCGCCTGACAATAACCTGAGTAGGACCTTATTCAAGGACAACCACATTTTTGAAGGAAGCCTGATTAAGTCCTGAAACACAACAAGTTCCTTAGAGAAGCAATGTCTTGGTTTCTGCTTGTGGCTTCTGGGAAGTAAGGACAATTCTATCCCTCTAGACTTCGGGATCAGGGTGTGAACTGATACATGAGACTGTCATCTCCAGCAACCACCTCTCCTGCCTTCTTCTCCAACACTCCAATGCTACTTCCCAGTTTTATCCATTGACACTAATTCTGGCAGTTGTTCCTGGCTTACAGGATCACCTGACTTTGTTAGTCTCTGAATCATGGTTGGGTTCCGCCCAGAGACTCTACTGTGATGATAGCCTACGACAGTGTGACAGACATTTTTTCTTCATAAAGCACTTGCAGCATGGGGCACTTTCATCGCTGAGAGGTTAACTGAGTTGTCAGATATCCTGTAGCTCTTTAACGGCAAAGTGAGGATCGCAATTCACCTTTCTAGAAACTCTCATCTTCATCGTTCCCCTCAGGCATTTTTTTCACCTACTGTAGGAAATTAGATCTGTGAAGGACAGTTGGGAATATGTGCTACAAGCTCTGCATTTTGCACAGGAGGGAGTTGAAATTTGTTAGATTTTTTTCTTTGAAGTTTTCATAACAAAATACCACAAAGTGGGTGGGTGTAGACCACAGGAATTTATTTTCTCACAGCCTAGACGTCCAAATCTGGGGCATCAGTAGGACTCTGCTCTCTTTCTTACCAGCTGTAGCACAAGATCCTGGTCTCTTTCAGTTTCTGCAGTCTTAAGCATTTCTTGAAATTGCTTGGCTTATAGGTATATCCTCACCAGGTGTCTTCCTCCTGAGTGTGACTATCTCTGCCCTGATTTTAAGACATTACTTAGGCATTAGTGTTAGGAACCACTCTAATCTGGTAGGACTGGATTACCTGATAGCTATAAAGAAAGACCCCATTTCCCCAAACAAGGTCACATTTGCCAGCGCAGGGCTTAGGATATTTAGAGGGAATTCAATTCAATTCCTAACACTGAACTAGGGGTAGGAATCAGTTACAAAATAGTTCATGTTCCCTTTTCCGGGATGTTATGTGTACTGTGGTAGAGATGTGCTTCCTAAAGACACCTTCCTCTGGAGACATTTTATTTGGTTGCTTTTGCCATGCAACAGCCCAACACCTGAATTTTAAGGAGGGCTGAAAAATCACTGAAACTGTTAATAAAAACTTGAAGCATGTCAAATGTGTAGAATTCATCTTGGTCTTTTTCATCTTGAGGCCTGGATGCTCACCTTTATCATCTGAAATTGGGACTGGAACAACTTGGCAGATGTGGTGAACTTCACTTAAGGAACGTAGAAAACTCCACGGTCTATTTGTACAATGATCTTCATGTGTAAGGATAACTTTCTGAAATTAGTGTAATGAGGTGGAAAGCCTTAGGCTGAAACTCCAAATACCTAGTCTGTGGCCCAGTGATCATGGGAAAGTCACTTCAACCCTGAGCTTCTGTTGTCTTCATCTGTCAAGTGATCACTGTAGTAATTTGTGTCACCATAATAAGAATAAGTTAGAGACTCAGGTGAGATTGATATAACAAACATCTTGAGTACTGACAAATATGCTGTTCCTGTGAGGTTTTATGTTGTTGTTAAGTACCTTAGAGTGTGATCTGATTCAGAGACTGTGAAAGAGAACCAAATGCTGACTGGTCATGAGCCAGTCTCACACTCTTCTTTATGCTCAGACCCATTGCTGGGACCCTGTTCTCCCTCTCTGTTTGTGGATGAAGTTTTTCTACAGGCATAGGTCCCTGTTGGTAACATATGTATATGACATGGCCTCACCATCCAAGTGTCTAAGGTATATTCTGGCTATACTTCACAACAGAATTTTTCACTCTTCTGGAATATATATATATATATATATATATATACACACACATATACACACATATATATTCGAAATTTATTGCCAATAGATTAATTCAAGGGCATCCATTATTATCCATATAGGGTGACTGAGAATCTCATGACTTGGGTCAAAGCACCACAGGCCTCAAAATGACATTTTTATACTTTAGCACTTGTAAGAATTATTTTGCCACAGATTTTCCAAAAGCATTGAATTCATCGATTTCTTAACTGCTGCTTCCATGATTGCTGATTGATTGTACATGCAAGTAAAATGAGATACTTGATAACTTCAACCTTTTCTTTGTTTATTGTGATGTTGCTTATTGGAGCAGTTGTGAGGATTTTCATTTTATTATTTGGGGTGTCATCCATACTGAAGGCTATAGTCTTTGATTTTCATCCATGGATGCTTGAAGTTCCCCTTGTTTTCAGCGAGCAAGGTTTTATTATTTGCATTTTACATGCTGTTCCTCTGCCTTCATCTAACCCTCTAATTCTTCTTCATGTCCATCTTCTCATATTATTTGCTCAACATAGAGATTGATGAAGTATGGTGAAAAGCTACAATTCTGACCCACTGTTTCCTGAATTTACATCACACAACATCTCCTCGTTCTGTTCAAATGACTGTCTTTTGGTTGCCGTACAGATTGACCACGAGTACAATTAAGTGTGCTGGGAAATTCACATTCTTTGAAATATTATCCATCATTCATTTGGGCCCACACAGTCCAGTGATTTTGTTTAATCAATAGGATACAAGTAATTATCTTTTTGGTCTTTATTGCTTTCAGCCAAGATCCTTCTGATGTTAACCTTGATATGCCTTACTTTAAGTTCCATTCTGAAACTTGATGGAATTTCTGACTTTTCCTTGTTTTTGTACTTGTACAACTGTTTTTGAATGATGGTCTCAAAGATTGTGCTTACCTGTGACACTAATGACATTGTTCAATAATATCTGCATTCTCCTATATAATCTTTCTTTGAAATAGGTACAGCCGTGAATCCCCACTAGTCAGTGGGCCAGGTAGCTGTCTTCCAAATTTCTTGGCAAAAGCAAAAGGTTCTATTGAGGCATTTTAATTTAATATGCAGCACTGTTTCCTGAACATATGTATGCTGTGCAATAGCTATGTAGTTTGTCGCTGCTGAAGCAAAGTTAAACTGTTGTTTTGGCCCTCACAATAACTTTTCTGATGACATGAAGATGAGAACTCTTCAGAGACTTTTAACAGAAATACTTGAGTCTGTGGGTCTGTTTGCCTGGAAAACTTAACAATTGTGCCTACTCCATAGGATTCGAGGCATGTCTGCTTTCTCCCACTTCTGAAAGTGCTGCTGAGTTTGAACTTGGAATCTATGCTGAAAAACTTTTTTGGAATCTATGCTGAAATTTTTAAAGCAGAAAAACCCCTTCTGTTCTGATTATGGTGTTATCTGCCTTAATTTCCTAATACTGCAACAACAAAATATAATAAAGAGTGATTAGCAAAGCAAAACTTATTTTCTCATAGATCTGGGACTAGAAGGCTACATTAGAGTATCAGCCACCTCAGTGTCTTCTGAGGCCTTTGCTTCTTCTCTAGTTTCCATGTGACTGCTGGTAATCCCTATTGTTTATGTGCTGCTTGTAGAGGTTTCCTCTCCACGGCGTGCATTTCTGTGTCCACATCCCTCTTTTTGTTCTTCTGACACAATAAGGGACTGGCATTAAAATTCACCCTTTGCGGGTATGACTTCCTTAACTGATAACATCCGCAGAATGAGAACGATGAGGGAAACAAATGTACAAAAGTCCTTGACACGATGGATGTATTGTGGATTGTGATAAGAGTTGTATGAGCTCCCAATAAAATATTAAAAAAAACCCTTCTTTTCCCAAGCAAGGTCATATTCATTAGCATGTGTTAGGGTTTTCTACATATATTTTTGGGGACACATTTTAATCCATAGTAGGTAGGGGTGGGGGGTGTCTGAGGAGTTTAGGAATTCTAGAAATTTGAAGGATGTCTATCCTTGGATGCATATAAATATTATATTTACACACATATAAAATTAATAAATTAAAGTTATATATGTAACTATACATATATAGCATATATATGTGTGGTGGTCATGTGCTTGATGTCAATTTCATGATTGAAAGTCTAAGGGTGGAGTCTAGCCTGTTAACCTGGAGATAGCCATTGAATAGCCAATGAGGCCTCTGTTGGGCATGGCTTTCTCCTGAGACTTCTGGGAAATCTCATGCTATTTCCCTTGTGGAGATGAAAGGCCATCTCCCCAGTTGTTGGGAGTTAGTTTCTGAGATGATGAACCATGGACAAGACTAGATGGCAGCGTGTGAGGAGCTGGAAGAGCTGAAGGAGAAGTCACATGGCCTTACCCTGATGGAACCAGACCTCTGAAGGTGGAGAAGCCATGTGGAGACCCCTGCCGGCGCTGAGTTGCTTCTAGCACCACTAGGTGCTGTTTATGGACTCTGAGCCCTACAAGCGAGGAGCCATGGGGGAGACCCCTGCCAGCGCTGGGATTCTGCACCCACTGACCTGTGACTTTGTGAGTTGGAAGGAGACTTTATAGACTGGTATCAGGCATATGGGCTAATATTAGAATTATGATTTGAATGCACTGGGTTGGGATGCCTTCTCAATGTCCCATTCCTCTTGCATATAAACCTTACCCTTATATCCATATGCCTGTCTATGAATTTGTTTCTCTAGTCTACCAGACTAACACAATATATTATATGCTATTTTTTATTGTGACTTGAGTGAACGTTTACAGAGAAAATTGGTTTTCTATTCAACAAATATATGTCCTAAGCCCATGTATTATTAAAAAGAATTGAGAACTTCTTCCTTTGCATCTGAGCACATTGGATGCATTAGATTGAAGACCAAACATCTCTGTTAAAAAGAGTGAGACAGGTGTTGATTCCGGTCCCACCTAGTGAGTATGGGAGTAGACAAACACAGTGATGGCTAGGAACGTCTACGTCACATAGCTATGAAAGTCATTTGTTCCAACTGAAGCACAGGATCTCTCTTACTGCCATCAAGTTAATTTCAATGCATAGTGGCTCTATAGGAGGAAGCAGAACTGTCCCTGTGGGTTTTTGAGATGGTAAATCTTCAGGGAGTAAAAAGCTTCCTATTTCTTCATTGGAACACCTGGTAGTTTTGAACTGGCACCCTTGCAGTTAGAAACCTTCTCAGAAGCAGCATGGTGAAACTTTATTTCATGTACTTTGGACATGTTATCAGGAGAAACCAGTTGATGAAAAAAGACATTACCATTGGTGCATTAGACAGGTAATGAAAATGAGGACCCTCAATGTCACAATGGCTGCGAAAAATCTCAAACATAATTGTGAGGAGGGAGGAGTGATGTCTGTATAATGCAGAGATTCGTGAGCTTTCATAGTCATTTCCCTATTAATTTCTCTTCCTAGCTCTAAGAAGGAGACCTTATGTCTTCTATATTTTACCATTGAGAGTACTTGAGTATTCATGCACCAGGGAATCTGGGGCCGAGAAAGAAGCAGGAATGATAATTACTACAAATAAAAGATGACTTGCCTTTATGACAGGACCAATAATGTGATGCTCACAAGTAAAACCTATGAGAAATTGTTGAGATTGGGCAGTTTTGCTTGGAGCCATCCTTTCTTGGATGGGATGTCCTTGAACAAGTTTTCTTGGAACTGACTATCAGCTCCACCAGGCTCCTTGCTCTGGTGGAAGCAAATGAGAGCTCTCTGGGCGACGAAGCCCTTCTGGCCATTCTCATCTTGTTGTCAAGTTCATCTGAGAAATCAAATAATTATTCATGTGGTTTCAACTCATCCTTATATTTCCACCACATTAAGAGCATTCTTAGCATCTTAAAGTTAAATTCATTTAATCCTAACTTGAACTCATATGATAGAGTTTTTCAATACATTAATGAAATTTTCACCTTCTTCAAACTCTCCATCTTACCCATCTTTGAATTCTCAGCATACAATGGTTTGTCTAACAGAATGAACAACAAATATTTAAATTTGGGGTAGAAATTTTTGCTGGTGAGAAGCATCTATTTTCAAAGCATTAGCTGGCAGCATCTACCTGGCAGCAAAAAGCACAATAGCTTATTGGATACTTAGGACTCAGTTTCACAGAATAGATATATTTTGCCTTTCGGGGATATTTATTATTTAAAATGCCAGTAGTTGTTCATAGTTGTTTTGAAAACTTGTTTTTAAGAAAAATGGCTTGGGAGAAAAGGAAAGGAATTGCTATAGCTTTAAAAACAATTTACCTATATGAAAGTGATGATTAAAGGAAATTAGTCTAACAGCCATGAAAGTATTTGGCCTAAGGACTCCTGTACTCTTTCTCCCCTACCCCCAATTTAACCCCCAATTTAAATATTCATTGTTCATTCTGTTAGACAAACCATTGTATGCTGAGAATTCAAAGATGGCTAAGTACATATATTCTTTGTTCTAATGGGGCTGTGAGTCTTTTAGAAATGTCTGGAAGATAACAAATTGACTATTCAGAATACTATTAAAAAGTATTTCAGGCTGCTATGAGTTCACAGAAATTTGAAAAAGATTTCTTCAGCAAAGTTGGAATGTTGAAGTGGTATTTAATTATTGAGATTTTCCCAATCTGGTTGGTGGGGTATATCTAGACCATAGGTATAGATGATTAATCTCTTTGGTCTCTTGGGCTTTGGAGTCTCCTTTATCTACTGCAGCATGCTATATACATAGTAATGTAATAATAGAAATAGAAATATAATAAACATATAAATATACTACAAATACATATATAATAGATAGAAATATTATAATTTTAAAACTTGTGCCTTGACATGGTTAGTGCTGCTAAACAGACTAGGAGGAAGAAAGCAGAGGAAGCTGCCAGGGCAAAGAGACTAACAAGTGAACCACCAACTTTGGGGGAAAAATATAGTGCAAGATTTATGACAATACATTGCTAGTTATACTAGTCAGAAGTTATTATGAGGGACTTTGTTGCTCATTCATTCTTCAAATATTTACCACGTACCTATCAGTCCCTCTGGTATAGAAGCTTAGGCATTCAGCTGTCAACTATAAGATCAGTGGTTCAAATCTACCAGCTGCTCCAAGGGAGGAAGAGGCAGCTGGCTGTCTGCTTCTGAGAAAATTGTCAGTCTTTGGAACACAGAGTCAAAATCAACTTAATGAGGGTGGGTTTCTTCTTTGTATGGTGTTTTAGTTATTTTTGACAAGTTCCTACTTTGTTCTGGCAGTCCACTAGTATACGCAGAGGTTTGGCTTTTGTCTTTTCATTAGTGAGGAATATCAATATAATTTTAAGCTGCAATATTTGGCTCTGTATTGTAGGAAGTTCACTCTTCTCACAGGTGATAAATTGGATTGGGATGCTAAGTGATAGGGAGCATAAAAAGTCCTCAGGGAGTACTGTAGTAGATTACTTGAGAGGTGGTGTCACCTATGAAGGAGGGCAGTAGCACTGGAAATGGAGAGGCAGACATGAATATAGAGTTAGAAAAAACCCCCAGAAAGTCGACTCCTTGTTGTTTGCTGTAGAGCGGTTGACATGAAGGAAGAGATAATTCAATCATGTATTTGTTTGATCATAAATGAATCACATGTCTAATTATTTGCATGAAACTCTGAGAAATAATGGTGAGTAAAATGCATAGAGTCCTTGCTCATGGATTTTGCATTTTGATAGAGGATTTATTCATCAAACCCCCATTAGGCATAAGCTCCTAATACTTCAGATACAAAATGAAGACCATATGGATGTATATGCAAAATAGAGATGAATCATTTTAGAAGTGAGGGATAGTGGTTCTGAGAAATGGACGCTGGAATTGGAATCTGCAGGGTAAAAAGAAATAAACTAGATACTAGATGGGATATCGTGATAGAATAGAGGGTTACAGAATGAGCCAACATATGTAAAACATGGTAGCCATGGGGCACATAGGGGGGCTGAAGATAGTGAAAGAAGACTAGTGCAGCTGGGATGCAAACAGAAGTACAGAAGTGGTGTGGGATGAGACCATTGGAGATAAGGAAGAAGCATTCAGGAGTATGATTGCTGGGCACCAGATTGGGCTATTATACTCAAAGTCAGGAGAGAGTAGAGACAAGTTTCCTGCAAAGTGTGTGTGTGTGTGTGTGTGTGTTTGTGTGTGTATGAGAGAGAGAGAGTGAGAGAGAAGAAGTCATTTTTTGAATGATAATTTTTATAATATCATATTAGCCTCAGTATGGAGAATGGATTGGAATGGAATAAGAGCAGATATTTGGAAGACAAGTCAATTGTGGTAAAAAGAGTGAGAATTGGTGGTAGCTAGAATTGGTGTCATGGAATTAAAGACAGAGAAGTAAATGGCTATGAGAGAAGTTTAAATAATAGCATCATCAGGACTTGGGTTTGTCTTGAGAGTGGGGAGTGAGAGAAAGAGAGTCCTTAGAGGGCTTCATTTTGAGTGATGAGGTAGATGGCTATTTTGTATTTATTGAAATTGGAACATGGAAAAAGAAGTAGGCAAGAGAGAAATGTTAATTGACTTAAAATTTGGCATATGATTGTGGAACTTGCAGGTCAATATATCCAATAACATTTAGAATTTAAACATGAAATCTAGGTGAAGCCAGAGAATTGAGAGTTTTCAAGCTGTAACTATGAGGGGATTCAAACATTTGTGGAAAATTAAGAGATATAAGAGCTCCCAATAAAAGTATCTAAAAATTTTGTGAAAAAAGGAAATTAAAAGATAATAGAATTTTCTCATGCATTTTTGAAGCTCCTTCATGTGTTGCCAGGGATTATATCTAATGATCAGGGGAGATTGAGTTGGGGAAGAAGAGGAAAGGGTTCAAGGCACAAGCCTGGACAGGTCCAGTGCACAAGCAAAAAGAACCAACCAGAGAATGGGAAAGCAAATGATATTTGCTTGAAATAACCATTGACCTCCAAGGACAGCTGTGGGATCCTGAAGGCTAAAAGATTGAATGACCATTGTACTTGAGTCTGAAAAATTACTTACTCCTATGAAAAAAAACAAAGGCTGCGTCTATGAAATAGTAAGACAACTTGAGAAAAGGGGAGGAAGCAAATGTTCAAGCCCATCTGTCAGTGAGGCTCATGAGTTACCATGATGCTGGAAAGGTTTAAGCGGTGCTTACAGAAGAAGGCAGACCAGGAAGACAGGTGTCACGATCTCCTTCCAAAATCCCACTCAATGAAAATCCCAGGTGTGCCTGGCATTTCCGGGAGTTGGACGCTGACTTGGCAGCAGAGGACACCCACCACAACAAAATGTTCAAGCGTCATGATGAAGTGCGCTTTATCCCTGCATAGACTCTCTCCTCCTTTGATGCTAATATTCTGAGCACAGAATAATGAAGAAACAAAAAGCCAAATTCACTGCCTTTGACTTCGTTGTGAGAGAATTAAGCCTAGAAACAGGTTATACTGACATCAGAAGATCAAAGAAGCAACAACTGTATGATTCAAATAATAAATTAATCAAGCAACTCACTCTTTATGTCTTCCCTCCTCTACATTTACCTATAACTACACATATAAGTACATATTCACTGTGTATGTAAGCGAATTGATTTGTACAAAAGTTTCAGTGAAAAAGGATTTGGATATTAACACTCTAAAATCCCTTCTCGTTGTTAACTGTCCTTGATTCAGCTGCTAACTCTGGGCAGGCCCGTGCACGACAGAGCCACCTGCTGCCTCATCCTGCACTATCCTCAGGACTCTTTTCAGATTGGGCCATTGAAATACAATGAGTTCTCATTAGTGCATTTTCAGGAGATTACCAGGACTTTCATCCTGGGTTATCACAATTTGGAAGCACCTCTGAAACAAGCTTCCACTGACAGATAAAGGGTGGCTGCACTTGAGGTGCTTTGGTTGGGGATCACACCAGTCTCTGGAATGAAAAGCAAGAATTCTGCCATGGAGCCACCAATGCCTTGACTCGATTGGTCAGAAAACCAATTTTCTCCATAGGATTATATGGGGTGGTGAAGGCTGGTTAAAAGAACTTCGAGCAATTTTTAACAAATGCTTCGACTAATTAAAATCTCTGGGAATTGGTTGCAGATTTGTTGAGATGTATACTAGTCTTTGAAGCCCTGTTGGCACAATAGTTAATCATTGGACTAGTTAACTAAAATGTTAGTGGTTTTAACCCACTCAGAGATTTCATAAAAGACTTGGCAATCTACGCTCCTGAAGATTACAGCCTGGAAGATCCTATGGGGGAGCTGTACTATGTCATATCAAGTTCCCATGAGTCAGAATTGACTCAGTGCCACCCTCCAATGACATATGAGTCTTTTTTGGAACCATTTTAATCAGCACAAGGTTATTATATATCTCTCATTTCTAAGGCCCTGTTAAACACTTGGGTCACTGCAAAAGACTATGAATTCTGGTGTCCTTCTAGCCCAGTGCATAACCCATTTTCTTCATAGAACTTCCTGATACATCTGGCTCCCTGTGATGCCATCCTCCTTCGACCAGAGCTAGACTTAGCAAGATGATGGCCCAGAAAAATGCTTGGGCTCTGAAGTTCTTCCACGACAGTTCTTGGAAGGTTAATTGTAAAGTAATCAAAGCCAGATGGATTTAATCACACTTGTAGGACGACTTCAAGATCTGGACTCAACAAAATGTCCACCAGCCTGGAAATATTCTGACAAAGATAACAAAGGTTTACAATACTCAGGGGAGTTGTATGTATTTGTAGGCTGAGACTCAAATGTTTCTGATGCAATTGAATAAAAAATATTGACGTTCCCAGTGGAATAATTTTTTCTTAAACCTCCATGTGGGGTCATATCTCTCCCGGGCTTGTAGGATTCCATTCGAGCTATGGCATCTGCAGTCAGTGTTTTCAGGCTGCATGTGTTAATCTAGTTTGCAAAGATTTGGCTCACTCAATCATAGAAAGACCTGTCTTTAGATCCTTTCTCTCTACGCCATTCTGTTCTCACTCCTTCCTGGGTACTTATATCCTCCTGTGGACTCTGGGTCACTAAGGTTTTCCCACTGTAATTATCTTCTGGGAACAATGTGATTTTTTCTAAAAATTATCTGTCCAGTGTCCCATGGCCTGGAGGGGCTACTCTCTGTTTTCTAAGATGATTTTAAAAATTTAATAAGCTGTATTATTTAATACAGTTTAACAACTTAGCACTATGGAGTGGGTTAAGCCTCTGTGAGATGCTTACATCTAGAGTGGAAGGATGTTAAACAAAAACAAATGGAAAAAAATAGTGGTATTTCAAAAACATGAAGAAAAAGGGGATGCTTTGGGTTAAAATGTTGAAATTGTTCCTTGTGTCTTGAGCAATGAATATAATTATACACACACATATCTCAGAGCCAGATTTTCAAAAATTAGTGGTTTTCAAATGAATTTAGTATTATAAATTCCAACTGTTGGAATGTGGCCAGATGCTTGGCCACATTTTGTGATTGTCTACTAACCTAAAGGTTGGTGGCTTACACTCACCCAGGAGCTCCCCTGGGCAAAAGATCCAGTGATCTGCTTTTATAAAGCTTGTGATCACAGACCTTCTTTGGAGTAATTGTACATGGTAACACACAGGATCCCAAGGAGTTGAAATGGACTTGGTGGCAATGTTTGTTTTTGTGGTCTGCCTTGCTTTCTAGCTCTATGTTCTTGTTGAGCAGTTGAGTTCTCCAGCATGGCCCTAACAGGTCTGATAAACAGCTCATTTTATGTGGGATTCTAATCAAATAAATGATCATGGGGAGTGTTTATAATTACATTTAATTATACTCACTGCATTCGATTGAATGGTACATTGTCTAAACTTGAGCTTCTTTCCCTTTTTTATCAGAGGAACTGTGGTATGTGGGTAGCACCATGTGGTGGTCATGTGCTTGATGTCAATTTCATGATTGGAAATCTAGGGATGGAGTCTAGCCTGTTAATCTGGAGATAGCTATTGAGTAGCCAATGAGGCCTCTGTGTGGGCATGGCTTTCTCCTGAGACTTCTGGGAAATCTTGCGATATCTCCCTCATGGAGAGGAGAAGCCATCTCCCCAATTATTGGTAGTCAGTCTCTGAGACGATGAACTATGGACAAGATAAGATGGCAGTGTCCAAAGAGCTGGAGGAGCTGAAAGAGAAGCCACATGCCTTCTTACCTTACCCTGATGGAACCAGACCTCTGAAGCTGGAGAAATCATGTGGAGAGCCCTGCTAGTGTTGAGTTGCTTCTACCACCACTGGATGCTGTTGATGGACCTAAGCCCTGGATGTGAGGAGCCATGGGGAGACCCCTGCCAGCGCCGGGATCCTGCACCCACTGCCTTGTGACTTCATGAGTCAGAAAGAGATTTTATAGACTGGTATTGAGCATATGGGCTAATATTGGACTTAATGACTTTGAACTGGACTGGATTGGGATGCTTTCTCAATGTTTCATTCATCTTGTATATAAACCTTATATCCATATGCATGTCTATGAATTTGTTTCTCTGTGTATCTGTACTAACACACACCAGCACATTTTTCTTGTCTCTGAACTGCTTTTCCATCTATCTCCTCCTTTTGTCTTGGCTGGACCAGCCCTTTCTCCTTTTTGAGGGGTCTTCTGATCAGAGACTTTTATGGAACAGCAAGTGAATTGTATCAGGAGTTCTGGCAGGGCTGTGAAAGATGAGGGAGCAGGCAGTACTAGCTCAAATAAGGTTTCTTTGATCAACATGGTCCAGATGGAGTAGCATAAGTTATACCCTGAGCTCTCCCATAGGGCAACCTGGCTCACATCTTTCTTTCCCGGAGGTTTCTCTACAATCAGTTCACTTCATCATGTTTGTCATCTTTCCCTTAGTTTGCTTTTGGATAATGTTCTTAGGTTACTTCAACCTCATTGGCTGATTTCACAGATCACCTTTCATAGACATGGACATAAGCATACGCTTTGCTAAATGGAGGCCTATGCTAAAAGTATTTAGCATTCTTGGTAGAGGCATGTAATACTTTTAATGATAGAAGCACTGATCCTCACCACAGTTCCACAACCTATTTTATGGATATTGAGGCTGAGGGAGATGAAGTAGCTTCAAATCAAGCAGACCTCTCTCCATCAAGTCAACTGAGGCTCCTCGTGAGACTATAGGATATAGTGCAACTTCCCCTAAGGATTTGCTGGGTGCCCCGTCTTTCTCCCCTCAAGAGGGTTGAAGGTGGAACCATTGACCTTTCAGTTAGTGTGGAGCACTTAATCACTGAGAAAAAGTTGCTGATCTGGGTTGTATTCTACTACCGCAAAAACTTTTTTGCTTCTAAACATTGTCTTCTAGGATCATTTGCCCAAATGTAAAAGGGCTCCAGTCTCTTTATTTCCAGTTCTGCAATTGTCTTAGGCTCAGAAGTCTAAAGTGAAAATACGTGTAAAGAGGTAGATTCAAGCCTGTCTCTTACTCCTATCTCTCCACTATCTTTTTCTACACCTTAGTTGAAATGTAGCCAATATCAGAGAAAATCTCTGGGATGGAATAAGATTCTAGTTGTACCTTCAGGTTGGAGATGATTAAAATGTTTCTGAAGCATAAAACTTCTGATGTGGCCAGTGAAGGCATATAAAGAGTATTCAGTAAATCATCATTGAAGGGGTAGACAATTAGTCTTTTTATAATTGTTGTTTGTCTTATACTTTTCTATGGTGCATAGATAGGACGTCACATGAATTGGGCAAATCTACTGCAAAAGACCTCCACATAACATTAAAGAGCAAAGGTGTCACCCTGAGGAGTAAGATGTGTGTGTTAGGCTGAACTTTATATCAAAATAACTTTTTTAGCAAGGAAATGGATCAATTCAGTCCAACTCCAGCCCAACTCAAGCTGGAGGTCCCTTCAGATTCATGCATTTCTGATTGATGAAACAGGAAGGCAAAGCAGGAAGATAGGGGAACATAGGCCCTGGGTGCAGACTTGGGTGGCTTCAAGGTCAGTAGGCACAGGAGAGAGAGGGCATTGACAACACCCGTGGGCAATCAGCCACATGGGTCACCAGCCCTAGAAACTAGGCACACAATCCAAGTAAACAGGAGGGATAAAAGTGACAAGAAAGAAAGACCAGTTCTCTCCACTAGGGCTCCTATAAACAGCCCCCATCCTAAGGAGATCTTATTAGGGTGGGACCTGATTGTCAGATTAAACCTCAACCATATATTCTTATAGGTACACCAGGATGACAGAAAAACCTTAGCCTCACTGTGTGCCTGTTCCAAATTATGGTATTTCCAATTGCTCCAGGCATGCCCAAGCTGGAAAGTCAATAAAGAAGACTGAAGGAGAACGGATTAGTAAGAATTATGGTGTTAGTGAAGAATATCGAATATCCCATGGGTTTCCAGATGAATAAACATGTTTTGAAAGAAGAATAACCTGATTGCTACTTGGAATCGAAGATGGTGAGACTTCATCTCTTATACTTTCAACATGTGCCTGGACCAGGGTATCTTGCTGGTGAAGCAGAGGGCCAGTGACAAAAGGAAGAGCCTCAGTGAGATGGATTGACGCAGTGGCTATCACAATGTGGGAAAGCATAGTAGCAATTGTGAGTCTGCTTCCGAATGAGGCAGTGTTCTCCTGTGTTTCACATGGGGTTTCTATGAGGCATAACTGGCTCAACACCTAATCACAACAACAACAACCACGGGACTTAGGATCCTAATTGGTGCAATGGTTACAGTGTTTGGCTGCCTATAAAGTAATTGGCAACTTAAACCCACCAGCACACTGCAGGAGAAAGATGTGACTGTATTCTTCCATAGAGATCATAGTTTTGAAAACCCAACGGGGCAGTTCTTTGTCCTTATAAGACTGCTGTAGGGTCTGTTGAATAAGTTCCCTATGGAGTTACGGTTGAATCAGAATTGGTTCAACAGTAGTTTGGGGGTTTATCCATGATACCCGTTCAATAAATTATTGCTAATTAAACAACACTTTCAAATAAAAATGGATGCTAAAGCCAAAATAAGGGTCATGCTTGGAAAGTTAGCGATTTTTGTGTATGAGAGTGTATAAAGGTAGAAAATCCTATTTGGTTTATTTTCCCCTCACAACCTGAAGTGGCCACAAAGTTCACTTTATATCTCTGTCAATTTTAGGACACATTTTTGTCAACATCTAGCAGAGTTCAGGACATTAAACGTATTATCCTCCATTCAGTCCTTCATGTCCCCTAAACTGATTTACTTTCCTTTCGGGGAAATATTTGCTGGGCCTTGTGGGGTCGAGGTAGAATCACGTGACCAATCCTGGCTTATGAAATGTGAATAAAAGTTGTGGAGACAGTAAAATTTCCGGGGTGTCTTCTGTTTTCATGTCTGCTTCACACAATAAGTGAAGGATGCCATGATTACAGAACCACGTGGTGGAAGAAAGCACATTTATCGAGACACCACTCAGGTGCCAACATGCTGCAGATTGTGCTGTGAGGGAGAAATAGTCTTGTATGTTTGTTTGCTCAAGGGGCCTTTGGCATTGCTCATTATTGGCACCACTTTCCTTGACTAATAGTTATATCATCGATGTCATGACAGACAAAAAAGTCATAAACCATTCTGAATTTCCTTCAAAAACACTTTCCCAGCTCTGACAGAGTTAGTTCTATTTTGTTTCTCTTTCTAGAACATCACCATCACCCTCACTACTCAAGCAGCCCCATAATAACTATTTAGTAAGAGCCACGTTGAATCCTAAGGCGTTTACACAGAGCCCATTCAATCCGTCCCTTCCATCAGCCCCTCCCCGCTATGCTGTAGCCACAGTCTAGATCCTTAGAGTTTACAAAAAGCCAAACAAGCAAGCCCCAAACCAAACCCACTTCCGTTCAGTTGATTCCAATTCATAGTGACTCTATGTTGGGTTTCTGAGAGTGTAAATCTTTACAGGAACAGATAACCTCCTCTTCCTCCCATGGAGCTGCTGCTGTGTTTGAATGACAGACCTTCTGGTTTGCAGTGCAATCATTACTCAACAGCACCATCAAAAGAAAAACAAAAAACCCTCACTGCCATCAAGTCGATGCTGACTCACAGTGACCCTATCACTCACTCACTCCCTCGCTCACTCACTCACTCGCTCACTCACTCCCTCGCTCACTCACTCGCTCACTCACTCACTCGTTCACTCACTCACTCGCTCACTCACTCACTCGCTCGCTCACTCTGCACATTGAGTCAATTCTGAGTCACAGCAATTCTATAGGACAGGGTAAAACCGTGAGCTTTTGGAATTGTAACTCTTTATGGCACCAGAAAATCCCATTTCCTCCCCAGAGCACCCTTAATGCCTACCATGTTCTTATTTTAGGGCATTGGCTAAAATTCATTGTAGCCAAATCAATTCAAAATTGATTTTTCCCCCCTCTCTTCTTTCCTCCCACCTATATTTGTTCACTCTGCGTGTCTAGTCATGCATCTACTAGGATTGCACATTAATGACATTTGTCTGTTTTGTAGTTAACTCTTGCCCTCCGTTCAGTGTCTTCTTCTGCCTCCGTCACATTTTGGCCAAATGCCTTCATTTTACATGCATTGTCTTCCCCCTTAACAAGTTGACATGTAAATAAACTAGTAAACTAGCTAATAAACTGCCTCAAATGTATAGTGATTTTAATGATTAGTATGAAGAGTTTGGGCTCCTAGGTTTGCAGTGATCTTCATCTATAAAAAATTATGTTATTTTATTTCAAAAGCCTCTGAAGTTAAGGAATATTAATGAATTAATGAATATTAATGAGCAAGGTCTGAATGAACATATTTTCTCAGTTCTTGGCTTTGTTAAAAGGGCCTATTATTATTATTATTTTCAACTGACTGATAAATAGCCCACTGATGTCTATTCATGGATAGGAATTTCTACCTTTGTGTTATTATTTTACTTATTCTTTAAAAAAATACTGTTCTCATCAATTATTTTCTCTTACCCAATGCAACCCAGGAATGTGGAACTATTTTTTAAATTAAAGTAAAATCAGAGACGTAGTGTTAAGTGAAGAGACCATTGTCTCAGTCATTACTCAGTTTGCCAAATGGCACTTTATTTTTAAGAGTTTTGGGTTTTCAGTTAATTACCAACTTATCAGTAGTTATTGCTACATTGACTTTGTGTCCAGTTTTACATTCATTGTGAAGGGCATATGATGAGGATAACACCTTGAACTCATCCCAGGGGAGTATATGTTGTTGTGAATGGGAGAATTCAAACAGCAGATTACAGTATCTAGAATTCAGAAGAAAACAAGAAACATTGATTTAACTGGTAAGATCAGTCAGATATTTCAAGCCTATTTTATGCAGCTACCTCTTCAGTAAGCTCTTGAGTGTCCACTTGTGAACAATTTAAGCAGATCAATACTACTTATAATATATTATGTGAATCTATTCAATTAGAATTAAGACATTTCATTTAGTCATAAGAATTATTTGGTCATTTTGGGGGAGCTGTTTTTTATAGCTATGTGATAAGGTAAATTCTTATTGTAAAATACATCCCAATTTGTTTGGGGGGTTTCTTTTTTGGGGTAATGAATAAATAAATGCAGAAATAACTTTTCACCTTAACTTCACTTTTTTGAGGCTGGATAATTCAAATCTTTCGTTATATAAACAAGGGCTCAATATAATTCCCTTGAAGATCTACATTTTAAATTTGTTCTACACAAAGATCAGTTGTTCAGTGAGAGATGGGAGTAGAACTCAGTATATATCCCTATGGAATGGAGGGATCTGAGACAGGTGTTAAAAGCTGGTAAGATTGAGCCAATGGGCAACCTGGGTGACCCACATGCTTGGAATGGATTGTGAATTTCCTTTGAGCCCAAGACACAGACTAAGGATCTTCACTGTGGTTGTACTTCAGGAGGTCGCTCAGCATGTGCTGTGACAGAAAGATGTGGGGCAGATTGCTCCCTGAGGGGTAGGGTGGTGGAGGCGCTATGGCAATGCCTTCATGGTATCACTCAGACCAAGACAAATGTGTCCTTTCACTTATATCAAATGTCTAAATAGGTTAGTATATAGAGACCTATTATTTAGTCTATATGAGCTGTTTAAATAGGTAAGTATAGAGAGACCAGCATTTGTTAGTGGCTAACAGGAATTGTGGAGTCAAAGAACATGTCATTGTTTAGAGGGCATTGAGCTTCTGAGAAAAATTTGAAAAGCATACAATAATGATGGTTGTAGATAATGAGGGGATTTCAAAATATCTGTCGAAGAAATTCCATTAAATTCATTCTACTTTTTAGCAGTTTCGAAGCAGTTTCACATGATGAACATATTAATTGAATTACAGATGTAAAAAGTATCAAAATTATATGCTTTCCCTTATAAAATTGGTATGATAACATTTTAAAATATAACTGTTAAAATTTAGTTTTGAGTTTGATCAAAATGGAGAAAATGACATTTTCTGCGACTGAACTGACATGGAAACTCTAGTGTTGAGATAAATAATAGAAAACTAAAATTTTACTTTTGCATCATTAATTTTTGTAGAATGTTATGATCTAAAAGTCATATCTCTAGTACACATATCAAACACACAAATAAATTGCCAACAAGTCAATTCTGAATCATAGAGACACTAGAGAGAGTTTCTGAAGCTACATTTTCATAATGCATTTGGACTCCTGACTTTTCAGTTAGCTGCCCAAGGCCTACTAGACAGCACCACAGGACTCCTTTCAGATATAATAAACTCCTATATTCTCTTCCATTTCCAAAAAAACATATGGGCAGGCCTAGCCCACCTCATCACACATATGCTCATTTTAATGATATGTCTTTTGTGATTTACCCCTCTCCCCAGCAAACATAGACTTTAATAAAAAACAAAACGAGTTGGGGATGGAGACAGGAAGAGAAGGTAAAAAACAAAACAGAATTGATTAGTTTGTTCCAGAGCCACAGATTATCTAGCAACAGCAATTGGCAAATTCTCAGGACTGCTACATATATAATTCATTGATTAATGTGTTTCCCAGAAATATTAACTTTTGTGGTGCAAATTTAAGGTTGATTATACCCACCAACCAACCAACAAAAACAACAAAAATACAAAATATTAAAAAGGCAGATCAGCATTCACAGATATTTGAATGAATGTCAATTATCCAGGGCCATTAAATTGCTTTTGATTCATATTGACCACATAGAATATAGTAGAACTGCCCCACTAGCATTTCAAGGCTTAATTTTTGCAGAAGTAGATAGTCAACTGTGGCATCTTTCTTCTGTGGAGTGGCTGGTTGGTTCTGATCACTGACCTTCTGGTTAGCAGAGGAGTGCTTGAGCAGAGTAGCAGCAAACGAAAAATCTAAAACTCACCGTCATCAAGTTGATTTGAGTCTGACAACCCTACGGGGCAGACTAGCATGGCCTTCTGTGTTTCTGAGACTATATCTTTAGAGGAGTGGATAGACTCAATTTTCTCCTACGGTGCTGCTGGGATGCCTTAGTATCTTCATAGTGAGTTGTAATTTTAAATCCCTTAAAGCATTTTCAAAGACTAACTTTAATAGTCAAATAATATTTCAGCCTAACATAAATATGATACGGCTTCTGGAATCCTCTCTCATCGTTGACCTTTTTCTGTAATAGTGTTGTCATTATTTCTGTTAGCGAAACAATGGGTGATATTTTAACTCCAAATATAAAATAGATTTGGGTGAATTCGGAGATATTTCATAAGGGAAGTAACATCAAACATTAAAAAAAATCTTCTCCAAATATCTCTGAGTAGCTTGGGCAAATATTGTTAAAATATAAAGTGCATCTAAGAATAAAGTGGAGGAGAGAGCTATAAGGATCCAGGAAAATTATTTCTTAATTATGTGGTAAACCTATTATGCAACATACCACTTGCAAGATCAAACAAGTGGTAGGAGGTTTGTTATGAGTGGGTAGTATCCATCTACACCTGGTAAACAGAAGATTGGCCCTGTTTTTCATAACGAGGAGTCATTGGTTTTTGGAGGACAATTTTCTCACCTTCAGATAAAAAAGGTAGTACACATTCAAATGTCTGGAATCCATGTAGTAGGAATCTCAGTTTGAGAACCCATCCTATTTAATATTCACTGTATCTAGGCATTACTGTTTGTAAGGTGTCAAGTGGTTAGTCAGTGTGGAAGAAGGGCTTGAGCAGTGCTAATGGTCAAATGCTGGCTTACTAAGCCCAGAGGTGGTAGCTTTGATCTACTCGGAGGCATAGTGGAAGGAACTCCTGGCCATCTGCTTCTCAGAGGTCAGGTCATAAAAACTTTATGGGATGAAGTTCTGCTTTGGAGCAAGTGGATTATAATCTACCCAATGACAACTGTTTTATTTTATATGTTAGTTCCAGGCAGTATTTAATTTGCATATAAGATTTTTGATTTAAACATAGTTTATTTTCTATTCTTCCTTTCATCCACACACTTTCACGGTGAAATTTCCAGCTCTCCGACGGTGTAGTTAAGTATGCTGAGTTGGTCAGGATTCCAAGTGATCTCATAAGGACAAGTCACAAAGATGCTACAGAATCAAAGAAACACTTCTTAATGAAGAAAATGAAAATTGTGAAACTATTGCTTCCTGACCCATCCTTCATATAGGTCCATGCACTTCTGAAGCCTGTGTTTCCATCTCCCAAACTTCCCTAAAGAATTCTCCTCTTTGATTTACACCATGCCGAAATAACAGTTGTATTTGGGACTCACATCAATCTCCCATCTAATGTCCTTTGAATATAAGGAACAGAAAGAAATCTGAAGGAACAAACTCAGAACTATAAAGCAGAAGGAGCTAAGTTTCTTAATTTTTCTTTGATAGGCGAGCTTTTCTATCCTTGAAGAATGAGCAGGTGCCTTGATATAATGGGGAAATTTTTTCCTCAAGGGCACTTTCCTGGACTTTAACAAAAATGTCTTCAATTTTCTTAAAGCTTCTTCATCAGAAGCTTTCATGACTGCCATGTTCACTCTAAGGAAATCTTACCAAGGTTACACCTTTGGAATTCCCAAATAATCAGTGACCACAGCTTTCTGAACTGACTTCTCTGCCTTGAACTTAACTGGCCCAGCAGAGATCCTGAGTAACCAGTTTTGATAAAACATTTTACTGAACTGAAGGCACTTTAATAAATGTACTCCTGAGAGAGCTGGCCTGTACCCCTCCACTGATCACAGATATGTTTAAGCTTGCTTCGGCTGTACTGAACTCATGAATAGATGAGCAGAAACCTTAGTGACAATACTTTTTGACTTATACTGGTACAGTGGAATGAAATACTGCCCAGGGCCTGCTCCATCCTTACCATTGCTGATCAGATGTTAATATGGCTTATTAAGGGTTTTCATCTCTTTTGCTAATCCTTTATCAAGCATAATGTCCTCTAGGAACTGGTCCTTTCTGATAACATGCCCAAAGTACTTGAGGAACATTCTGGCTGAAACTAGACATATTTGTTCCTTCTTCTGGACCAGTTGTGAGGAGATGTGCTTATGGTCTTTGATTTTCATTCGTCAGTGCTTGAAATTCTATTTGCTTTTGGTGAGCCTGGTAGCATTGTCTGTGTGTCCCAGGTTGTTGGAGAGCCTTGTCTTCTTCCTCATGCTGTGTCTTTCTTCATATGGTCCAGCTTCTCAGAGCATTTGCTCAGATTGCAGATAGAAAATATGGTAAAAGGATACCACAGTAACACACACACCTTTTATGATTATAGATCAAGCAATATAACCGGTTCTTTTTAAATGATTGCCTCTTTCTTTATGTACATGTGCTTTGTGAGCATTATTAAGTATCCTGCAATTCTCATTCTTCTCATTGTTATCCACAATTCGCTATGGTTCACACTATTGAATATCTTTGTAGGGTAAACACATTTCTAGTTCTCTCCATTTTCTACCAAGATTCATCTGACCATGGCAGTGATTTCCCTCATTATACATCTTCTAAATCTAACTGGAGTTTCTGGCAATTTCCTTTCAAAGTACCATTGCAACCATCTTTGGATTATCTTTAGAAAATTCCCCTCAGTGCGAAATTGTGCCTGATGTGAGCCTGCCAATCAGGGCACAACTGAAAGGGAGCGCAACAGAGCAATAAGGGGAGTAAAGCAACGAAGTCTCTGCAGAATCCCCAAAATAGACGTCACACTTGCTGAGTGCAGGGCTTGGCCTCTCACCAGACTTGATTGAAAAACATACATAAGGGTCAGCAGACAGACCTGGAACTATTTCTCGTGCCCTATTATTTTCCTTCTTCATGTTTACCTATTTAAGATAGGCAAAATAAACACTTCTGAGAAGAAAACGAGATCAACGTTTAAGGAAGGACAGGATAGGGGGAGATAGGGAAAGGAAGTGGGGAGCCAGCAAATTCAGGAACAAGGAAGCAAAACGACATTTAAAATCATCAGTGAAGAGGGTGTAGAATGCCTGGTAGGATTTGATCAAGTGCAATGTGGGTTTTGATCAATCTGAGAGGAAATACTGAGAAATGAATGAAGGCCAGACATGATCATGAAACAGTAAGGAAGTAAAAGGACAAGTTCAACTTGCGTCTGCAGAGGTAAGATTAAAAAAAGGACTTAGGGGAAAATCTACTGTGTTCAGAAATTCTTTGGGTGAGGCCCAGGTAGTATGGCAGGAGCCAGACCAAATCCAGGGCTACATATGGTAGCCAACTGAGGAGGGGCTGGGGGCAGGGAGGCGATGTGTAGTGGGGGGATGGGGCACTAACCCACCAAAGGGGAGCATATTATTTATGTCTTCACAGGGAAAGAGGGACCAAACTTAAACCTAGTATTCCGCGATATGAATGCAGCGTGACAGCATGGAGCAGGGAGCCAGTGGATGGGTCTGAGGGCCCACCCCCAATCCCCACTATGTGGACAGCCCACTCTCCCCCCAGGGGCGTTTGCTTTGGAGGACAGCACTGAAACTACAGCTTAGGGAGAGAAACAGGTCTGACCAGAACACATCAGAGCAAATGAAGGGTGAGGAAGAGAGAGCGGCGTGCATTCTGGCTCACCTAGCCTTGAGGATGATATCTCTACTCAAAATAGTCAATGCACAGAGAGGACCATATGGCCAGCTCCACTAAGAAACACAGTGTCCCTCACTGACCCAAGACCCTACGGGGACAACAATGGAGAAGCAGGGTTGGGATTGTACCCAGTCTGACCCATCACACCAAGGCAAAACACTAAGGGGGTGCAACAGAACAGCAGGGGGAGCAGAGCATGGAGTTCCCAAGGGAGTGACAAGGATATACTTTGGGGCCAGAGTGTGGCACCCCAATTGGGGAATACTCCTGGAGATCAATGAACAGATCTTGAACTATTTACAGGTTTTTCTCTTATTATTATTGCTTATATATATATATGTATATATATATGTTTTTTTTCTGGATGTTGATTTTTATTGTTGTTGTCGTTATCGTTTTGTTTTCTTTTGTCACTACATCTTCTGATGTCTTGGGTTTTTTTTTAGGTATACATTATTATCTCCGTGAGCCTATCTATATAAGATAGGCTGCCTGTACAGTCTGGAGGAGAAAACAATGGGACTGATGATTCCGGGGCATATGGGAGATGTGGAGGTGGGGGAAAGGAGGTGGTGTTGACCAACCCAGGGATAAGGAATCAGGTATAAGGCATCAAAGAACTAAAAGTTATAGGATTATAAATGAGGGAGGTACAGATTGGGACCCAAAGTCCATCTGTAGGTGAAGTGACATCTCCTTACAGAACGGTTGTAGAGAGGGTACGAACCAGTCAGGGTACAGTGTAGCAATAATACAATATGAAACTCTCCTTTAGTTCTTAAATGCTTCCCCCCGCCCCACTGTCATGATCCCAATTGTACTTTACAAATCTGGCTAGACCAGAGGATGTACAGCTACAGATAGGAACTGGAAACATGGAGAATGCAGGACAGATGATCCCTTCGGAATGAGTGGTGAGAATGGGGATACTGGGAAGGTGGAGGGAAGGTGGGGTAGAAAGGAAGATCTACATATGGCCTCCTCCCTAGGGTATGGACAACAGGTAAGTGGGTGAAAGGAGACATAGGACAGGGTATGATATGACAAAATAGTAATAATTTATAAATTATTGAGGGTTCATGGAGGGAGGGGAGCTGGAAGGGAAGGGAGCTATGAGGAGCAGATACCAGGCCCTGAAGTTGAAAGAAAATGTTTTGAGAATGATGATGGCAAGAAGTGTATAAATGTGCTTTGCGTACAATGTATATATGGGTGTATGTATGTATGTATTGTGTTGGGATTTGTTAGGGCCCCCAATATAATGATTTGAAAAAAAAAGAAATAGAGGAAAGAACAAAAGATGTAAATATAGACATAGGTCCATGTACATGTATTTATATGGTAAGCATTAAGGTAACAGGGGAACACTGAAGCTGACCCTCAAAACAAGAAAATTTTTATTCTAACAGCCTGGCATTCTGTGTTGCAATTCTACCCAACATGATCACTAAAGACAAAAATAGATGAATAAGCAAATATGGTGAAGAAAGCAGATGATGCCTTGCCATTAGAAGATACAGTGACTTTGATATTAAAGTTAAACAAGTGGTCATCTAGCAGGGAAACAACAAAGTCCTCATGGAAGAAGTGCACCCGCCTGTGTGATCATGAGGTGTTAATGGAATTAGGTATCATGCATCAGAAGAATCCAAAAATAAACAACCATATTGATACAAATGAGACGACGCGTTGTCAGAGTGGAGATCCAATTGGACATCACTCACAGAAGAGTCACAAGGCAGGGAGGAGGCAGCCAAGGTGCAGTATAGCACTCACAAAACTCACAACACCCCTCTAGCGATTTAATACTTCCTCCCTGCCACTATCATACCCTAGTTCTACCCTACAAATCTCATTAGACCTGGAGCATGTACACTGGTACAGATAAGAGCTCTCAACACAGGGAGTCCAGAATAGATAAATGAATAATGATGAGAATAGTGACACCACGAGGGTAGAGGAAAGGTGGGGTGAAAGGGGAGGAAGAGGGAAACAGTCACAACTATTGACACACAACAACCCTTTCCCCGTTCCACCCCACCCCTTAGCCCCACAAGAAGGGCCAACAACAGAAATCTGGGTGTAGGGAGACAATGTTCAGTATAAAATATGAAAATAATAATAATTTGTAATTTACGAAGGGCTCATGAGTGGGGGAAGATGGGTGACAGAGGGGACAAGAGAGGAACTGATGCAAAGGGTTCAAGTAGAAAGAAAATGTTTTGGAAATGATGATAGAAACATATGTGCAAATGTGCTTGATACAATTGATTTAGGCATTTTTATAAGAGTTATAAGAGCCCCAATAAAATGATATCTTTTTAAAAGAAGAAAAGTTTTTCTTATGTATGATATTAATGATGTAAATGTTATTACTTCAATTTTCAGATTATCTTTCTTTGAAATGGGGACAAATAGGCATCTCCTCCAGTCAGGTAATTTTCTTCAAAATTTCTTGGCACAGATGAGTCAGCACATCCAATGCAGCATGTGTTTGTTAAAAAATCCCAAGTGATAGCCTGTAAATTCATGGAGCACCCCGCCCCCCGCTTTTTTTTTTTTTGCCAATGCCTTCAGTGCAGCTTAGACTTCTTCCTTTAGTACGGACCATAGGCTCTTGGTTCTTTTCTTCCTTCTGAAATGTTTGAATGTAGAGCAATTCTTTGTGATACAGTGACTCAGTATATTCCATCCATCTTCTTTTGATGCTTCTTGTATTGTTCAATATTTTGCCCATAGCATCTCTGAGTTTTGCAACTACAGGGTTTGATTTTCTTCATTTTCTTCAGAAACACTGTTTCAAACTGCTCTTATGTATTTTTTCAGTGTTCGCTCCATCAAATCTACACTTAAAAGCTAGTTTCAGTCTTCTTTCCCCAAACTGTTTAATGGAATTTTGCTTTCTTCATTTATGATAGCTCTTATGTCACCCCACAATTTATCTGACTTTCAGTCATTAGTGTTCAGCGTGCGAAGTCTATTGTTGAAATAGTCTCTAAATGCAGGTGGGGCTTACTCAACATCATACTTCAATGATTTTGGACCTATTTTAATTTTCTTTGGCTTCAACTTGAACTTGCATATGAACAAAATTAGTGGTCTGTTTTGCAGCTGGCCCTTAGACTTTTTCTGACTGATTACTTGGGATTCTCCTTGGTTTCTTTCCATAAATGTAGTCACTTGAATCCTGTGAATTCTACATGATGAGTCCTAGGTGCATAATTGATTCTTCTGTTATTGAAGAAATGTATTTCCAATGAATAAGTCATTAGTCTTGTAAACTTTTACCATGTGATCTCCGTTGGTGTTTCTATAACTGAGGTTATATTTGCTAACTCCTCATCCTTCTATTTGTTTACAATTACCATGTTCTAATCACTGATTATTATTGATGTGTCTTGAATTCATGTTTGATGAATGTCAGAGTGCAGAAGTTGTTAAAAGTCATCAATTTTTCATCTTTGGCATTAGTGCTTACTGCATAAATTTAAATAATAGTAGTATTAACTTGTCTTTAATATTGTTGTCCAACTATTATATCTTAACATGTTTTTTGATAATTGTCTGATTAAAAATGGCCAATACCAGTCCCTCACAGCTAACTAATGCCTGGATATATATTTTCAAATGTTCCAATTTTAGTTTTGATAGCTTCAATGTTTGCTAAATTTATCTTTCTACATTCCATGCTTAATTTTAAATAGATATTTTCAACTATTTCTTCTTATGTTGAGTGGTGTCTCATCAGCAAATGAAGGTGCTGAAAGTTTTATTCATTCCATGTCCTTAAGGATGACTTCACTTTGAGCAGGCAGTTTTTCCCTGTTAATATTTAGAGTGCCTTTCCACTTGAGAGGATGATATTCTGGCACAGTTTCCTGGCTTATTTAAGACGACAATTAAACATACTACATGGATTATTGTTTTCAGAACAATATAAAATGACACCTGTTTGCTTAAGCAACGAGGGGTACTTGTAAGAAAGGTAATAGGCCATTTCAAAAGGCAAAAAAAAAAAATCAAATCTCAGCATAGAGAAGGAAAGGCATATGATCAATTTCAAGCTCTTGAAGAGGGTGTGTGGACATTTTCTTTAGAGCTCAGCCCTAAATGTACAGCTGAAAGATTGAGGATCTGTGTTTCTGAACATTTCCCCCAGACATACTTACAGGACAAACTCATTGGCTAAGTTTGTATCAAGGATCTAACCTTGGAACAATTAGTCTAGAATGAAATTACTGGTAGTTTTTCTGTCTGTATATTGTGCCGACAACATTGAGATCTATAACTTGTTTCCTATTTTCTGCTTTACAACAAAACAAAGCCAGGAAAATACCAGGAAGCAGTAGAGTGGATTAACTGTAGATTAGCAGTAGAGTGTGTTAACTGTTTATACCATCCAAGGCCTCCCCAATTTAAGGTCCAGTTTGCTGAATTCCATTGCAAAGATATGTTCCAGATCTTTAATCGCTAGGCTCCTTTCTTTATGAATGCAATCCATGTTGATGGGGTCTTAAAAAATGTGATGCTGCAGATGTGACTGAGGGGGTACAGAAGTCACAGGCACCACTACTTCCTTTGATCTACTAATGCAACATCATATTTCACTAACTGCTTTTAATAACCAGGTCAACCTTGTAAACTTATTTAAGTTTGTTGTCAACTAGTTTTAAAAGGTTTCTTTTAAAATCTTATCTCCTTCTCACTTCCAGCTTTCTTGTCTTCTACTTTCCTTTCTTTTTTCTCTCCTTCTTCTTGCTCTCTATCCCTCCCTTCTATTTTTCTTTCTGTCTTGATTACACGTTTTTCCCAGCCATCACTTGCTCATCCTGCTATTTTGCATTGATTTTTCTGAAACATAATACTTTACATTTATCAGATTTTATAGATGTTTCTGATTCCATATTCAAAATCACACAGGCAATCAAAAACCTGAAGATCTTTTCTTCAAATAATAGTTTTTATTTCATTTTGTAATAAGAACATTTCATTATGTATTTGAAGAAAGTTTGGGAATACTGAAAATAGATGAGGACATTGAAAGTCAGTTATAGTTCCACTTTTTAGAGTCAAATAGCTCAGTGTAATAATTACTTTCATGTACATGATCTCATTTTAGATAATAGCACACTGTGAATGCATCAAATTTCTATTCGTACAGTCATTCTACTCCCTTTCCATAAATCTATATGGCTCTATGAATTGCTTCAAGGGACCTTACATAGTTTTACCGGTCTGTGCTATGATGACAGATGTACTGAGATTCTAATTAGCTCTGTGGAGTCTGTGTTTCAGTCATTATCTTAAGCACTGAAAGGACTAATGGACAAGTAAAGACATCCACCCATGAACCAGTTGCTTCATCAAAACAACCAATTTGGGAATATTTTCCTTGCTTAATTGATGGGTTATTTGAAACTTTGCCCCAAGGTCAAGAGAACACAGAACACTTCCTGGTGAGAATCCTTTGTTCTTGTTTATAATTGACCACCCTGTTTACCTGCATTAAGGGACTCCCTGCTGAATGAAACTCCCCAGCTCAGTGAGGACTTGATTCATTTTCAAATTCAGTTAAATTGGACACCTCTGTAACTTACAACAAGAGGTCTCTTGGGCTTGCAACCTGATCCGCCCCTATCCTTTCCTGCACCTCCCTAACAGACTGGTGTGCTCCATGTGACATGACCTCACATAAAGCATGGAACCACTGTGGCCGTTAGTCACTCAGACCACAACAGCATATCCCTTGAGAGAAAGGCCTTCCTTTCCTTGAACTCTGAAAAATGATCGGAGTGACAATTTTTTAAATGGTAAACTATTGGTTTATTGGCACAAAAATCCAAGAGCAGTTTCTTCTTTTCAATGAGCTCATTTTGTCTTTTGTCCAGCATAGCGGAAGTAGTGGCCATGTCCTGTATGTGCCTCAGGTCAGAAGTCCAGTTTACTCTCCACAGCCCGATCTACAATATCACTGGGGAAAGACTTTACCTAGTGCCTCATCTGTAGAATGGTTTTAGGATAAATGAGGTCCAAGATATCTAGTTACCATGATTATGGCTCTTCTAACACCAGTTTACCTCTAGTCAGTGAATCTATGTCTGTGAGTTCCAGTCAACCAGTAATGATTAAACAGCAAAGTATAGTTACTTTCCCTCGTTAGGCATCTGTTTATTTTTTGAAATACAAATGCCATTCTCTATTTTTTGTTTTGGACATCTTCCAAAGCCATGGACCCTCTAATCAAAGAGACAAAACTTGATCTTCCTCATATTGTGATCATTTTCTCATTTTTGCCATCTACATTTGTATATTCATTTTTCATCAGTAATTATGGTGGATGCTTTGGGACTTATATAGATCAAATGTATTAGACTTTTATTAGTGACAAGAATACATTCTACTCATTTTATGAGAATTCCTTTTTCTGATATAAAAACAGACAAAGATATTATAAGAAAGTTATCTCAAAAAAGGAAATTATTTTTTTAAAAGAAAAAAGATGACATTATGATGATCCTCATAAACTAGTACCACTCAGGACTTACAGCCATCATGTTGTTTCTTGATCAGAGTAGCCCTGGAGGACATGGTAGAACTGTCTGGATGGGTCTCCAAGACTAAACTCTTTACAGATATGGAAAGTCTTATTATGATAACATTATATGATATAAAAAATCAGACAAAGACATTATAAGAAAGCTACCCCCCCAATAACATTATAATATTCTTCATGAACATAGGAACAAAGCCTAGTTTTTAATATTTTCTGCTTTTCAATTGAGGTTTCTATCTGTTTTACTTGTTATTCTAGTTAGTTGCTGTTTCTTTTTAAATGCTTTTCTGTGTTTGAAATCCAAATACCATTCCCTGTTTTTTGTTTTGGACATCTTCCAAAGCCATCAACCCTTTAATCAAACAGACAATACATTATCTTCCTCATATTGTGAATATTTTCCCATATTTGGAATAGATAGGTCTATAGAGACAGTAACTGGATTAATGGTTTTTTGGGGTTATGCAGAGAGGTTTAGGGAGAAATAGAGAACTAAACATTGAGTACAAGATGGAAGAAAATGGTCTAAAGTGGATTATGGTGATGACTGTATAACTCTTTTTGTTGTCACTGTGTATATGAATTATATACCAATAAGACAGCTGGGAAAACATTAGTATAACAAATCTAGCACTATCTTAAATGAGATCCTGCGGCCCTCAAAAAGATGGATTGGCACAGCAGCTGCCACGATGAGCTCAAACATGAAAACCATTCAGATAATGGTGCAGCACTGGCCAGTGTTTCATTCATTCTGTCATACATCGAGTTGGAACCAGCCAGATGGCACTTGAAAGCAATAACAACACGATCAAGTGGGCTTGATGTCAGGATGGTTAAAATTGATTCCACTTTCAAAAGTCAATACCATTTGTTATATTTGCCAAGTCAAGAAAAAAAAATCAAGCATGAATATCTCAATTGGTATATATATGCTGCAGTGAGTTCCTTGAAATGGCCCTTCTAGTCTAAGCCTTTATAAGCTTTAAATGAAGAATTTTTTTTCTTGATGGGGGTCTAGGTAGGAGAAGGTGGGGCAAATGCTAATAACATCATATGATTCAGTTGACAATAAATGTTAACTGAGTTTGCTCTTTGTAAAACATGGAACTCTCATGTCTGGATTGATTAACTTTTCCATTAGGCTGAATTTAAGATGAACAACAACAGAGGTCATCTCACTATAATCAAAGGAGAAAAGCAGCTGTGGAACATCTCTTTTGAGCCCATGGTAGCTGATCCAAAGACAGAAAGCTGTAACATCAGAAGAGTGGTAGAGAAGCAGCAGTAGTAGAACCCAGAGACAGAGTATGACCACAGTGGTAAGTCATGCTGAATGGTTTTGGGAATGAGGCTGGGTTGAGGAGTAGGGAGCCTCCAGGTACTTAATAGGGGAGGAGATAGGGTTAGGGGAGCTAGATTTGCTCTCACATAGAGTTTTACCTGAACACCTTCAGACTGAGGCTTATGGTCAGGGTGTGCCACTGGACATTTACCATTAGCCCTTAAAGCATGGGATGGAAGGGGCTGTTCCGACAGAACTATGGCCTTACCATTTCTGAATAGTAACTTGTTGGTCTATTGCCTGCGAATTTCCCTAATGAAGCCCCTAAGCCTGGCTATGATCTGTGAGTTCTGTGTGGTCATTGCAATGACTTATCAAACCCAGCAGAGATGTAGCGAGTGCCTAGGGAGGCAAGGCTGATGTCAGAGTTGGTCAGAAGGTTGGAGGGTGGAGGCATGTCTGAGCTCATCCTCATAGGAATTCAGCTTGGCCTGAGGTGGAGTTTGAGTCTCTTTTGTCCTTGTGAAATCAGGAGGGTTCACACATTGGCTCCATCTCATTTATAGAGTGCAGAAAAAGCATTTAACCAAATTTAATATTCATTTTAGAAAACACTTATAAAAAGTAATTGAGAGATGAAAGAGAACCTATTCAAGTTGAAAAAGGTCTTTTACAAAAACCCTACAACTCGCATTGTCTTTAATAATGAAAGATGAAAAATTTCATCACCTAAGATCAGAAGCCTGACAAAAATGTCTACTCTCACTTTCTATTTAATATTTCATTCGAGATCCTAACTAATGCAATAAAGCAAAGCAAAAAAATAAAATGCATGCAGATTGGACAAGATGAAGTAAAATTTTTCATTCAGAGAAGACAAGATTATTTATGTGAAAAAAGCCTTAATGAATCAAACAATGTTACTAGGATTAATAAGTATAGCAACTTCACAAAATATAAGATTAATATATAAAAAGTAGTTGCCTTTCTTTCTGTTAAAACCCACAGCCATCAAGTCAATTTCAACTCCCAATGACTCTATAAAGGGTTTCTGAAAGTGGAGATCTTTTTTTGTGTGTGAGCATCACTGCCCCTGGTGGGAGTAGGAGGCCCAGCCTTGCTGCTGGAGAGCTGCTACTGGATTTGAACTGCCAACCCTGTGGGCCGCAGTCCTGCACTCAACCGCTACACCACCGGGGCTCAGCCCAGAAAGTGTAAAACTTTACAGAAGCAGAGAACCTCAGCTTTCTCTTATGGAGCTTCTGATGGGTTTGAACTATTGACCTAGCAGACAGAAGGCAACGCCTAATATTAAATAATGAATTTAAAATGGAAACATTTGAAAGTACTATTTACCATAGCATTAGCCATCACTAAATCCTTAGGCAAGGCCTAACCTTGTGGAAATGTGCAGGATACAAACAATAAGACTTTGATGAGAGAATTTCTAACAAAGAAGGCCCAAGAAGAATGTGATACCCTTTTTCGTGTGTTGATTAGAATGTTAAATTAAAATGCCCTTCTTCCACAAGGTGATCTATAGATTAAACAGTCACAAATAATCATTCACAATTCTAGCAGATTCTTCAGAGGAAAAGACACACTGATTCTAAAGTGTATTTTGGAAGCAAAGAACTGTAATAGCCAAAGTAATTTTGAGAAGAAAAACTGGAATGTTATTTGAAGACTAAGAGTACCTGATAAAAACAACACAAAATTACTTTAATTCCATCTGGATATTTGTGTCAGTCCGGGTAGACTAGAGGAACAAATTTCATAGACACTCATATTGCTATAAGGAATGGGTTTATATTCAAGAGGAACAGGATATTGAGAAAACATCCAGCGCAGTGCAGCTCAAAGTCACAAGTCCGATATTAACCCATATGCCCGAAATCAGTCCATAAAGTCTCCTTCTTACTCACAAAGTCACAGGTCAGTGGGTGCAGAGTGCTGGCACCTACGGGTGTCTCCCCATGTCTCCTCACTTCAAGGGCTCAGGGTCCATCAACAGTATCCCATGGTGGCAGAAGCAACTCATTGCTGGAAGAGGCCTCCATGTGGCTGCCCCAGACTCAGAGGTCCGGCTCCATCAGGGCAAAGCCGTGTGGTCTCTCTGCCGGCTACTCCAGCCTCCCAGACGCCGCCATTCTGTGTTATCTGTGATTAATCATCTCTGAAACTAACTCCCAACAACTGGGGAAGATAGCTTCTCATCTTCACGAGGGAAATATCGTGAGATTTCCCAGAAGTCTTAGGAGAAAGCCATGACCACCTAGAGGCCTCATTGGCTACTCAATGGCTATTTCCAGATTAACAGGCTAGACCCCACCCGTACATTTCAATCATAAAATTAACATAAGCACATGACTGCCACAATATTATTGGTGAAAGAACAGATACAAATTAGTGGGATTTTTGTCCTTGTGGATAAATACGGGCCATTAAATCCAAGTTTCATGGTTAAAACTCTTCAGCCATTCCCCTGGAGAATGATGAGGCTGTCTTCTCCTATATCCCTATTGATGGTCCCTATGAAGCAGAATGGACATGAAGGCATCAGGTTTGTTATTTTCAGGGGGTATGCAGAGACAGCACTCTTACATTCAGGGAATCCGATTTGGATGGGTTTCACTTTTTGATCCTTGTTAACCAAATTTATTTCCATCATTAGTTTTATTCTGTAATTCAAACATAGTGGAGTTAATCATATCTCAACTTCTTTGGTAACTTCTTAGCAATCAAAATTAAAGAGCTATTTGTTGAGAGTCATGATTACCTGTGTGGCTTTTCTAACCACCGATGTGGTTTCCTGGGGGAAAGAGTTTCATTGTAGTGGACTAATATGCATCGAAGAGGAAGCTTGTGAGCACCACGCAAAGCACTTTTTTGGCAGAAAACTCTCTCAACTTTATTAATAGAATTCACACAACAAAACAAGGGAACCCATCGCCATTGAGTCAATTCCACTTGAAGGCTACTGTACATAGGGTGTATGGTAACAGTAAATCTTTAAAGGAGCTGATAGTCTCAGCTTTCTCCCATGGAGTGCCCAGGGATATTTGAAGTGCCAATGCCTAGCCCAGTTAGAAATGAGTTCACCAGTTTTTCTTATTTAACTAGTGTGTTAGTTTGGGTAGATTAGAGCATCAAATCCATTGACATGTATATGTTTATTAGGGAGAGGTTTGTATATAAGAGGAAATGATCATTGAGAAAACATTCCAATTGCATCCAGATCAAGTCTAGAAGTTCAATATTACCCCATATGTCCGATACCAATCTATAAAGGCCTCCTCAGACTCCTCAGACATGCAATGACACCAGGACAATCATAGGCCAGTGGGTGCCGAGTCTTGTGTATCCAGTGGTGGTAGAATCATCTCATCGCTGGCAGGGGGCTCCCCGCGGATCCTCCAGTTTCCAGGGCTCAGAGTCTATCAGCACACTGCCCTGTGTCTTGTCAGCTGCAATGTTTCCCAGCAAATGAACCTTATTCTTGTCAGTAGTGAATCCCCAAGGAACTCAGTAGTGAATCTCTCATCTACAAGGGGGACATGCCACCAGATTTCCCAGAATTCTCAGGGGAAAGCCATATCTACACAGAGGTCTCATTGGCTATCTCCAGATTGACAGGCTAGACTCCACCCCTACACTCAATCCTCAAAATGCCACCAGATTAGGTGACTGCCACAACTAGTGTTATTAAGCTGTTGTAGTTGATTCTCAATCTTGGTGACCACTCATGTGTCACAGTGAAATGTACTCCATAGGATTTTCATTGGCTGAAATTTTGGAAGCAGACTCTCAGAATTTTCTTCCTAGGTTCCTCTGAATGAAAGCAAACCATTATCCTTTCAATTAGCAGCCACGCCCAGTATCCGCCTTTGCCTCTTAGGAACTTCAGCTTTGCAATGATGAGTATGCTACATTTTCCCCTGGTTTTAAAGAAAATGTGAATTATTCTTTAGAGTAACACCTTGATATACAAAGGGATGGCGAAAGGTTTGGGGAAAATGACACTATCCTCTAATTATTTTTCCATGAATCTTTTGAACCGCCATTATATAATATCATCCTTTTTCTTTCTTTCAAAGTCCGTTATCCTCTTGATGCGGGTCATTCTTCTTTTGTGTTTTCGATGTAGGATCCCAGGGGAGTATTATACATTAAAAAAATGACAGATGTACTATAAAATATCTTTTCTAAAGGATTCAAGATTCATCAACAGTTTTTCAGTAATTGGAGGCATTGATTTACCCCTCACCAGTCCTGGATAGGGCACACAACTAAGCTCTGATAAGGGGTCATAGAAAGTGAGTGGGTCTTGGTCACCACCATATTTCCTCAATGAAGACTCCAGAGCAATGGGAATTCAGGGCTTTGTTACAGACAGATAGATGAGGGAGGGGTTTTCTATGTGCTTGAATCTGTGTGTATTTTCTGTGTATACTCACTTTCCAAAACAGAATACAAGTGATCTTTGAATTTTCTGGTCTTAGTAAGAGTTTATATGCTTTTAATAGTATTTTCATTTTTAAGAGATACTTATGTGTATAACTGAGAGGAACCCTGCTGCCGTAATAGATTACACATTATTTGGTGGGGGGTGGAGGGTGGGAGAGGAAACTTTCTGCTCCCATAAAAGTTTACAAGGGGCATTTCAACTCTGTCTTATAGGCTCACTGTGTGTTGGAATAGATTCTATGGCAATAACCTATGCATAACCACTTATAATTGTCAAAAACATGAGAAGATATCAAGGAGGGTGCCCGATATTATTACAAAAGATGAGGAGACAAAGATAAATAGACAAATTCTTTCAAAAAGCCAGGCTGTTAACAGAAGTCTTTGCTCTCTCCCTGCTGATCTCCTCTCACACTCTGCAGGCTGTTTGGAGTGTGCAGTGCCAGGCACGCATTCTTAAATATGACATGGGTTGATGTCATTAAGTTGTCCTATTCCTTGGAGAGGAGAATTCAAATTAGTTTTGTTTGGGTGAAAGGTGCCATGAATTATAAAACTGCAAAATCACTTCCTTATATTTCTTTTGGTATCTCCTCTGCTTCATTTGAGAGGCATCACACCTGTTTTCTAGCAAGTGATCATTTGATTGCAATGATCCCTTTTGAATGCCTATCGTAGATCAAGCACTGTGTTCTACACTAAACCAGAAACACTAAACCTGTTGCCATTGCATATTTTTCTGCACTTCAAGTGAACTCTAAGAGTAGCATTTTTGTGTAGTTATTGCTTATTTTTCAGTTGCTTCTGGATGCTTCAATGTGTTGCTTATGCCATAACATCTGATGGCCCACTGTGTAGAAGCCAGAAGCATAGTCTCTCCATTCATATTGTGAAAACAACCATCTGCTTCACTCTTTCCTAAGCATGAACTATTCAAATTTGTTGTTCTGCAGTCTCATTGATCAAAGAAGCACAAGTGAGCTACTTTTGTGTTCACACAGCACATTTTGGAAATGTGGAGCATGGCAGTCACCTAATCTGATGTTAATTTGAGGATTAAGAGTGTAGAGGTGGAATCTAGCCTGTCAATCTGGAGATAGTCAATGAGACTTCTGTGTGGGCCTGGCCTTCTCATCAAGAATTCTGGGAAATCTAGTACTTCCTTCTTTGAAGCAGGAGACACTTCTCACCTGCTCAGAGACTTTCTACTGATAAGGCTGACTCTCTGATTACTTACATCTGAGGAGAAGCCACATGGAACTACCTTAGTGCCCTGAGTCGGACAAGTCACATGGATATAATCAGACCTCTGAAGCTGGAGGAACCACTTGGAGACCCCTGTCAGTGCTGAGATGATTTTAGTGCCACTGAATCTGTAAACAGACTTTCAATCCCACTGGCTTGTGATGGTCCCGCATTTGACTTCATTGCATGTGTTTTGTGAGTCTGAAGAAGAATTTATAGACTGGTATTGGACATATGGACTAAAATCAGACTTGTGGGCTCAGACAGGACTAGGTTGGGATACTTTCTTAATGTAAAATTAACTTTTATATAATAAAACTCTCATATACATATGTGTTTATGAATTTGTTTCTCTAGTCTACCTGAACTAACACATGGAAGAATAGATATATTTGGGAATCCTTGGTGTGGTCGTTATGTACTTATGTTAATTTCATGATTGAGATGTAGGGGTGGAGTCTAGCCTGTTAATCTGGAGATAACCATTGAGTAGCCAATGAGGTCTCTGTGTGAGCATGGCTTTCTCCTGATTTATCTGGGAAATCTTGCGATATTTCCCTCATGAAATGAGAAGCTATCTTCTCTAGTTGTTGGGAGTTAGTCTCAGAGATGATTAATCACAGGCAAGACAAGATGGCAGCATCTGAGGAGCCAGAGAAGCCACACGGCTTGGCCCTGATGGAACTAGACCTCTGAAACTGGAGAGGTCATGTGGAGACCCCTGCCAGCGATGAGTTGCTTCTGCCACCACTGGATGCTGTTGATGAACCCTGAGCCCTGGAAGTGAGGAACCATGGGGAGACCCCTTCCAGCTCCAGGATTCTGCACCCACTGACCTGTGGCTTCTTGAGTCGAAAGGAAGCATTATAGGCTGGTATCAGGTATATGGGCTAATATCATACTTATGACTTTGAACTGGACTGGGTTGTGATGCTTACTTAGTGTCCTGTTCCTCTTGTATATAAACCTTTTCCTTATATCCATGTGCGAGTCTATAAATTTGTTCCTCTAGTCTACCTGGACTAACACACTTGGATAGAGGACCCCTGGTGGTGTAGTAGTTAGATGTTGTACTGTGGGTAGCAGTTCAAAATCACCATCAGTTCCTTGGAAGAAAGTCTGGGCTGTCTACTCTTGAAGACAGTTATGGTCTCAGAAATCTATAGGAGGTCACTGTAAGTCTGCAATGACTCAAGGGCAGTGAGCTAGGTCTTTTTTGGGGGGGGGGCGGGAGGGTTGATGCAAATAACAAATGTACTCAGCTATTAATTGAAAGTTTGGAGGTTCAAGTCTTCCAAGAGGTGCCTGGAAATATTCTGAAAGAGCAGCCATTCTAGCACAGTTTTACTCTGCTATCTGTGGGGCCACGGGAAGGCAGAATTGACTTCACATATTTTGTGACTGATATATGGATGATTAAACTGTAAGTAAACTTTAAGTTTTTATTTTGTGTAGGTACTACATTTGTTTTACACTTGTTTAAATTACATACAAACAAGAAGAATTTACTGGTAAATTCTAGGACGCAGAATTCCGTAAGTGGGATATTGGGGACATTAAAAAAATGTTTTTTTCCTGCTGGCCTGGACACCTTGGGCTTCAGCTGTTGAGTAAGGCCTTTGTTTATTCAAAAGAGAATTCCCTCCTGCTCTCTCACTAGGGGTTAGTTTTCAGCTATGACTGGGTCATGTTGGGAGTTATCTCTCCATTCCTGACTTCTGCAGCCAGCACACTGTTAGCTAATTACATTTTTTTGTCTAACTATGAACCCAGAGGCACTATAAACAGTTCATATCTGACACACCAAGGAAGAAAAGAAGAAGAATAAACAAGCAGGCTGTGAGCTTTCTACTGTGTGCAAGGAAAGGCCTACTAGACTTGTCAGCATCATTTGCAAACCATGGCTGTTGCTGAGAAGCAGCCAGGAGTTAGAGCTTAGAAGTCTTGTGCCACCATCAGGAGCATTGCTGCCGCTATAAGAGCCAGATTAAATTTGAATCGAGTTCTCTTTGTTATGCTTCTAAATTCAAAGCAGAGAGAAAGTTCATTGAAAGCCACTTTGCTCCTCCTCCCTACAAGCCTTCCCCTTGTAATGATGGGTTTCGTTCTCGGGAGTACATTTCTCAACTTTGCTTTCATGCTTGGGTAGTTTGGCAGGCTCTCTGGTGCTTTGGGGCAATCTGAATCACACCTGAAGTAGATGGGTTGCTGACATACAGGGCTTTAATTAAACCAAGATGAAGACCAAGTGCATCTGGACACCAGGGCTGGGCCCTGAAAAGGCCTGGGTGGTGTTTTTTGATTATGCTTTAAACATTTTTTTTCTAGAGGCCATGTTTATCTTTTTTTCTAAAAAAATGTTGGAATAACATGAATAGTTAGATTGACCTTGGTCAAAATGTTGTGTCAAGAGAGGTTTGTTTTCCTTTGTGAGTGTTATAAGCAGTACTTAAAAGAGCTGAAGTAGGATTTGGTCATGAAAACAACTGCTTGAAGGAGAAATTCCTTCTCTGTCTCATAGAACATCTCCCAAGATTGATTTTCATTAGCCCTCAGGGAAAGTGTTGGGGGACCATTAAGTTAAAGATGACTCAACGGCTTATATCAAGAGAAGATTTTTCAGAAGAAGATTTTTCAATTGCAGCTAGTGATAAGTGTAATTTTTTGATGAAGCAAAAGATACTTGCTTACTCCTGGAATATTTTCTATACTTCACTTTGACAACATGAAGAAATCATTGTTCCCTTTTGTGGGTCAAACACTGAGTTATCAACTCAGGAATCACAAAGTACAATCTATTTGTGATAACAATCAACTTGCGAAGTCAAGAAAATAACCAAAGCGCTGAGGTAGAGGGGAAGCAAAAGCAGTATGGAATTGGTAATGCAAATCAAATTTGGTCAACCTTTTGAAGACTTAGAGAACCGGTGTGACTTTCTATTATACAAAGGCTTCTGGGAAATCATGAAAGAATTCTACACAGGGTTGTCACATGATCTTAAGAGTTCTTTGGTGTTGCCAATGGAAACCCTAAAAAGATGGGAGGTTGAAGTCTACCCACAAGCAACTTGGGAGAAGACCTGGTGGTGAGGCAAGTAACAAGCCCCTGGAAACTAAGGGGAACCGTTCAACTTTAACACACATGGGTTGACCCAATGACAACTGGAGATAACAAAATCTGATGTGTGTTGAGATCGCTTTGACCAGAAGGAACAGAGATGGACAGGAAGTGAAAGACCAAAATGGAAGTTTCTTTCCCCCCCTTAGTATCCTGGACAAGAGAGATGGAGGAGAAATTCAGAGATCGTTGTTCGCAGAAATGCCTCTCGGACACCTCCTCCCTAACCAGGACAAAGAAAATATAGTGTCTGCTCCAGACTTCCGTTTCCAGGGCATGCCTGCCTAGATCAGTTTGAAATCTCTAAAGTAGCTGGAAATTTAACTTTTTTCCAGAATGTTTCCTAAGAAACTTAAATTCTCTTCTGTCTAGAATCTGGCATTCAATACAAAAATCACCACCATCACCAAAACTCGCCATCCTTTATTATGCCAACCAGAGACCAAATTTACAGCGGGCCCCATGAGATCCTTCACTCAATGGGTTTGCCCAGTTTTCTAGGTTTTCCACCTTTAGTGGGTCTAGGATCCTTACCACTCTTCTGTGAAGACTCTTTGAGTTCCCCTTTTCTGACAGGTTTTTCCCTTACACAGCTTCCAGCTTTCACAGGTTCAACTCTTTTATATTCGTTCCTCATTTGTTGACATGATCAGTTTCCAAAGATCTGGTCATTGTGTAGAAATCAGTGCTATGCAAAAAAGTGGAGTATAATCACATTAGATTACAAAATGGAGGATGGCTACATTATTAAGATGTAACTGCCAAATCACACCACTACATAACTATCCAATGTGGCATCATTCTATAACTACCACATTACAGAGAATCATTATCCCATCCAAATGATGTATTGCCCTCACCTAGCACCTTGGCATTTATTGGTGCTAGAAGTATGTGATTAATGCACAAAACAGTTGTCACAAAACTATTGTCATAAATGCAAACTGTTGGATAACAAGATAGTAAATGAGGAGTGGATGGTGAAATAGTGCTGCAACTTTAAGTTTTTTTCTGAGTGCATTTATATTATATCTATAGCATGTCTACACAAAGATAAACCATGGAAATAATTTTTAGATGCAGTTTGTCACATCAACTGTGAATGATTGTCATAGGATGCTGACAAGGAAAAGAAGTGGCCAAGAATGAAACAAGCTGGAAATAAAATATCAGACCCTTTGCTCATCTGACTTTCTGATGTGGGCCAGTTCACTGGTGCTTCCCATGTTTCTTCACAAAGTGAGCTGGTTAGTGTATACAATATAGATTCCCAAACTTATTTGTCCTTTTCAGTAAAAAAAAAAAAAAAAAAAAGAAAGTGTGCTCTTTTTTTTAAAAAAAAATTTTATTTATTTTTTGGGGCATCTCTGCCCTCTGGTGGTTGTGGGAGCTACTCGGTGCTGCTCCTGAGAGCTGCCACTGGATTTGAACTGCCAAGCCCACGGGCTGCAGTCCCGCACTCAACGACTGACGCCACCGGGGCTCAGTTGAGTGCTCTTGGCAATTAAAACTTTTTGTATGATCGCCCATCATCCAGGATAAAGTGTAGGTATCTGCTTTTGCAGCCCTTCTGGATCATTCCAGCATCCTTCAGGTGATGGCCGTGCCCATTTGGGAACACACTCCCAAACCAAACACTGCTATCAAGTCCATGCTGTTGGCTCATAAAGACCCCTGGTGGGTTTCTGAGACTTTTTGTGGGTCTTTCTCCCAGGGAGCTGCTAGTGCTTTTGAATTGCTGGCTGTACGGCTCACAGTCCAACACATAACCAGCACACCACCAGGGCTCCTTGCTGGGATGCATTGGTGGACAATGATGTACATTGGTGTACAAGGGTGTACATCTTCTATTACCACAGGGTGACAACTTCTATTGCATTCTTCTGAGTTTCTTCCTTCTTTTTCTGAACACCACCTCATCTTTCTTGGTTGTGATATACTTATATTTTCTTCCATTGTCACAGAAAAGGGAGAACACACATTCACTTTTCTCTCTCTTCATTTCCATCTCTTTTCTTTCTTCCTACTTTCTCTTCCCTTCTCTCCTACCCACCCACTCTCTGTTCCCTTCTGCTCCATCCCTTTCTCTCCCTTCTCCCTTCCCTGTCTTATCTCTCTTTCTCTTTCTCTCCTTCTTTTGTGGAAATTGTAGAGTCACACTTTTGTCTTCACTATGAAGCTTGCTGGCAGGCCCCGATGCTCGCTAGCCATTCATCTACATAGCACTGTGAACTCTCCCAGTTCTTTAGAGGTCCAGATCATTCTTTGAGGAGATCTAGTTATTCAAAATCATACAACTGGGATGTGAGATGGTCAGCATCAATCCAGTGTGTCAGACTCCAGAGTGCTCCTAAGGAACTCTGCATAATAAAAGAGTTTTCTTTCTCTTTAGGCATTTTTACTGGGGTTGGGGGTGAATGTGTGTATTGCTTATGACCTTAGTGGAGAGATAGGAGAGCATGGCCAGGGAGAAAGTTAAATTGGTGTTTATGTGAGTGCATACATGTATGTGCCTTATGCATGAAAAATAGAGGTCCCCCCTCCCCAACTCTCCTTTCTGGTACACCATCTGTGTCACACCTGGAGGTGCTCAGTATTTTCCAGAAATATAGATGATTCATACAATTATTTTCTTATGGTGCCTGACCTCCCAGAGGAGGGAGTAGAGGGGAAAGTTCATCTGCAAAGATCAGTTAGGCTTTTAAAGGCATCTTAATTTGGTGAGTTGGAGAAAGCCAAGCTGCTAATTGATGAGCTTGTCTCTTGACCTGCTAATTGAGACTTGGTCTTTATTCACATGGCTCCTACCCAGCTTTGGCTTCGGCACCATATCCTGATCTGTGCTTGCCAAAATCAGATGCTTCGAGGTGTAGAGGAACACTCTGGCAGGGCATCCGGAGATATAATGTATGTGCCGTTATGGAAAAAGGAGTAACTTCCCTCCCAATTAGAGGAGATGGTTCTGTTGCTTACTCTGTTGTGACAGGCTTTTTCACCAAAATTCCTCCACTGTTGCAATTCCAAAATAGGAGAGGTAAATTCCTTTCTGAAATGGGCAAGCCTTGTGTACTCAAATACTATTTGTAACGCACACATATGATTTGCAGTCAGGGTTTTTGGTTGTGGTGCATCCATTCAGTGAATGCTGAATTCAGGACTAGGGCAAGTGACTGGGAACCGAGTTCTGTGTGGACATGAACTCCCCTTTTCAGAGAGGTGAGAAATTCAATTCAATTTTTAGAGAGAAGCAGAGTCAGCAGATAAACGTTTCCTGGGCCACTAGCCCAGGTTGAGCCATGCCATATGTCAGCGAGGTTGGGTGGGCAGCTGCCTGAATCTGGGATTGCACATGCATTGGGACAGTCCTAAAAACCAATCTTAAGGCAGAACACACTTGTTTTTAATTTTCACAGCAATGCTTCCACACTGAAGAATGAGAAAGAAAAATCACAGTAGAGAAGGCTTGTAAACCAATAGCCACAGTATTAGGCGCGTGTGTGTGTGTGCACGCGCGCATGCATTTGAAAGATGGAACTGATAAACTGAGCTTCTGTTTATGACACAAAATCATAGTTAAATTTTGAGCACAGGACCTAATCTTTAAGAAATGTTTGAAATGGTTTGCTTAGCATTTTAACTGTACCTGTAAGTTTATCTCTTTATCTTCTCTCCTTGCCCCTGAATCCCTTCCCTATCTGCCTTTCCTTTTATCCATCTACATTTAAAATATAGACTACGTCCCAATTGACAACCAATTTATGAAATGATATCTCTTCTAGGACTTCTAAACTGAGTCATCTTTAGTAAGAAATTGGGGCCTCTGCACTGTTTTTTTGAGGGTGGCCATTTATCACCAAGCTCCTCTGCCTGTGTGGGGCGTGAACGAAATGTGACAACCTTCTTGGCCTTCTGTCCTTAACCTCTCATCCTGATTCCTCCCCGGCTTTTCAAATGGCTGGCAGCACCCAAGTCCAAGATGAGTACATGCAGATCTCAGAAGATGTGGTTGACCAGGAGGCATTTAAAAATGCAGAACATTTTCAGAATGAAAGAGAAAAAAAATAAACGAAGTTGACTAATCAACTCAGTTCTCCAACAATGAAAACGTTAGCCAGAATTGGACCTCCCCTCTTCCTCTCTCATCTCCATTTCCACGTAAGGTCTCTTCTCCTTTGGTTAAATAGTAGAGTCACATCTTGAACTTGGGGCTAACTTCATTCAGACTCATTTTGCTGCTGAAACACATGTGTGTGAAATCAAGTTAGGGCAAGATGACCTCCAAGTTCTCTTCCCGCCCTGTGACTCTGTAAATTTTTTTTATGAACAGGAGGAGGATAGCAATGCCATCAAATGGCGTTCATGCTTGTGAAATGTTCCCAAGAGCCTCTTGACATGAAGTCTATTTATTCAATTCTTCTGAAGGTTGGGTAGTCTTTAAACATGTGTCAAGACTGCCTGGCTTCATGCCTGTATATTTTGCTAAGAGGTTGGTGGGCTTATTTGATTTAGCTCATGTTAGAGGTTTAATTGTTTTCTTCTTCTTTTCTGCTGGCACTTACTAGATCTGGTAGAATAAAGCTTTGTCCAAGGCCTCCTCTCTTTCCTTACACACATGAGATTGGAACTGGGCAGGGCTGCTGTTTCCTTCAGGTTCCCAATGGAACATATGTTTCACATCAAGCGAGCAAATACCTTTTTAGTTGAAAACCTTTCAACAGCCTTGACTTTCCAGACTCGATTTTACCTCTGCGCTCCAAACAGATCCAGTCTGACTTCATGTTGGTTACCCTTCATATTGGCATGGCACATGCTGACTCATGAGCATATTCTCAAAGAGAGGCTTGGGATTATGCTTGAAATCTTACACCCATTATTTCTCTCAGTGCAAGACATGTCATGCAATTAGGGGAAGCCCTATGAGTACTCATAATATTAATGGCATAGTGATAATTATATCACTGGTACTTGACAAGTACCAGGGACTTCTTATCTGACCTCCATACCCTATGACATAATTATTATTATTGTCCATTTTTTATAGGTGAGGAAATAGGCCAAGGGAGCCAAATCACTTGTTCAAGACAGCAGAGAAACCTAACAGAGTGATGATGAGAATCTGGGCTTGAGCGTGCCAGTGTTCAGGCTCTTAACCTCTCTACCACACCGTCTTGTCTGCCACAGAAAATTGAACATGGCCAGAGAAGGCTTTGGTAGTGACCAGACAATCAAATCAAAATAGGGACAATAGGTCAATATTTTCCCCTCCTGTTTTGATCACTTAATTTAAGTGAAAAAAGAATCTTGGCCATAGTCTGATCTGGCCTCTTTTGTAATGAAGAAGTCAAGGCCTGTGATGGTTGGTGATTGGTTCTAGGTCACTTAGCTGGCAGAGTGAGCGCCAGAACAGAGTACAGGGCAGAGGTCAGGTCCGAAATGCCAGAGGAACTAGATGGCTCTGACCAAGAGTTAAGAGAGCTCAGTTTTTTTCTCCTGCATTCAAAATAAATGTACATTTTTTAAAACAAATAAAAGCATGCCTTTTAAAAATTAAGACTTCATTTTATTGGGTACTCTTATAGCTGTTATTAACAATCCATACATCAATTGTATCAAGAATATTTGTGCATATGTTACCATCATAATTATCTAGATATTTACTTTCTATTGAGCCCTTGGTATCAGCTTCTTTTCCCCCCTCCCTCCTCACTACACCCTTGTGACCCCATGATAAATAATAAATTATTACTTTCATGTCATACATCAACTGCTAGCCACAGTTCCTGTTGTTTGACCCTCTGAGATGGTGGGGGTGGGGGTGGCTATGTGTGATGTGAAAAACATGCCTTAAAGGGCCCCAGGAAGTGTTCAGGATCTGGGATGCTTTCTTGTCCTAACCCTTTCAGAGGAATTCACTAGCCTTTCAGTCACCCATTCACTGTTGCAGCTTATTTCCCTGGTTCCTCCCTCTTGTCCCAACCTTCACAAGTGGGCTTTTTTTGAATCCTGCAACTCAAGTTCTTTTGTACCCTGGAATTTTGTGTGGTCATTCCACGTATAAACTACCCTCTTCTTTGTAGGCCTGGCTCCATCATTGTGCCTCATTTCAAGATCTGTCTGTAGAGAACTCTTTCCTGATGTCACTATAGGTAAGACTGACCTCTGCCCTGTCTTTTCTCACTTCCCCCTTACCCCTTTGTCCTTTACCCTTTATCATTGTAATGATGTATTTAAGAGTTCACTGTTTCATTGTTCAATGCATATCACTCTTGCTAGATTGTACGGGAAGTCACTGGGTTGTGAATACTTGACTTAGAGACAACTTATATTTTTCCTATGATGTCGTCCAAGGGTGACGCAGGGCTTAGTGAGGCTTTGTTCTATTGTATGTGGCGTCACTATGAGTTGGAATCAGTCCAAGGCACTTAGCAGCAAGAGTGCTAGGTAAATTTATCCTCATCTTGAAGTGATCGAACGAAACTCTACTTGCAGAAAATTCGTTCCCACAGTATCTTCATCTGATGCTTTGAGCTTTTTCTTGTACTGAAATGAGGCTAAAGAAAAATGCATCTGTTCCAATTTACAAATTCACCTTACACACACACACACACACACTCACAAACACACACACACATGAGCAGATCTTGTTTTTAACCTGGGGACTGACTGGAAGTAGAGTGAAGACAGTATTTTGTGGGTGCTTTTCAGGCCCTTACTTATGGCAACCACAGAATTAAATTCTACCTTGTCCTGTGCCATTCCTTTGGGTGGGGGCTGGATCTTCACGATCCATACAATTTTTGTTAACTGATTTTCAAACATTATTGTCACTTGTTTTTCCTTTCACTGATTCACTTCAATAGGAAGCTCCATGGAAGCCAATTCAGGACTGTAACCACAGGCAAGCCCTCAGTGACAGACACATGGTAGCGGTGCACGGGGTGCACTGACTGGGATCAAACCAGGGTCTCCCACAAAGGCAGCATGAATTCTATCTTTGCTCCACCAATGAGCACCCAAAACTCTCAATGCTGGTATATCTGTTGAGTGAATGAACGATTTTATGGATAAACTACCCTCTTCTTTGTAGGCCTGGCTCCATCATTGTGCCTCATTTCAAGATCTGTCTGTAGAGAACTCTTTCCTGATGTCACTATAGGTAAGACTGTCCTCTGCCCTGTCTTTTCTCACTTCCCCCTTACCCCTTTGTCCTTTACCCTCTTCTAAATCCAGCAGGGACCTCTGGCAGATCCCTGTCAATTCTTATTTTCCAAACCCCAGAAGATTGCTCTGGAAGTTTTTACAGAAATAAATCTTTAAGTACTTCAATTAAAAAATAAGTTCAGAGAGTAGTAAACTCAATTTACAGGCAGTCCCAGGTTACAACAAGACCCATTTAAAAATGTCTTTCAGGAGATTTTGTAGGATTGTCAGAATGGGTGTACTTTGCTTTATTTTAATATGAGAAAAAGTGATGGTAGTGAAGTGGGTAAAGCCTTGCTTACTGACCCAAAGATTGGTGGTTCAAACTCACCTAGTAGAAGAATGATGCCCGCCATCTGCTTTGGAAAGATTTACCGCCTTGGGAACCTGGTGAGGTGGGGTGGTTCAACTTCGTCCTAAAGAATAGCTCAGTCAGAATAATTATGTCACAATGAGTTTAGTTCAGGAATGGAGCCTTGGTGATGAAGAGGATAAGACACTTAGCTTCTATCCTAAAGGCTATTGGTTCAAATTTACCAGCTTCTCTGTAGGAGAATGAGGCGACAGTTGGCTTCTATAGAGAATTACAGCCTTGTTAATGTAAGATGACACTTCTACCCTGCCCTGTGTTAGTGTCAGGTGCCACTGAGTGGGTTCCACCCCAGGGCAAACTCCTACACTACCTTTTCCTCGGCCATCCTCACAATTGTTCCTATGCTTGAGCGCATTGATTCAGCCAGGATCAATTCACCTGCTTGTGGGCCTTCCCTCTCTTTCACTGCTCCTCCATTATATCAAGCATGACATCCTTCTCCCGCAACTTGTTTCTCCTCCTGACAGCATGTTCAAAGCATGGAACATGAAGTCTCACCATCCTAGCCTCTCGGGAGCTCTTTGTCCATATTTCTTCCCAGACAGATCGGTTTATTCTTTTAACAGTCTTTAGTACTTTCAATAGTCTTCTACAGCTCCGCCCTTCAAATGCATCCATTCTTCTCCAATCTTCCACGCCCCATGTCCAATTTCCACATGCATATGAGGCAAATGAAAAGACCATGGATTGAGTCAGGTGCCTAAGTACTAAGGTCACCTGGGTACTCAAAGTACCACCCTTGTCTTCATTATTCTAAAGTGGCCTTGTGCAGCAGATTTACCCAATGCAATAAATCTTTCTATCTCTCCACTGCTGTTTCATAAGCATTGATTATGGATTGAAATAAGAAAAAATGCTTGATAACTTCAACCTTTGCTTCGTATTTCATTAGTCCAGTTGTGAGGATTTTGATCTTCTTTAATTGAGTTGCAATCCACACAGAAGGCTGCAAACCTTCATTCTCATCAGGGAGGACTTCAAGTCTTTCCGCTTTCCACAAGGACAGCTGTGTCCTCTGTGTATTGTAATTTGTTAATAATCCTTCCTCCAGTCCTTCTTCTTCATATCATCCAGGTTCTCTGATGATTTGCTCAGCATACAAATCGAATAAATATGATAATAAGATACAACCCTGACATACACCTTTCATGATTTTAGACTATGCAGTGTTCTTTTGTTCACACAACTGCCTCTCGATCCACGTACAAGTTCTGCAGGAGCACAATGAAAGCCCTTCATCCACTTCCTCTTCTAAATCCAGCAGGGACTTCTGGCAGATCCCTGTGAATGAACTCCTGCCATCACTGTTGAATGATCAGCAAAAGCGATGTCCTCCAGGTGTCCCTATGTTAGGAACAGACCTGATTGACAGCAGTGGGTTGGGTTGGAAAGGTTAATGCAAAGAGAGGTGTTTTTTTTTAACAGTTATTGAAAAGCTGCATGTTTGGCAAGTGCAGGTGACTGCTATGATGAATTTGCATTTCAAATAGGGGTTCGTTCAGTTGTTTCAAAGTAAAGGCATAGAGCAAGTATGAACTACCCACAAGTCAGATGTTTGTCAGTCAGGGGCTGCCTGTACTAAAATAGTCCAGTCTGACTGGTTTGTTCATGAAGGAGCTAGCCACTTAACACAATCCCAAGAGAATGGACACATGCCAATCTTAATGTTGGGGCACAAGGATAAGGAACTGCCAGACTTGAGATTATGGCCATTGGATAGTGACTGTATCTATTTAGGGGCCAAACTAGTTGATTCACGTTTCATAAATAAAAAAGTAAGGTTGATCGTAGTCATATTAAAGGCAATAAAAATGAGTGCCCCCTCGGGTGCTGTGGTGGTTATATGTTGGGCTGCCAGCCCCGTGGTCTGCAGTTTGAAGCCACCAGACGCTCGGAGGGAGAAAGACTGGACTTTCTACTCCTGTTACCAGCTACAGTCTCGGAAACCCCCAGGGAGTTGGTAGGAGTCAGCACTGACTTCATGGAGGTGAGAGTTCGTATTCCAACTCATGTTTGAAGGGTGTGAACAGTTTGTATGCTGGCTGCTTTCCATGAGACCAGAGGTTGGAGTCCACCCCGAGACACCTCAGGAGAAAGGGCTGGTGATCAATTTGCGAAGCCCAGCCCTGGAGAAAGCCCTGGGTGCACAGTTCTAGCCTGACCCGCAGGGGCCCCTCAGCAGTCAGAGGTACCTGGAGGACCGTGTCTGACTAGGTGTGACTTTGCTTTGGGGCTCGTTTCATTCTTATAGTCACCCTGTGAAGTCGGCAAGGCTATGTCTGTTTCACAGATGAAGAAACAGTAATTTAAAAGCTGAAGAAAGACTACAACAAAATGGAAGAGAAAACAAAAACAAAAAAGAACACCCAGACTATGCAAGGTCACAAGGCAAAGAAAATCAGAGCTGGGAATCATTTTTCTGATTCTCAAACTCAAATTTCTGATTCTGGAACTTTTGTAACTTGAACATCTGCCACAAATGCACTGCTTTCCCCCACCCCCCATACACGCATTTTCTTCCTTTCTAGAGAGGAGAAAAAGACACATAAGACCCAAAAGATGACATAAGGTGGCAGACGCCTAAGAAGCTGCAGCCAGAGAGCCCAGGGACTGGGCACACAGGCGATGATGGAAACTCCTCCCTCCAGAAACTCCGGTAGGCCATGGGAGTCCCAAGGCACTCTGCTGACTCCCCAGGACAGGAGACATGGGGATACGTGGACCAGGGAGAACACAAGTGGACCAAAGTTCTTTTTAAACTTCGCAGCTGAAGGGTTGTTGGAAGCGACCAGGTGCCGGCAGGTTTCTGAATGCTGTCTTTCTTTCTGATCAGAAGCACAGTGTCTGATGTCTCTGAGAGGGTTTCCTGCTCTGAGTCCCAACAGTGGGAGTCAGGGTTTTCTCACAGCATGGTAGTAAACGCTGAGGCAGCACGGTGCCTTTGAAAGCACTCAGAAGCAGCCCTCAAAAAAGGATAAACTCAAAACACAAAAGCAAAACGAAAAACATGATGATGGTCTTTTCAAGGGGCATCTTGGCATCTGGGCCCTGGGAAATTTCCTGACAGGCTTGAATGGCAACTCTGTACAAAGTCTTTGCTCTGTGAGTGCACCACCCTCTCAGCTCCCCAGTTTTCCTTTTAATTACTATAGCTTCAGGATCCTCACGTGTGAAAGAGAAATAGCATGCCTGCTTCACGGTGCTTATCAGACTGCAGTGAGCGTGAAGACAAAACCACATCTTGCCTGGCATGTGGTAAGCCAGAGGCCGTCCAATCATCTCTGATGCATGCAGACATCATGTGTGTTGCAACAAAACTGTGCCGTCTTGGCCCCCAGTGTTGGCTTTCTCCCGCTTTGATCTAGACTCCAGTGGGTGGGAGGTGCTGGGCATTTGGTGCTGGGGCTCCTCCAGTTGGCTTCTGTTGTGGAGAAAGAAGGAGGCCAGGCCTCAGGTTTCCAAACATCTAGAGTGGTGTCCTATGACAACTTATCGCGGAGGGCCAGACAGTATGCATTTTTGTCCTCGGAAGAGCATTTCCATTCATTCCAAACACCTGCTGGAGACGTTGCTAGTTTCGGCTCAGGGTGGTCCCTTGCTTAACAAAATATCCTGCCGGGTCCTGTACCATCCTCACGATCCATCACCGGTCAGACCTGTTTGAATCCCTTCTGTCTTCTTTGGCTGAGTTTCTGAAGGAGATTGCCAGGCATTTCTTCCAACTCTATCTTAATCTGGAGGCTCTCAGAAGACCGGTTCAGTGCCATAGCAACACACACCCACCTCCAATAACAGATCTGGTGGCAGTTGGGCCAGAAGTGGGCTAGGGATCACGCTCGAATCTGTCGCAGGGGGAGAGAGAACGCTAGCAGTGCCCTCGCAGAGCCGCAATGTGGCTTGTACGCTTTCAGTGCCAAGGGGCAGGGACTCCAGACGGTTCTCCAGGCCATCATCTGTAGGAGAGCGGGTTGCGGGTTCATGTCTCACGTGAAGCCACTCTTGAGTTCAAATTGCAGACTTGGCGTTAGCCGTCAGGCTCTTCCTTCCAGTCAAAATGCATGGCCTCGAGCTTATTCTGACCGACGGCCCCCCTGGATGACAGAGCAGGGTGCCCCAGTGGATTTTCTGGGCAGTGATAGCAGCCGTTCCTGCCGCGCTGCCGGAGAGCTCAAAACACCCTCCTTTGAGTAGGCAGCCCTGTGCTGAATGGCTGCACCACCAGGGTATCCTTAAAACCATGCTGCGACTAGTCAAAGGTTCTTTAGTGACAAGCAGCCAAGCCCTGTTTGGTGATTGCACCGGAACTCGCCAAGGAGGCCCGTATCTGCCTAGGGAGGGAAGGAAATGCTTCCAGGCATTTCTGAGTCAGCTTTGACTTGCTGGGGAGTCCTTCCCACGTGGAACATTTAAAGAAATGTACTTGGCGCCGAGGCACTGGTTTCCCTGACAGGGGAGATGCGTGCCTCTGGAAGGGGTGGTGGGTGGCTCACACAGGTTCTGAAGGGAGAGAGGAATGGCTCAGGGTTTTGTGGTTCTGACAGTCCGGGGATACAAGCGCCCTTAAAAGAAGGACTGAGCACACCAATCTGACTGAACACAGCTCCCTTCCCCGGGGCCAGTCCAACCCAAACAACGTCGGACTTCAATTGGAAAGGCAAACTGCGTCCTCACCTCACTATTTATAAAGCCGTTGCATTCCTTGGCAGAGAGGCTGCTGCGCAATCACAATGGGAAACAGAACCCGGGGACATTCTTCCTTTCGGTGAGGACATCTCTTTTCTTATTCACGGGTCCTGGAGAAGCTGATGAGGGCGGCATCTTTCATCACCATGTCATAACGTCTCTCAGAAATCAAAGCAGAGAGAAGGAACCCCAGAAGGTCTTGGGGAGGCTGACATCGTCGCTTCTCTACACAGGCAAGACCTCATCTGACCCTCGTCATTGGGTCCCGGCTCCGAAGGGCCCACACTGGGCCCCGATTTGGAGTTGTGTGTCTATAAAGTAAGCGATCTGCAGCCGGGCAGCTTTGTGCTATGTGCACAGATAAACATATCTGGTAACAGCTTGTCTGTAAATATGCTATTTGTTTGAAGTGTTTGTTCTGAACTTCTAAGACTTAATAACTACAAAGTGTCCCTTACACTCGAACGGTTTAGATGACACATCCTCTTTCAGAGTGTTGTATACACTTTTTTTTTTAAGGGAAAAATTTTTTTCTCAACTAGGCTGGAAGCAAAAAAAGGGCCTGGAGACTTTTGACTGGGTTCCCCGTGCGGCCACATTATGGAATGTACATCCACCAAACTAGAACATGCTGCCGTGCTCTCCATTCTGACTCACCATGGTTCTATGGAACAGGCAAGGTAGAACCATCTTTGGTCCCTGGCGAGATTGTCTGGAAGTCTTTTGGAACCATCTCTCCCCTCCAGGTGAGCGCCTGGTGGGTTGGAACTGTCAACTTCCTGGTGAACCAGCAATGCTTAACCGATTGTGTTCCTAGACCATCCATGTTGCTGCTGCGAGGTGTCGTCACGTTGATTCAGACTCACATGGACCCTGCATACAAAAGAATGAAACACCACTGTGTCTTGACTCAGCCTTGTGGTTATGCCTTGGCCCATTGTTTTATTTCCTTTCATAAAGGATAGAAGAGTCCTGATGGCATAGTAGGTGCGAGTTGAGCGGCTTACTGCAAGGTCAGCGGTTGGAAACCCCAAGCTGCAGAGTAGGAGAGAGAGGAAGCTTTTTAGTCTGGCCACGAGTTGGAACCCCCAAGGGCAGTTCTACCTTGTCCTCCAGGGTGAGGTATCTTCTCTCACGGATTGCCTTGTGGATTGGAACCTTATTGTCACCAGGACATGACTTAACCCATGCAGCCACCAGGCACTTATTCAAAGCTATCTGTAAACCCTTCACAATCAACATGATGTGAGCGCACGTCCAGCCAGAAGTACATACTTGTGTCTCTGGTAGATGGCCCCCAATTTAATAGTTTTCGGACCATAAGATGTACCTAACCATAAGAAACACCCAGTTTTTTGAGCAGGATAACAAGAAAAAAGTGCTTTGAACTGGGGCTGAGCCCCGGTGTTGTAGTGGTTGAGTTCGGGACTGCGGCCCACTGGCTTGGCGGTTCAAATCCAGCAGCAGCTTTCTAGAAGCAAGGCTGGGCCTCCCACTCCCACCAGAGGGCAGTGATGCTTCCCCCCAAAATGTTTTGAACCAAATAGTTCCAGGATACTAAAATGTCCTGGGGTACCACACCTTTGGACCATAAGACACACCCTCATTTTCTACCATTTTTGGAGGAAAAAAGTGCATCTTCTGGTCTGAAAAGCATGGTAGAATATTTGGCAAGTTAAGTGATACATTTGAAATGTGGGGTATATGGCTTCATCGAAGCAAACAAGCAAAAAATCCAAACCCAGTGCCATCAAGTTGATTCCATTGCATAGTAATCCACTATGGTAAAGGGGGACTCCCTCGGTGCATCTCTGGGGCTGTATGCTTTTTGTTTTTCTTTATCATTTTATTGGGAGATTTAAAAATTCTTATCACCATCCATCCATCCATCCATCCATCCATCCATCCATCCATCCATCCTTCCACTGTTGTCAAGCACATTTTTACATTTGTTGCCATTATCATTTTCAGAACATTTTCTTTCTACTTGAGCCTTAATATCAGCTCATTTCCCCCTCCCTCCTCCACCCTCCCTCATGAATCCTTGATAATTTATAGATTATTATTGTTTTGTCATGTCTTACCCTGACTGATGTCTCCTTTCACCCACTTTTCTGTTGTCCATCTTCCTGGGAAGGGTTAGAGGTAGATGATTGTGCTCAAGATTTTATGGGAGCGAAAACCTCCTATATTCTGTGGGATGATTGGTTCATTCGAACTGCTGACCTTGGGGTTACAGCCTCCCTCGATACCACTAGGACTACTATGGCCATGTAGGTCTAGATAGCATTTTTTTTATTCCAGAAGTTTTGATGCTATTTATGTATATTTTCAAAAATATACTTTGCTATATAGATATATAGACTTACATAGTCTCTCTCTCTCTCTCTCTCTGTCACACACACACACACACACACACACACACACACTGCAATGTAATTTCAAAAAGTTCTTGGGAAAATTCCATGTCTTTCAATTCCATTTTCTATAGCCTTTTTGAAGCTCCTTTGTATAATGCTAGCTGGCTGATTGGTTCACTTTTTCATATTTTCTGTTGGAGTTTTAGGTCAGTACAGGTACAGTATGGAAGCTCCAGGATGGCATCGGAAATGATATGCTGTTTGTTGATAGTGCAGGGTGAGGCCTTTTATCTGCTAGGAAGTCCCTGCTAATACCTGTAGCCGAGCTGGTGCTCCTGGGAATGCTAGACATTCCACCTGGGCACAAAGAGTATATGTTTCTGTCTTTAGGGGGTGGAACCCTCAACTTAAATTTCTCTTCAGCTGGAATGTTCTTCAACGATTTAAAAAAATTAGCTTCACCAAACTGTTTCACTTAAGTTTCTAGGTATTTGATAAGGAAAAAGAGCAGTTATACATTATTCCTCAGAATGAAGCAGCTGTAAATGCTTATATATTAAAAAAATTTTTTTTTGAAGTTAAAACTAAACTAAGGGATTTCAAAATATGGTTTGAGGATCTTAAGTAATTCTCAGGGGTCCTCTCGGTTGTCCCCAGGCTTGCCTTCCACGTACAGTATTAAAGTTTACAATGTGACATTATATACTTGGGTTTCTGCTATGAATTAAATTATTTATATTTATTACATTATGATTATGATTTTTAATGAAAACCAGACATAATGTTTGGAGTGATACAGCAAAACACTACCTCACTTCTCTCTCTCTTTCTGTTCCTTCCTCCTCTTCCTTTCTCTTTCTTCCCCTTCTTTCTTCCTACTGCTTTCCGGTGGTTTATGCAGATCTTTTACCTCAAGATATAATTTATAATATGATCGCATGGGAAGCACAGTATTTGGGTGCATGATATATTTTAAACAAATTAGACACTTATACTGAGTGTATAATACAGTGTAATTGCTGCAGTTCCCAAGATGCAAATACATAATTCCTATCCTTAAAAATTCTCAGCCTAGTAGAGGAGACAGATGTTGAACACTATTTTAGTGAAGTAAGCCATTTGATTTACTCTCAGGACCTAAACCAGAACTGCTAATTTCTAGCTGTGTGTTTTGGGGCAAGATTTCTATTTTTTTTTAATTTTGTTTTAATTCAATGAAAATGTTTAACTTTTATGGTCATCATCCAGTGAGTCATTGAGCAAGTCCCCACAGGCAATGTTCTCGAGTAACTTTCTCTAGTACCACTCAACCTTGGTAAACCAGGCAGCAAACTGCACATCTGACCCTCTGATACACACAGGGTATGGTCCCACCAAGGGGATGACCATAGAATTAGATGAAGGTGCTGGCTCCCTCCACATCTTTTATCTGACACCCTGGCCTGTCAGACAGCTTGATACATTTTCTTTGAATTTGACCGGGTTCCAATCTTGACCACTGTCTCTGACAGATGTGTTACATCACATTGGCCTGGTCAGTTTTTTAAAATGGTATAGACATTTCATTTATTTATTCAAAACCATTTTATTGGGAGCTAATACAGACATCGTTTCATTCCAGAGTTCAATCAAGCAGTATTGTGCAATTGCTACCACAATTAGCTTCAAAACCTTCTTTTCCTTCTTGAATGTCTTGACATCAGCTCCCCATGCTCCCCACCCACCCACCATACATATAATCCTTAGAAACCCTTATTTTATTTGCTGTCTATAAGTTCATCAATCCTGGGTTTCATATGTTTAAAATCAAGAGAAATGTAACAAAAATTCCAGAGGATCATCCCCAGCTGACAGAACACATCAGAGATAAATCCCAATATGAAAAAACAAAAACCAAAGAAAGAAAGACAATGTTGAAAACCAGATCAAACCTAACATGTATCAGAGGGGGGAATCAACTGACAAGGTTTGAACTCTTCAAGTCAGGTTTATCCTTTTGTTTTCTATAGTCATCTCCTCAGTGCACCCTGTTTGGGAACCAGTTTCTACCCATCCCTCTATTATTGATAGAAGGAAGGCTTATTTTCTATGTAATCCCACAGATGTGTCTTGGGGTCCCACTGGCATCCAGAGTCTTCTGCATATCAGATTCTCACAATTTAGGCTCTGCTGCTATTCCCTTCTTTGGCTTTGATTTCTATGATTTCCAATTCCAGTCACTGATGTTAGCGTGCTGCTTTCATGTGGACTTAATTGACATCTAACTTAGATGGCTGCTTATTTGGAAACAAGCCTTTAAGACCCCAGACGGTATTTTTTCCAATAGTCGGGCACTGTCTAATTTCTCCACCACATTTCCATGTCTTCTGCGCCCCCTTCCTGAACATGAGTAAGAAATAGCTATTTTTTAATTAGATCTAGAATTTACTATGAACCTCAAACCCATTCTTGGATCTACATTTTAAAAAAAATCTGCCTTTGGATCCCTTTCAATAACTCCTTGTTAATTTACGGTAGAGAGTTTTATCAATGATCTCTCTGGGGCATAAATATCTTGGATTAATATTGTTATTTATTATCCCCTGATACTATTTTTTAAAAACATTGTTGAGAGAAGGATGTTGGGCCAATGAAGGCTAACTCCATATCACACTACTTGAAATATTCACTTGTACAGAATCAATCCTTTTATGGCTGGATATTGTTTACACAAACAATGGAGGTGATTGTCACAGGAAATATATGATAATATTTGCTGCAAATATCAGTCACTGGTTTGCAAGTATAATATATATCTTAATACAGCATTTGGGCATTGATGTAGCAAGACCATGTTTGTCCACTCCCAGTAGTTCAACAACCTCAGGACATCTGCCTTGTGCTTCCTCAGACACCATGAGTTTTCAGTATTGTTCCTCAGGTTGCAAATGTGTCTGAGGTAGATTCCAGTTCACTCAGTGAACTTTCCACTGTGGAGCTCACTGATATAGCATTGGAAGCATGCTGTGAGCCTTGAAATTCTAGAATGCAATGCCCAGTGTTCCATGACACCCAGGCAGGGTCCCCAGGATATACTCCGAAACCCCAGCAAATGTGGACACTCCCTGTTTAGAGACTCCCCAAAGCATTTTAACTCATTCTTCTCCTCATCTGAAAGTCAATCCTCCTACTTTTCCTATCATTACTCATGCATTTGTGCTCCTTCAGACATGTTTGTAACCTTTCTCCTCCTTTGACTTGACTTTTCAACCACCACCTAGCCCTCTGGTAGGGTAGGTAAGATTTTTGCTTGTGGAGAGACTAATCAACATATACATGAGGATAAAAATTATGCCTTCTTATGAGATTATTGACAAGAGTGACAGTTGAGTGGTAGAATTCTCTCTTTTGGTTCAGGAAGCCCTGGTTAATTCCTGGCAAAGCATAGTCACCATTCCTCTGTCACTGGAGGCTTATATGTTACTTTGATACCGAATAAATTTAAGTGGATCTTCCAGACTAAGACAGACTAGGATGAAAGGGTTGGTGATTTACTTCTGAAAATCAACTAGCTGAATTCCTATGGATAGGAGGCCTGGCGGCATAAGGGCTATAAATTGAGCTGCTAATTGCTAGGTCAGCAGTTTGAATCTTGGCAGAAAGACAGGCTTTCTACTATCATGAATAATTGCAGTCTCAGAAATTACAATCACAGGGGCAATTCAATCCTGCCTTGCAGGGTCACCACGAGTTTGAATTAACTTGATGGCAGTGAGGAACTTATGAATTTCATTGATGTGACTCGGTGAATCAGTGGGGCACTAAAAACAAACAGTAGCAGCATCATTAGAATCCACCGGGTTACATCATTGTAAGCGTTAAAGTCAGGCGTGTGCGTGCACACAGAGGGACGTGTGCCTTCATATACAAGCACATCGATCAGCCATTGACATTAAATCATGACGACCCTCTGGGACAAAGCAGAATTGCTCCTTGGGTTTCCCAGGCTATAAACCTTTATGGGAGCAGAGAGCTTCTTTGTCCCAGAGAAGAACTGTTGACCTTGCAGCCCAACACATATCACAAGACTCCAACAGTGTTTCTAAATTACCGCCATGCTTGGCATAAAAGAAGGGCCTCATAAAGGCTAGCTGTTACTATTATTATTCGGCATGATGTAGGGGTATGGAATCAATAGTTGTATCTGAATCTCCCTTGGGAAACACACTGCAGATTGCTGAGTCTCCATTTTAGAATTTCTAATCTGCAGATTTGTGTGGAGTTTGGGGGTCTGTCATTTTATGAGGTATTCTGGCTGATTCTGAAGAGGTATGTCATGGGTCACAGTTGGAGAAACAACAGGACTCTGGCACAGTTTATAGTGGGGGTCATGCTAAGTACTCTGGCTTGTGAACAGTGAATAGAAGTTCTGTAGGCAGACAGGAAAACAGGTGTGATGAAATCATTGTGAGTCATCACAGTATGTTTGGAGTACAAGTTGCTTTTTTTTTTTTTTTTTTTTACAGTGTGAGAAGGAGCCCTGGCTCCCCCAATGGGTTTCTTCTGTTGCTAGCTCAAAGGTTAGCAGTTTGAACCCACTCAGTGACATTACCAAAGTCAGGCCTGGCATTCTGTGTCCATAAAGATGGTTGCAGTGAGGTGGTGCTGTTGAGTTTGTTTCAATTTACCATGGCCCTTAATGTCAGAGGAGAATGATCCCAGCGAAGTGTCTATGTTGCGATCTTTATGGAAGCAGATTGCCAGGCCTTTCTTGCATGGAGCTCCTCGTAGGTTTAAACCCCCAACCTTTTGGTTAGCACCCAAGTTCTTATCTGTTGCGCCACCAGATCTTCTTCAAAGATTATGGGGGGCTTCTCTGCAGAGCAGCATTACCCTGTAACACATGGGATTGCCTTTAGTCAGAATCTGTTCAATGGCAACTGATATTTTCATGGTTTTGAGTGTTAAGAATTTGAGAGGGGGTGGTGGAAGCTATAACTGACAAAGTTATAAAGATAAAGGTAATTTCTGGATAACACTTGACAATTAATTAGATAACTTTGGTGACTAAATGGGTAAAGTTGTACTCTGAATTCTAAAATATTCTAAGCTGGATTCTGAAATATAATTTCGACAAATATGAGGGATCGAATGGAAGTGGAAATTTTATTTTTCATTTAGTTGACCCATCCAGTCACCATTTGATTAGTTTTTCTAATGTCAAATTCTACTCCAGTGCCCAGTGATGGACATGTCTAAGAAGAATCTGGTTAGGTTTTGCTAGTGGAGGTACTTAGACCCAGCAATGAACTGGAGATGAGGATGGGGGGTCTTGCCAAATGAGGGAGACTTTCAATCCACTTGAGGTGTCTAGATATGTTGAATGTTTGGGGGAGAGATTAAGTCATGTCTCCAGACTTCTACTCCATCAGAGATCTTGGGAAATCACATATGTTCTTGTGTTACCTTTTTACCATTATGATTATAGTGGGGCAGGAAGTTAAGTAGAAGCAAAAAATGAGAAAAAAACAAAAGCAAAAAATCTGTTTGGCTTCTGTATATTTCTCAGAGCATCTGCATTTAGCTTACTGTGTGAAGACTGAGTGGAAGGGTGACCAAATCCTTTTTAGCTCACTTATCTATTGTATGTCTAAGAACCACCAAATTCAAAGGCATCTGTGACTTTTGACGCTTCTGTGAATATACATTAGCTTTCGAGCAAACCAGAAATGACAGTGGGGGGTTTTGCTTTCTTTTTTGTTGTTGTTCCCAGGAGAAGAAAGTAAGAGAGGAGAGAGATAAACAGAAAAACGCCCAAGAAACCTGCTTTTGTAACCCACGGTTCCTTTTGACATTGTCTTAAAAGCTTGCACTGGTACTTTGTGAATGACTATGGGTTTGTATCTTAGAAAACAGAACTCTGCTGTCTGCCTGATGCAGGCTTCTCTTCACATTTGATTTGCAGGGCTTTCTGCCTTCCTCCCCTTAGAGAAGATGGACTGTTCAGATTTCGACACAAGATATTACCAGTGGAATAAACAGTGTCATTTTCATGACGAAGTGGATGTTTAAGATTGTTTATCTAAGCCCACTGGTGAGCGTCATTCCACTTGAATTAGGAGATGGTACTACAGGAAACAATTTTTATCAGCCTAATTTTGATTTTCAACTGAGCATACAGAAGAGCAGTGTCTGCAGAGATGTTGCTGTAATTTTACTATGAGCTGAGCTAAACACTCAACTGCAAGCTCTTCTTCCAATGCGGAGACCTGGAAAGGCTGTGGGTGGGCAAGAGCCCTGTTGGAGACGGCAGGGGGCACTCAGAGACTGGAAGCAGAGCTTCCAGCAAAGTGGCTGCCGCCCATCAAGGCGCAGGAGGTGGGAGGAAATTACCCCGCCTCCTTCTTCTTTCCTTTCCTTTCCTTTTGCTTTTAAATGTAGGAAAGGAAAAAGAAATATCCTTACTCAGAAAACAAAAGATGCCGGAGGGCTAAATGCATTCAGTTGAAGAACATAAAACACAAAAACAACTACACTCCACACCCCACCCAAAGGGGACTCCGGCCATATATTCATTCCCCTCCAGATGTACATGTGTGTTATTTTCACACAGCTGTCTTGACCTACAGGGCTACAGCTACATCCCCTCTCTTTTCTCCAGCCATGTCTGTCACCTCATGCCCACCACTCCTCCGATGTGGACCTTGGGGTTTGGTCTTCTGGCCCTCCCCACACTTAGCAAGGACAGTACCTCTGTGGGGTGCTTTATGAACCAATAGAAATGTCTGCCCCTTCCTTTTGTGAGTGAGTTGGGATGGGAGCAGCTAAGGCTGAAGGGACTCACTCAGTCCCCTCTCCCTTAAGCTTCTGTTCTCCATTTATAAATGGAAGATATTGGGCTGGATAGTGTCTAAACTTTAAAATGCTCTCTATGTATAAAATAGGAGGGGGGAAAATGTGGGGGGTGAGCGTTAAAGGACCTAAATTTAGTAGATTAATCTCAAAGCAAGAGTTTTGGTAAAAATCTTGAGGTAATTGAGGTAAAAGAGAAATTTAAGAAAGTGTGTGTGTGTGTGTGTGTGTGTGTATGTGTGAGTGTGTCTGTCTTTTCTTGGAGTCTGAATTACCTGATTAAAAGTTATCCCTTCTTCAATTTTATTTATATGTATGTGTGTGTGTCTGTGTGTGTGTCTTTTCTTAGAGTCTGAATTACCTGATTAAAAGTTTTCCATGCTTCACTTTTATTTATATGGGGGGGGAATCAATATACGTGTATGGAGGTTTCTACTATAGAGTCAATGATGATGGCAACAGATGTGCTTGACACAATGTGTGTATGGATATGTCATGACAAGAGCTGTATGAGTCCCCAAAAAGTGATTAAAGGGTAATGATAAAAAATAAATAAAATTGAAAAGAGAGATAAAACCATGAAAGGGGTGGGCTAGGAGACTATACTTTCACCAGCAATTTTATTTTTGATAATGGCTTATTTGTATGAGTTAATTACCCTTTCTTCATTAAGGCTATAAATCTAACAGCAAATGTGTTCTGTTTGATACACTTTAATTTGTTCTTTTGTTCTCAGGACACACGTGTGCATGTGTGTGTAGTTGTTTTCCTTTAATAGACTCTTATGGTGGCACAGTGGTGAATGTGTTCAGCTGCAGTCTGGAAAAACCACTGATTTGAACACATCAACGACTGCAGCAAATAGATGTGGTGATCTGCTTCCTGAGAGATTTACAGCCTACAAACTTTGGGGAAGTGCTACTCTGTTTCAAAGCGTCACTATGGATCAAGATCAACTGGTGGCAACAATTTTGTTTTTCTTAATTTTAAAAAGAATTTCAACCTGAAAGAGATGAAGAAAAAAAGGTCAAGCCTTAAGTTCCAGCACTGAAGGATTCCATGGACAAAATAGTTAATTATGCAGAAAGCATCAGAAGAAAATGGAGGGAAGAAGCAGTCAATATGCCCCAAAGAATTAGATACTATTTAACTTTTTTGGAAGGTAGGTAGTAAGTGCTCTAGAACCCATGCTGTTGAAGAACCAATGCAGTGCCTCCCACTCTCCTTACACGCACAAAACAAGTTTTCAAGAATTGAGGGAATGCCATTTGCAGTGCTTGAACAAATGGATGTGGTACTGCAAGTACTCACTTGTCTATAACAAGAAATATAGAAGATGACCATCTGATCAACTGCTAAAAGATCCACTTCAGTTCCCATTCCCAGAAGAGGCCATGCAACATAATGTGGAAATGATTGAACACTATCCTTAATATCACAGTCCAGTAAAAGTTTGCCGAAGAAAATTCAAATATGGCTTCAGTTGGACATTGGCAGAGACTGCCAGAAATTCAAGCTATGTTTAGAGGAACACCTGGAGTGAGAGTTATCTTTGCTGATGTCAACTGGACCTTGAATAAAAGCAGGGGATACCAGAACAGTGTTTAACTGTATATTGTGCAAAGGCATAAAAGTGCATGAATCATAAAAATTATGTATAACATTTTGAATAATACAAATTCCAGAACACTTAATTGTGCTCATATAGAGCCTGTTTATAGTACTCTAAGAGACTGTCATTTAAACAAAACAAGGGGATAGTGAGTGGTTTAAAATCAGAAATATTTGCATCAGGGTTGTATCCTTCTTTTCCACACTTATTTACTCTGTAGGCTGAGAAAAAAAATCTGCAAAACTGGACTACAGGAAGAAGAATAAGGCATCAGGATTGGAGGAAGAGTTGCCAACAACCTGCATGATACACCTCATTTGCTGAAAGTGAAGAGAACATGAAGCACTCACTGATGGAGATCAGAGGTTACTGCCTTCAGTGGGGATTGCACTTCAACAGAAAGAAAACAAAGATCATCACAAATGAATGAAAAAACAACATCATGAGAAATGGACAAAAGATTGCAGTTGTCAAGGATTTTCTTTTCCTTGGATTTATAATTGATGCTTATGGAAGCAGCAGTCAAGAAATCAAACCATCTTGTTCATTGGTAAAGTCTGCTGCCAGGAATCTCTTTAAAGTGTTCAAAAGGAAGGATGTCACCTCGAGGAGTAAGGGGTGTCTAACCCAAGCCATTGCCATTTCAATGACCACATATGCTATGAAAGCTGTACAACGAATAAGGAAGGCTGAAGAAGATGCCTTGGAATCATAGTATTGGTGAAGAATGTTAAATATATATCACGAACTGCTATAATAATGAATTCTAGTTCTTTGTTAGAAGATTATAACTGGAATGTTCTTAGAAGGGAGGAGGAGACTCCATCTTACATATTTTAGGAATGTTATTGGCAGGATATGGATCAGTCCCTGGAGAAGGACATGCAGCTTGGAAAAATGGAAGAGCAGCGAGAAGGAAGAAGTCCTTTGAGGAGAGAGACAGACACATCAGCAGCAACAATGGACCCAGATACCACGAGCTTGTGAGGATGGCACAGGACTGGGCAGATTCTCTGCATCGTACAGAGTTGCTATGGGTTGGAGTCTCTAGGATGGTCCCTGACAACAACAGCGAGCACCAGACTGCCTGCTAGAAAAGAAAGCGTCAAGATGTGTCATATCGTTCAGCCTGGATGATGGGCAGAATTACACATTGCCTGGAATAATGGGGTGGGATAACATAGTGATATTAAATGCAGACACTAGATTGATTTCAAAATTATACATGTGCTGACATTATGTTCAAAAGAAGACTGGGAGGGCACAGTGAAGTGACTTGCACAGACGGTTTTAATAAGAGGGATTCATTAACCAGTGGCACGGGGGTCCAAACAGCTCTGCTCCCAGCAGCTATTTCTCAGGAAGCCATGAGAATGAATCAACTTTGTAAAATGAGGGAATGGTCTTTCCAGGTCAGAAGAAGCTCAAGGCATTATTCTGATTTCTCTTTTGCTCAGGCAGTGGAAAGATCAGTAGTTTTATTCTACAAGTCAGTGTGGCCTACTTTCCTTTAAGTACTTTATATGTTAAACAATTGATAACCTCCTTGAAAGGACATTTTAGAATCTATTCAGCTGCTCCCCACCCTCATGCAAGTGCTTACGATGCCTGGAAGCTTTTGGAATAAGGGTTTCTTAAAGACAGCTCTTGAAAGTTCACATTCATTTTATCTCCTTAAATGAATCAGTACAGTGACAGGGGAAAAAAAAGAAATGAAAACACAACCACAGCAGAGTTTTTGCATGAGGTCATTATTTGGCTTCTTCTGGTGCTGAACCGATTTCCAGGTCTGGTGACTCCATTATTTATCTGAGCTGGCACAGAGATATTCTCCATACACATAGCATCATTGTGTTAAGCAGCAAAATGTAGATTTAGTGCAAACTTTGGACAGTCCCTTACATTAAGGTTCCAGAATTTAAGAAATTGTATTAATACCACTTTGTATTTGGGTCATTTCTGGTATAGATAGCTCTGTGTCAGGGGAGTGCATTATATAGTTCTAGGGTATTATGGGTCCATGCCAGCAGCATGAAAGCAAAGAACTTAGATTCAGACCCATTTGAAATTATATTTGCACTCCCATGGGCAGTATAGCATTTGACAGTACTTGTTTGTTGGGAGTGGTGGCAAGGACAACAGAAAACTTGCTTTGGGGTGTGTTTGTAACGATGGTGGTCTTGTAGTATATGATCCATTATGTGATGTTTTTAGAATACCCATTCTTCCACTTATTGCTTCATCTCTCTGAGCTTTTAATTTTTTTCAGAAAAATGGGAACTCTTGTCACAGAGCTTTTGAGAACTGGAGAAATGATATATGTTGCATACCTAGCAAATAATACGAATTTGATAGTAGGCAATTATTGGTTTCATCCACAGGGGTGAGTTCAATTACAGAGTTAAAGGATAACTGAGGGTCATAGTCTTAGGGATACCAAGACGATTCATTTCTTTAAGATTCGCAATTTAACACTGTGCTTCAGAAAGGGGCAGCATTCAAAGTTTGAGCAGCATGGCTCTGAACAAGCACTCAGCTGTCAGTCTTGGCCTCAGGTACCTTCTTTGGGAGAAAGATGAGACTTCCACTCCTGTAAATAGCTAGTCTCAGAAACCCACAGGGGCGGTTCTACCCTGTCCCTTGTGATCACTCTGGGTCAGAATGTCTTCAAAGACAGGGTGTTTAGTTTGGAAGACATCTTCTCAATGCAGATTGAAGTAGAACTCTTTCCAAAGATGCTGACTGCCAGCATGATCCTGTAGACAAACTTTGCGTCATTCACTTTTCGTTTTCCCCCAGGTGATCAATGCATTTGTGCTTCTTTGTTTCTCTAACCCTAAGCTCTGAACTCCCTAAAGAAAGATGCTGCCGCTGACCATTTTGACTCTTCAGCACTGATAGTTCTGAAGGTCCATGATAATTCATCACTAAAAATATTAAATGAATATATGATGCTGGTCAGTACTTTTTAACTTAGAGCCTTTCTGGATCTATGACTAACGTGATAAATTATTTAATCTAAAAGTTTTAATGGTTCATTGGCTGTCATGTTTCATGTTTTAACTGCCACCGATGAGTTTAATTTCTCATTTTTTTTTTTTTGGTTTGGGCATCACTGCCCTCAGGTGGTGGGAGTAGGAGGCCCAGCCTTTTCTCTGTGGAGCTGGAATCGAACCTCCATCCCAGTGGGCTGCAGTCCCGTGCACAACCACTACGCCACAGGGACTCAGTCCCGAGTTTAATTTCAAGAAAAATTGAAAGGAGCCTAATCCTTTGTCACTGAGTTGATTCCAATTCCAGGTAGCCCAGTGTGCTACAGAGTAAAATGGCCCTCTAACTCTTGTTGACTGCAATCTTTTGGAAACGAATCACTAGGCCTGTCTTTTGAACCACTACTGGGCAGGTTAAAACAACTCCTCCTCAGTTTCCTAGTCAGACATCACCCAGGGATCACGAAGAACTTTCAATGCCCCTAAAAATACCTTTCACACTCTGGTCAAGACTTGATGTTCTCATTCTGCAGTTTAATCCCTTAGTAATATGCTTCCAGGGCCATGCATTTATGGATGTGCAGTGGGCTGAGTCTGTGTTTTAAAGATGTAGCCTGATATGAATTATTTCTTAATCAGGAAGTTCTCTCAGAAACATGAGCACAATTATAGAGTCTGAGGAAAGTAGTCTATATGACTCCTGTTTAACCTTAGGACTATTTATGGTCTTCTATATTTTCAATGATCAGGTGAACAGGGGGGGAAAGTCTTCTATTTCTACCCTTGTATCCTCCACTACACTAATTGCAGAAAGAAGGCTTCTGAAGTTCGCCATTAATAGCAGTAAAGAAATTCTATCCATGGCATGAAACATTATCCTGAGCCTATGTAAAATTGAGTTACAGGTTCAGAGGAACTGAGGTCTTTATTTGAAGTTGTCGATTGTGCTATTATGGGTTAACTGTTCTGAAAGCATACATTTCTCCCTCTACTAAGCAGTAAAGCTGTTTCTAGGGCCTCTTTTTTATTTGATAACTATGCTGTGTTTAAATATAGTTTGTGGGTGAAATTATTATAAGTTGCCATCTAAAACTATACTTTAATGTGATTTTGTGTTACAAAACCTCTGTTCAAACACACACACACACACACATACTCAAACACACACCACAAGCACACACAGCTCTTGATAATCTCCCTTCTTCAGAAAAACCTTCTTAGGTTCTTTTTGTATTACTTTCTGAAGTCGTCAGAAACAATGCAAATAAGAAATTGAAAATACAGTGAAACATAAAGCTCAAAGCACCATGGGTTCAAATTGACCTCAGCTCTTTGATAAATCTTATTTTTTAAACTATCTCCCTTCTTGTTAAGTGTTGTACAATAAATCTTTTTTGTGTAGGCAGAAATTAAGGTGTTGAATTGATGAAATGTGAGGGGAGGTTATCTTTCAAGTAACTGTAATATACATGGAACATCTAAAATTTGAGGTGTGACTGTCAAATGTTTATTGCTTTATATATTTCAGTTAATATGCTAATAGATAAACATTACATTTAAGTATGTGATTGTGGGTATGATATATAGTCCATTTTGTGGATAACATGATTTTCTAACACTATGGAAAGTAATAGTTATTTTAAATGGCTGACTTGAGAGCTATCATGGTAGAAAACACATGCACACTTTTACAACACGTGCATAGGACATTTTCTTTGTGATTTCGTGGCCATGTGTTCTGATCACAAAATAAGAAGACAAAGTCTTGGTAAGATGGTTTTGCCTTTGATGGGTGCTATCAAGTCAACCACAGAGACTCCACATAACAGAGCATAATTGTCTAGATTCTCTTGGCTGAAATCTTTATGGAAGCAGATCACCAGGTCTTTTTCCTCCAGAGTCACTGAGTAGATTTGAACTACTCACCTTTTTGTCAGCAGCGTAATGCTTACCTGTTATGCTTCTTGGATGTGTACCAAGTTATCCTTCCAACAGGACGTAAAGCAAATGACAAAAGGACATTAACTACTTCACTTTCTAGAAAGAAAAATCAACAATTTGGAATAGAAAACTGCTTTTCAGGTTATTGTCTGATGCTACTTTAAAACAAAACAAAACAACTCTTTTTGTGAATTAGGTGGAGATTTATATGCCAAATAATCTATCTTGCATTTAAACATTAAAATTATTTATCAAATCTCTCACTAGCTTGCCACAACGTGAGTGGTGGATGCACAGATAGATAAGCTAATGTGAGATGTGAGACAGGCCTCTGATCACACCTAGAATCAACAGGGAATATGGCAGGTGATTGGCTGAAGGCCAAAGATCACACGTTAGAAGTGAAAGATGCAGGGTCCACCCAAGTAAGAAGAGAGAGAATGCTTCTTTAACGTCTTGAAGTAGGCAGCACCCTGATGAGCTATCATTAAGCTTTGCAACCTGAGTAAGGAGTTGCGCTGTTTTAAAAAAGTTGAGTTCTTTACACTATCCTCAGTCACATTATGGAGGAGGTATTCCTGATAAACTGCAGAGGATCCTGGCCCTGCTGCATGGCCACAAAACTTAGCAATCATGTGTATTTCCTTCCCAAACAAACCTGCATACTTGTGAGCGTTGTCTGTGAATTCTACATAGCAGATTCTCTGCATCCTATTACTGAGTCCAGTAGAGAAGTAGATTGCTATGGGGAGGATGGTTGGAATCAGAATAAAGTGAAGGAGGTTGGAGGGTAGAGGCATACCGGGCCTCTGCCTGGAGTTGTATTATCCTTTCCCCTTGTGTGGTCAGAGGAAGACGTGAGGGTTTCTATGTCATTCCCCCAGAGACAGACCTAGATCTTCAGAAATCAAATTAAATCCCATTAATTCATGTTCAACCTGAATATTAAAAAAAACATATTCAAAGGTTATAGGATACTGGTCTGGAGAGAAAAATATCAAGAGACACTGATTTGTTGTGAATTATTTAGGTGTATATAATTGATAATCATCTCAAGTACATTTTTGTCCAAATAGATAAAAGCAGTTGAAATAAATGTAGGGTAAATATAAGCTAAATATCATAAAACTGTATATTGAGAAAATGTGATCTGAAATTTTAAGTTGCAGCATATTTGCTACCATGTCCTATAAAGATCGTTTTAGGAGACAGTGTGTCTAAGGTGCTGGGATCCCCGGGTGGTGCAGATGCTAATATGCTTGGGTGCTAATCAAAAAGTGGAATGTTTGGGTCCACCCCTGGGTGTCTGGCAGAAATACCTGGCAATCTTTTTTTTTTTTTTAATTAGGCATGAAAAACTCTTGGTGCACATTTCTACTCTGACCTACATGAAGTCTCCATTAGTTGCAATCAACTTAATGACAAAAGGTACTGGTTTCTAAGGTACCAAACTGTTATAGTCTGAGCACATTAGAGAAACAAATTGTATGTATATGAGAGAGTTTTATATAAAGGGTAATTGTACATTAAAAGAACAACCCAATCCAGTCCAGTCCAAGACCACAAGTCTAATGTTAACCCATATGTCTGATACCAATCCATAAAATCCTCGTCAGACACAGAAAACACATGCAATGAAGCCAAGTATAGGACTACTATAAGCCAGTGGGTAGAAAATCTTTGGATCCAATGGTATTGTAAGCATCTCAACGCTGGCAGGAGTCTCTACGTGACTTCACTAGGTCTAGGTTTCTTGCTGCATCAGAGTAGGTCTATGTGGCTTCTCTTCAGGGATATCTCACAGGAAGTAAGTCTTGTCAGTAGAGAGTCTTCAAGTGAGTATTGTCCGAAGAAAGTCTCCAGGGAAGTGAACTGAGGTAGTGTCTCCCACCTCCAAGAAAGAATTATCACACTTCCAAAAATTCTCAGAGGAGAAAGCCATGCACACACAGAGGTCTCATTGGCTATCACCAGACTGACAGGCTAGACTCTATTCCTACACTCTTCATGCTCAAAATGACACCAGATTAGATGACTGCCATACAAGTTTATACAAACAAATCCACTTTGCTTTTAGTTGAAGATTTCAAGATTTTCAATGTTGCTAGCAAGCCTTCAGAGTTAGACCCTTAAACTGGCAGATATTTTGAAAGCATGATCTAGAATCATGTGGTGTCATGTACTTGATGTCAATTTCATGATTGAAGGTGTAGGGGTAGAGTATAGCCTGTCAATCTGGAGATTACCAATTAGGCCTCTGTGTGGGCATGGATTTCTCCTGAGAATTCTGGGAAGTCTCGTGGTATTTCCCAGTTGGAGAAGAGGGACTTGATTCACTTCCATGAGAGATGGACTACTGACAAGATGAGATGACAGGATACTGATCAATCCTGATTCCTGGAGAATGGAGGAGCTGAAGGAGAGGCAACATGGACTTGCCCTGATGGAGCCAAACCTCTGGGGACGGAGAAGTCACGTGGAGACCCCTGCAAGCACTAAGATGCCTCTACTGCTTCTACTGCCACTGGACACAAGACTCTGTACCCACTAGCCTGTGATTGTTCTGGTGTCATTGCGCATGCTTTGTAAGTTGGAAGGAGACTTTATAGACTGGTATTGTACATATGGGCTAATATCAGACTTATGACCTTGGACTGGACTGGGTTAGGATGCTTTCTCAATATTCCGTTCTTCTTGTATATAAACTTTTCCCTTATATCCAGATGTGTGTCTATGAATTTGTTTCTCTAGGCTACCCAGACTAACACAAATCACATGAGTCTTTGTTTTGTAATACTTCAATGAGGTCTCCTAGAATAAGTCTGCCCAGTATAATCTGTTGCTCAATTTCTTGACTGCTGCTTCAGTGAGCAGTCCATATTGATAAAAGCCTCAGGGAATTCTTTACCATTTTTTCACTATTTAATGTCATATTTATTAGTTCAGCTGTGAGCAGGTTCCCTTTCTTTGTGTTCTGGAGTAGTCCAGATTGAAGGTTGTAGTCTCTGACTTTCATCAGTAAATGCTTCATGCTGGCTTCTGTTCTGTCAGGCAAGGTTATATCACCTTTGTTTTTCAAGTTGTGAGTGAGTCTTCCTCCCACTCCGATGCTGTGTTCTTGTTCAGCTAGTTGAATTTCTTGCATTATTTGTGCATTTTACGGTTTGAATAGATATCCTGCCATTCACTTTTTCAACTTTTTGACAATACAGTATTGAGGACTCAGGTTTGCCTGACTTACATCAGGATCTTTTTTAATAGTCTTACATGAAAACTTTTGCTGCTAGTATTTCAAGCTAGATTCAGGAAAGGATGTGAAATGAGTGTTATCAGTGATGATTTGAGGTGGATCTTCAGTGAAAGTAATAATGCCTTCTTTTAGAGAGATGTTTGTTTATGTTCTATTGACTATGTAAAGACTTTTCACTATGTGAACCATAACCAAGTATGAATAACATTGTGAAGAAGTTTATAGCATTTAATTGTACTTATTTGAAAACTGTGCATAGATCAAGAGGTAGTCATTTGAACAGAACAAGGTGGTACTGCATGATTTAAAATTTAAAAAACTGTAAGGGTGGATCATTTGTTCAATCTGTATGCTGAGCCACTAAATCTGAGAAACTGAAGAAGAATGGGCAACATGATTGGAGGATGGCTCATGAAAAACCTGTGACATGCACATGACAAAGTCTTGCTTTTTGGGGGGAGGGCATCACTGCCCTCTGGTGGGAGTTGGAGACCCAGCCTTGCTCCTGTAGAGCTGCTGCTGGATTTGAACCGCCAACCTAGTGGGCCGCAGTCCCGCACACAACCACTGCACCACTGGAGCTCAGCTCCCAAAGTCTTGCTTTTTGACAGGAAAGAGGGCTTGCAGCACTTACTGACGAAGATGAAAGACTCCTATCTTCAGTGTATATTACACTGAAGTGTTAAAGGACAAAACCCCTCACAATTGGCCCAAATAGACAGCATCATGACAAAAGAACATAAGATGTCATTTCAAAGATACTATTTTACGGTTCCACCACCAACAAGCACAAGATGTGTAGCAGCAAAGCTGTTGCAAAAGATCTTTTCAAAGCATTCAAAAATCAAGATGTCACTTTGAGAATGAAAGTGAGCTTGACGCAAGCAGTAATGTTTTCCATTATGTACCTCACATACATGGAAAACCTGGAGATTGAGTAAGGGAGAGCAGGGAAGAAGGGTAGCATTTGAATTATGGCATTGATCTTTGCTATAGCGTGGAGTTCTAGAAGAGCAAACAAATCTGTTTCAAAAGAAATCCAAACAGATTTTTTCTTATAGGATGGGTAAAGTTTATTTCATAAACTTTGCACCTGTTATCAGTCTTTGAAAAAAGTAAAAGGCTAGCACGAAAAGGAAAATCCTGAGTGGGTTGACAGTGGCTGTGACAATGATCTCAAGCAATTGGGAGTATGATACAGAATCAGTCAGAGTTTCGTTTTTTTGTACAGCTAGACAGCAGTGAACAATAATATGCCAATATTCTTTTGTCATTTTTGACAGCATGCTACTTGATCCATGAACAGGCTCCATATGAACACAAGTAAATTTCTGGTACTTTTATTCTTCATAATTTTATTTATAATCAATTATTCTTTATAAGCAAGGTTTTATTCTGCTCCACATTTATATGCCTGTCTTATTGCTGTTTCTTTGCTGTATTATAGAATGGCTTTTGGTCAAATGGTTTCTTATTCAGGACTATCAGGAATTCTTATGTAATGGAAGTTGACAAAACAGACAAATGAAAACCCAACACTTCACAACCCACCTGGCCTAGCCTGCTCATCTGCCTACTCTACCTCTCCCTGCTCTTCCAAGAAGAAAATGAAGCACATAGGTCAACCAACATGTGGACTTCGTAACCTCTGCTGTTTTAACTTTAAAGACTCCTTGTAACATTGGCAAATAAGTTAGTGCTCTGTAATTTCCCTTTGAGTACAAAACACAGGAGCTTGTTCTTGACTAGATTATTGATTTTCCATACACAAATGGCTTTTATTTGCAAATGTGTTTAGGAAAAATGCCCAACATTAACCACATTCCCATGGTTTTACAATCACTTTTTCCTTATTAAGGAGAACCATTTAATATCAAGGCAAGAGTGGAGGATTTTTCACACTATCACTGCCAATGAGTTCTTAACATGTTTATTAGCAAAACGATACTTGTTTGAGGTCAAGTTTGGATTATGATACTATAACATAGAAAAACTAGATTTTCTGTGCTACAAATACTCATTTAATTAAATTAATTAATTTATTTTTGTCTCAGACATTTTATTTTTCCCTTTCTCTTAACCCCCAGTTTGTGAATCTTGTAGACTTGAACTATAATCTCTTAAACCTTACCAATACTGAAATAGTTCTTTTCCTTATGCTTGTGGTCATTCATTATAATTTCTGTCTCACACAAAGTGAAGAGGCTCTTCAAAATGATTTGATAGTGTTTCATTCAGTGTTTGGCAGGTTGGGTGAGGAGTGGTGGTTATATCTGACTGGCCATTACTTCTAGTTCTACTGTTGTCATTTCCTTTTATCTTGCAGAAAGCAATTGAAAACTTTTTTGCTGATGATCACCTGATGATCACCACAGGTTATGTCTTTCAGTCTTGCTATCTGTGCTTCACCCCTCCTCCCCCCAGGAATAGGATAGATTTTCACTAAGTGGTCACTATAGGGGAATCTTAGATTTACAAGCATCATGCAGAGGAAGACCATTTAATCTGCTCAAAACATTCATTCATTACCATCAAGTCAATTCTATTTTGGTAGTTGGTATGCGTTGGGCAGCTTACTGCAAGTTCAGGAGTTCAAAATTGCTAGCAGCTCCATTGGAGAAGTTCAAGTCTTTGTATTCGCACCATGAGGTATAATTTCAGAAACCCAGAAGGGCAGTTCTACTCTGTCCTATGGGAAAGGTATGATTTAAGCTGCTACTATTACCCTGTAAAGTGCTAATCTACTATGAGTTTAGATCAAAGAAAACCTTTTCAACATTTCCAAAATACTCAATTGTATACGTTCAATCCCTTACAAGTATACTACTTGAGGAGACAATACCACTCTCTCACTATACATTATTTCAGGTTGTGATCCCTGTAAATGCATGATCCTGACTTAAAGTGATATTCCTTGCCTATCTATGTCCATAAGGATGGTGTCCTATTTAAAAACACATAGAAGACTTGAGCACTGTAAGTTTCACCCAACATATTTGTGTGATTAGAGTATAATATTACATCATAGAAAACCCCATTTTTTTGTGTGTGCTGCTAGGGGCCATTTTTAAGTCACCTTTGATGAAGAAACAACACTCAGTTTTCAAACTTCGGTAAAATTAAATTTACAACATTCTCAGTAGCCAACAACATGTTCAATAATGAAGATAATTATATGCTTCATGTCATGTAAATTGCTTTGCAGCTTCTTGATGGGTTCAAGAAGATCATTACTAAGAGGTTCATGAGTTATTGCAAATGCTTTGGCTTAGTGACTTGTTACTTCCCTTTGGCATCAATAGGCAATTAAAAGTACCATATATACTCAAGTGTAAGCCCACCCAAATATCAGACGAGGCATCTAATTTTACCACAAAAATTGCATTAAGATGTGCTGAAAAATTTGACTTCTATGTGAGTATATGTGGTATGCTTTGCTTCTAAAATAATTCAACATTCTTGGCTGGTAGCTCAATAACTCTGGAGTTCTCTAGAACTTCTCAAAGGCTTCACAAAACCTAACAGACCTGCCCTTTCCCACTCTTAATATGGTGCGACACAATGGATCCCACTATTCTGAGGATATCTGAGTATTGCCATCATGGCCAGGAGATTGCTTAGCAGCTGGTGGATATTTTCAAAAATTCCAATAGATTATCAATGTATGGTTGTTATTAGATTTATTTATAAGTTTTCCTTTATTAGTATAATATATTTTAACTTGATACAAATTTGCAGTATACTGCTGAGAAGCCTTTAATAACAGGGGTTTATGACAACTTTAAAAAAAACAGACGGTCTAATCTTTTTAAAAGAGTTTAATTTGATTCCTAAGGACTTATATGCTTCATTAGTGATTTAAGAGATAGTTTTCTATTGCTTTACTTTTACTTTCTATTGCTTTACTTTACTTTTATGTAACTGTATCCCACAGGAGACACTGGGCAATGTCTGGGGGCATTGTTGGTTGCTGGGATGGGAGAGTTGTTACTTGCATCTGTTGTGTAGCGGCCAGGAGTGTGGCCAAGCAGCTGTAACTCACAGACCAGCTTTGACCTGCAATAGTAACCCAAGGCTTCTCTAGTTCAAATGCCCATGGTATAAACTTTGAGAAATGCTGCTTCAGCCCTTTTGAGTCACAGCAAAGGGAAATTTTGTAGTGTAATGGGATAAGCCTTGGACTAAAAATTTGGTGGGGTTTGTGCTAAGGAACAGTCATGTATTTTTAGAAGGGATGGATACTCATTTTCCATATTTATAAAATGATAATTTTATTTTCCTTCTTTCTTTACATAGGTAGGTTAATAAAGAAGACATTAAAGTAGAGTGCAGTTACAATTCAATGTGACTCTTTTTTATCTTAATCCTCTGTTGTCTGTGGTAAAGAGATATGAGGGTGAGAGTTACTTTACAGCAATTTTCTAATATAAGACTTTTTCACATTTTAAAACTCATTGCTGCCCAACCAATTCTGAATACCTGTAGAAGAAAACAGAATCATCCCACAGGGTTTACAAAACTGTAAAATTCAGGGGAGTAAGCTGCTGCATATTTCTTCTGAGGAGCAGTTGATAGATTTGAATACCCAACCTGTGATGAGCAGCCTGTCACTTTAATCACTGTACCACCAGGGAATTTTGGAATAGGATCTATTACCCATAAATACTTCCTTCTTACATACAATTTCCTTTTATTCCATATAAATTTGGGTTTAGAATGTAAACAAGTCTCAGCTATTTGGGCTGTGTACTGTATTCTTACTTTCACCTAAATTTTATGTTCACTCTATAAGAGACTGGATAATATACCTGAATTAGGTAAGAGACATTCTAATCTTGAGTTTAGAATGAACACAGAAATAAAAAACACCCGACACCATATTCTGTCAATATGAAGAATATATACTGAAATACTAAATGCAACATCATAATCTTATAAAGCATAATCCGCTTATTGTATATCCCTTCACACATCCAAATGCTTTGGCTACATTCAGGTTGGAATTTTTGCTTGGGCTCCCAAACATCCTTGGTTCTCAAATAGGTTGAGGACTCATTTTCATGAAATAGTTGCCTAATGATTATGAAAAGACTAATACACTTTGATTTTTTAAAAAATGTCTCTCCTTATTGCCTTGCAGAGATCCCTTCATTCAGTTTTAAACAGAACAACAACAGAAACAAACGATCTGGGCGAGGGCCATGTCAGCATAAGGCCGCCATGGTGCCCAAAGGGTCCAAAAACATGGGACCAAATGCTGAAGTCTGGAAAACAAAGGAAATGTGTCACACGATCATGACTGATGACAGATCAATTCATCACGGTCTCGATCAAGATTATGAAAGGACCATTGGGATACAGACATTATTACAGATTAGATAAAAGTTGCACGATTAGTTCTGATGTCCTCTGACTGTCTTGGTTGGAAAAAAAATTACTCAAAACCCCTTTGGAGTTTAAAAACCTTTATGTAATCCAGGGTAAAACATAGACATCTGTTTTTGTGCATTCTGCCCCCACCCCCCACTATGACACACACTCTCCCAAACACACCAGATCATTCCAGCTCACTTCCTTCCCTGGGTGGGGTAGGGGGAGGTGTGCAGTATTGCCCACTTTGTGAAATCCTGTTCTGAATGGTCTTGCTTAATGCTACATAGCCACATGTTTAATAAGCTTAACACATATATGTTGAGTCTTATTGAATGAAGGAGTCTGAGCAACTTCTTTGTAATCCACTCATAAAGCCCAGAAGGGTGTCTATTCTTCAATAACTTTCTCCATTGTGGTAATTCTGTGTATACCCTATTGTGATATGAGGTAAGCATTTTACTTTATTCCATGCAGTTCTTAATTTCTCCTTTTGAGCTAATAATAATAAAACTGACCTTGTCTTTTAACCTTTACCTTGTAAGAATGGCTTGATGTAGTGCTCATTCTATTATTGTTTAGTCAGTAGAAAAGTTGTTGTTTGAGGATTATATATTATTTTTATTCTTCCAATTTCTCAAAAATAGAGTTGTGATTAAGGTGAGTCACAGAGAAGTAAGGTAGGCAGGTGCTGTCTCAGATCTACTTTGTTAAAATGATTTCAATGAAGTAACATTAGAGGAGTGAATAAAGTCATGATGATGAATGTGATGGCAATTGTACCACCTAATCATTGTACATATTTAATAAACACATTGCATTTCTTTCTGACATAAGTATAATGAGTTATATAGAGTGGATTTTATTTTACATTTTTATTTTATTTTACAACTGCTGGTGTCACTAAAATAACAATAGGTTCGAACATCCAGAATCAATGAGCTAATGAGAAACAAAATGATACAAAAGGATCTGGTGCTTCCAACTCGTCAGATATCTTCCTTGGTTCTCTGTGGCCTTAATAGTATGTAGCAAATGCCTTCAAAGGTGACCAGGGCTCGCCCTTCCTTGGTATACTCAGCCAGACCAGACTCCCAGTCATTTCATCAGACACTCATACACGTGCAAAGCTCAACTTTTGATTTACACCATGGTGTTTTGACACAAAAACAAGCAGGGCCAGATGGATGGCAAATTTTACAAAGCAGGGAAGCTCTGCTTGGATCAAGTTAGACAAGTGAGACTTAAGTCTCTGGGTTGAATAAATTGGGACAAATGTAGCTTTTCTGCTTTGTGATGCACTGAATCTGAACTGAATAGCCTGTTCATTCCACATCTTTCCATTTATGGTTTATTTCTTCTGATAGCCATGCCCTTGCAAGTGACAAATGAACAGAAATTGTGTGGAAACACAGGGAGCAAAATAGACTGTTTCTTCAGGCCATAATTGAAGCATCCTAAGCTCTCAGACACATTAATAGACAACATCTGCTAAAACCAAGAGAAAGAGTGAAAAACAGGATATGAGGCTTTGTGGATTAGAGTGAAGGGTATCCAGCACTGACAAAGCTCCCATGACTCTTATCTGAGGCCAAGTGGCTTAGTGAAGCAAAATAAAAACAACTGAAAAGAAAGGATTGAATGAGAGCAGAATTAATTTTATTCATTTGTCATTGGTTCTTTTAGCTGATCAGATAATAGAGCCACAGAAGATACTTTTGAGTTAAAAAAAGAGAGTTAATTAGGACATTTGGGCTTCAGATAATTATGTTCTGAGGGCTGGAGTATAGTTCCTTTCCCTTTATACTATGGAAACGTTGAAATTAAGAAAAATATATATTAACACAATGAGGAAAAGAGTCCAAAGACACGAGCAGACACTACCAAGGAGGACATATAAGCAGACAATAAACACATGAAAAGATTTTCATGAGCCTTAGCCATTCTTGTTAGGTGCTAGGCTCCCCTCTGACTGCCAGCAGCACAGTGGAAAAGAGAATGAAGCAAGCTCAGCCCTGAGCCATATGAGCAGTTGTGATGTTTGAGCTCATGGTTGCAGCCACTGTGTCAGACCAACTTGCCCTGAGATATTTCATAAACCTTGAACAAAACTATCCACGAAACTACCTTTTACCTAAATAACAGATTGACATATAAAATTAAAAATATTAGCTACAATGTGGTCAACCGTTTAATATCATTTTTCTGGCCAGAGCCTTTGTTACGCTCACTAATGCTTATCTTTGCTTTCACGGTGGATCTGGGGGAGATGCTGATTGTCTTAAATGATTCCGATAAGAGTGACTGTTAATAGGGTTCGTTTTTGCCATCTTGCTAGGAATAACGTGGGCCATCTCAAAGGCAGGAGGAGAGAATCTTACCACCAGCAAGAGAGACGTGCCACTATCCTTGAACCCCGAGATCCTTGAGCATTGGACATCTATGATACAAGAGACACCTTTGACCGCCGAGGAAGGGCAGAGGAGAAGCAACAGCAAAACCAGGAAAAAGAACATCAGACAGAGCAGTGGGCTTCCAAGTCCACAGAGCAAGTGAAGCTGCGTGCTTTAGGGCAGGAGGCTGGCTTGTGGAGCGGGGTGACTCTAGGAACATAATTAGGGGAGCTGGGTTTACTGACCCACAGAGCTGGAGCTGAGTGCCTTAAATTCAGGCTTATTGCAGAGTGCCGTTTCTTTGGGCAGTGATTGGCAACCCTGTTAGAATTTTGTAATAAGCCTAGAGGCTGAGGATCTGTGAGCAGCCTGCCTTTAGACATAGCTGAGACTACCCTGACTCAGCCTGAGCATTTCTTGTTTCAATTGTAACCCTGTTAACTTTCCTTCTAAGGCCTATAATTGTGGGTACTGCCTGTAAGTTCTGTGTGTCCAATGAAATGGATTTTTGAATCCAGCCAAAGAAGTACAGAATTTTGGAGGAAGGTGCTTGACGTCAGAATAGAGTAAAAGGAATAGGTGTTTGTGTGTGGGGGTGGGGTGGGGGATGGGATGCCTGACCCCTGCTTTGTGGTAATCGACTTTAGGAGCTGGAGGAGGTCTGGTGTGACACCCCACACCACTTTCTCTGTAACAGCGAGGATGGCACATCTGAAAAGCTCATTTCTATGAGACCAGAGGATTAACACTCTAAGCAAAGATGAAAGGATAAGGGAATAGAAATCAGTTTACAAAAAAAAGAAACATCGAGAAAGGAAGTAATGAACATGTTAACACATTGTGAAAAATGCAACCAGTGTTTCTGAAAAATCTATGTAGTAATGGGAAGCTAATTTGCTATGTGAACTTACACAGAAAATTGGGTGAAATCTTATTTTAAAAATACTTATAAAGTTGCAAACTTGACACCTTAAAACTAAATGCAAATTATTAAGAAGTTTTGCTCAGTTGTAAAGAAGAACAAAGTCATGAAAGTGTACATTCACTTTAAATATTTTAAATATTATTATATATTTAAAATGTTTTTCAAATAGAAGCCATTGAGGACTCAAACTGTCTGCTTTTCTTCTTACAACTTGAAAGAATGAAGCACTTTGTTCCATTGTCAGTGTGGTAGAATGCCTGATTTCTAGCAGTGAGAAAGTGTTTCAATAAATACTGAGAACTGATCCTATTGTAATGAATAATGCATATGCTTGTGGACATATATTTCACACATGACCGGAGAGATATTTTGATTTCTAAGATGTAGTTTTCTCAGTTCTAGAATCAAAGTAACAGGGCTTCTCCAGGAATCAGCAAATGTTTTCTGTAAATGGCCAAATTGTAACTATTCTTGGCTAGCTAGGACATATGGCCTCTGTCACAGCTACTCAGCTTTGCTGCTGTGAGTGAGCACAGGCAGAGAGATAGTAAGTAAGTAAACCTGCCTGTTTTCTGAGAAATCTGTATTTACAGAACTAGGTGTTGGGCTGGATCCTGGGTCATAGTTTGCTGATCTCTGGCTTATGCTAAACATTTTCTAATATTTGATTAGCATAACTTTTCTCCCTCAATTCAAGATTAGTTTTAATTGTCAATATTTTTTCTAGTTGAATACATTGGTTATGTGGCTATAGATCTTAATGTGGCCAAAGAGTTTTTTTCTGATAATAAATGATGGACCTTATAAAATATTATTAAAGATTGTTGAACATTTTTTCCTTTTATTTAAAATAAATGTCAAGAGTTCATTAAATGTTCTAATTTTGAAAGAAATTGAAACCAAGGCAGGCTGATCTTGGACACCATTCAAGAGGAGCTAGAAACAGAAGGGTTAACAATACCTCATTGTGATTTGACATTTTTCATTGAAAATGGATCTCAAGGGTGTTTTGGGAAAGCAATATTTCTATCGTAGAGGGATATATTCTGAGAGCAATAGAACTTGAAAAGCACATTATTTTTCTTTCAAGTGTCTCTGAGTGGAAAATGTAACTGACTCTATTGTATTTCTTGATAGGCTTCCTTTTTATGTTACTTGATAGGCTTCCATTTTAAGTTACCTACACAGACAATAGAGGCTTTCCTTTATTCATCATAGCTTTGGCTTTAAGGATGGAGTTTTCAGATACATTCTCAATCTGTGACTCATTGTGAGGAATGTCCCAGGTGGAACCCTGATGACATAAAAATGAAGTGCTTGACCATTAACCCAAAGATTGGCAGTCTGAACCCAGAACCCATTCAGCAGGCCCACTGGGAAAAGATCTAAGAGCTTACTTTTTAAAAAGCTTACAGCCTAGACAACCCTATGGGGGAGTTCTCCTCGCCAAATGGGTTGCCATGAGTCAAAACCCAGTGCAGTGGCCTAGAACCACTACAGGGGAGCTTTCCAAGATGCTTGCCCTTATTTCCTTCTATAGGGGATAGCTATTGAAAGTCTTAGAAAAACTTAGATTTTTCTTTTTCTTCCTTATTCATTTACTACCCCTCTTTGACTCTCCGGGGCCTGGGAACATATAATCAATATGTATAATCTATCAATATTTTGTTTTCAATGAAGAGACTATTATATAAAAGACTCACAGAGAGCAGCAGCAGATCATTTGTTTAGTTTTTCATGCACCACCATAAGGGATACAAAAGTATTTATTGCCATTTCAAATTGGAATTTGGAGTGTATATATTTTTCCAGGCCTTTGAGGTGAACGTTTCATGATTGGAGCCACATAAGTCAGTGCTTGAGAATACAAATGGTCTCACTGGAAGTGGTCCACTTAACTTTTCCTAAGAGGGTGGTTGGAATGTCTTCCCTGTCCATGGCAGCCCTACCGAGGTTGTCATGAGACACTTTTGGAGAAGCGCTTACAGGGTTTCTTGGCATTCCTCACGACCGCAGGCAGTCCAGTCCCCAACTTACTTCCTCAAGCTTTAAGCGGCTTTGGTTCATGGTCAATATTGGTTTGTAGATGATGATGAGGTCTACAGGTGAGAGGAGCAGTTTAGGAAAACATTGGAGGAAGAGATAAACCAGCACCAACATCTGATTTTCCTCTGATTCTATTTGAGTCAAACTGACCTATCTTTCAGGATACACTATAGGATGATGCATAAGATTCTGGGACATCAAGATGAAATGCAGTTCTTAAAGAAGCTATTTTCTTTGAAGACTCTCAACATAGCTTTTTTCTTTCATATCCTTATGACATCAGCTCTATGGGCTTTTTGTTGAAGGAAGACATAAAGGATAAAAGAAAATGGAAGAGATCTTGAATCTTATTACTCCCTATTAGCAAAGAGTCATAGAAACTGCTTCTGTGAATATATCCTTGCTCGTCAGTAGAAAACTAAGCCAGCTACCATGGAGTCCATGCAGACTCATGTAGATCAGAGTAGAACTATAGCGCTCACCACTGGGTTTTCAATGGTTCATTTTCCAGAAGCATTTTACAGGCCTTTCTTTTCAGGTGACTCTGGGTGAAGTCTGACCTCCAGCCTTTTGGTTAGAGCCTGGTGTGCTAGCAGTTTGCATGACCTAGAGACCAGTGGAAAATATATGTCCCATACTTTTCTCCTGTGTGAATTATGGGGTCACTGGAATTTTGTGCCTGGAATTTGACTCTGAAACTTTATAGGAGTATGCTTTGACTCTCAGAGCAATCCAGGTCTCCCAAGAGGAAATCTTTCCAATAAAAGAACAACAAAAGTAGTTATTCTTTGATAGCTCTGATTCATTTCAGTTGGAAAATAATCTGGGCATTATTTCCCATGCTATGGAGTGGTATTCTCCAAACAAAAAGGTGATGGACTCCTAACCTCAAGTCATTTTTCAAATAAGCCCTGTGTTAGAGCCAGGGAGTGGGAGTGATCCAGAAAGATATTTCAGTTTTGCAGGAAAACAAAATATTTTCCTTGGTGAGAACTTGTGCAAGGTAACAGTATGGCTCCTCAAGGTTATGAAATCTTAATTTTATGCCAATGAAGTCTGGTCACAGAACTTATCTTTCCATCCTGTTAGCAGCTTGTGGTCAGGGGATCAGTCCTTTTATTACGGTGCCTAATTATGGTGGAAAATTGCCCCACACTAACATCTTACTTCCCGCAGACAACAGCTATAGAACTCTTAAGACACAGACTAACAAAACTATAAAGGACTTAGCAAAATTTGAGAATGAGCTGTAATTCTTCCTTATGCATCAATCACTTACCTATTGTGTTAGTCCGGATAGACTAGAGGAACAAATTTCAGAGACACGCATATAGGTATAAGGAACGGGTTTATATACAAAAGAAATGTGACCCTAAGAAGGCATCCCAATCCAGTCCAGTGCAAAGTCATAAGTCCAATAATAACCCTTATGCCCGAAATCAGTTTATAAAGTCTGCTTCCAACTCAGGAAGTCACAGGTCAGTGGGTGCAGAATTCTGGCACTGGCAGGGGTCTCCCCATGGCTCCTCGCTTCCAGGGCTCAGGTCCATCAACAGCATGCCACTCCAGCTTCAGAGGTCTGTCTCATCAAGGTAAAGCCGTGTGGGGTTTCCACCGGCTCCTCCAGCCTCCCAGCCACCGCCATCCTGTGTTGCATGTGGTTAATCATCTCTCAAACTAACTCCCAACAACTGGGGGAGATAGCTTCTCATCTTCACGAGGAAAATATTGTGAGATTTCCCAGGAGTGTCAGGTGAAAGCCATGCCCACACAGAGGCCTCATCGGCTACTCAATGACTATCTCCATATTAACAAGCCAGACTCCAACCCTACATTTCAATTATAAAATTAACATAAGCACATGACTGCCACATCTATCATTCCCCTCTTCTATGGTACCTTTTCTTTAGACTTCTCTCTCTTTTTCTTCGGTCTCCCTCTCTCCTTCCCCACCTCCAACCCTCTGTGAGTCCCTATTGTTCATTAAAACAGAAACAAAAACAACAACAATCTTTTTATTCTGAGATAATATTGATTTTAGAGAAAAATTGTAAAAATAATGCAGAGTGTTTCTGTCCAGCCTACTCCCAACTGCTTTTAATTTTCTCCTCATATACACGTATGAACTAACCTTGACACGTTGCTGCAGGTACAAAGGTTAAGCACTTCGCAGCTAGTTGAAGCACCATCAGCTTGAAAACATCAGTTGCTCTCCAGGAGAAAGAAGTGGCAGAGTGTTTCTGTAATGATCTATAACCTAATGATGCTACGTAACAGTGATTCTCAATCTTCCTAATGCCATGGCCCTTTAGTACAGTTCTTCATGTTATGGTGACCCCTCAACCCTAAAGTTATTTTTGTTGTTATTTCATAACTGTCATTTTGTTAAGAATCAGGCGACCCCTGTGAAAGGCTTGTTCAACCCCCAAGGGGGTCGTGACCCAGAGGTTGAGAACCACTGCTCTAGAGGGAAGTTTCGTTCTGTCCTGCAATTGATGGCAACAGGTGACATTATTATTCATTAAGTCTCAGGATTTATTTTGAATTCACCTGATTTTAAAATTGGATCCTTTTACATTCCAGAATTCATTCATAATATTACAGCGTACTTAGTATTATTCTAACTTTAATTCCCTTTTCGATCTTTGATTATCTTATTATTATTTTTTTCGTGTTGAGATAGATGCATCCTGCTTCTACATTGGGAAATTTACTATATGATATCTCTTCTAAGGTACATATCAAAAACATCAAGACTTTGTTTTTGTTCAAAGTTGCATTAGATGCCATAAAATTAACCTTGACTCTGGTGATTCCATGTTCATATAAATGAGACGCTGCTCACTCCTTCACTATCTTCAAGATCAGTGTTGATCACAAGGCTGTGATCCAGTGTTTTCATTTTTCAGAAGTAATTCACCAGGTCTTAATTTTTCTTAGACTTGAAACCCCACTCTTCTGTTTATCATTTTAGCAGCACATACACCTCCACTGATAGACGGGTGTTGTACATGAGGTGCACTGGCCTGGACTCAAACCTGGATTTCTGGCATGGAAGGTAATAATTTTACCATTGAGTGACCACTGTACAAAGTTTAATTACCTTGAATTACATTTTTATTTGTGGGAAGTATCTTTTTCTCATGCAGTGTCTTCTCTCATATATTTCAAACCAGAAGAGAGAAAAATCAAGGTGTCACATTCCTTACTGAAGAAAAAGTAGTCATGATAGGATATGTAAGAACAACTTCAGGACTGCTAAAGTTCTGGAGTATTTAAAGATGTGATATCTTGGAATAGTAAAAAGTGCTGGCAAGTGTTAGTTAGCAAGTTTACATTAAAGATATATAATGCACAGAGTCCTCCCTCACCCCCAGCAGCTGTTCTCATTAATTCATAGAGTATATAGACATTCATGAGCTGAAATGGACTAGCATTTGGGCATCCTGAGTCTGACAATCACATAGTTTCCTAGATGAGGAAGATCATATCTAAGAGAAATAGTGTGACATTCATTGTCAAAAAGAATTTTAAGGTCTACCTTGAAATACAATGCTATCTATGATAGGATAAATATGGAAATACAAAGAAGTCCAGCTAATGCAACTATTATTTAAACTTATGCTCACTAAAACTAATGATGAAGAAATTGAAGAATTCTACCAGTTTCTTTGGTTTGAATTTGATCAGACATGTAATTAAGATGCCTTAATAATTACTGGTGACTGGAATTCAAAAGTTAGAAATAAAGAGGAAGGAAAGGTAATTTGTAAAATATGGTTTTGGTGATAGAATGAAGTTGGAGATCAAATGATAGCTTTTGGAGAGATGGATAGCTTCTATATTGCAAAGACCCCCTTTTCAACAACATAAATGGCAACAATGCACATGGAATTTAGTGAATGGAATACACAGGCCTCAAATTGATTATATGAGCGGATCTATGAGAAAACAAAATAGAAAAGCTAAATATCGTTGGCCAAAAGGAGTCCAGGGGCTAATTGTGAAACAGATCATCAATTGCTCATATACAAGTTCAGGGTGACGCTAAAGATAATTTAAGTAAATCCACAAGAGTCCAAATACAAGCTTGAGCATATCCCACCTGAATTTAGATGATTCTTTATATTGAATTTTTAAAAATAGCTAAACCTTATTTATTTATTTCTGAGTTTGCAGCAAAAATTTTGAGGCAGGTATTATGACTTCCATCTTTATTGTGTACCTCCCTACCATGTAAACAAGGACTGGACAATAAGGAGTCATGAAAATTGTATTTATTGAATTCAGCAGAATTTTATTTTAGAAGTACACTAGAATATATATGATTCTTTTATCCCTTGTCACTAGAGTCATGTGGGTGCACTCTGAAGTGCTTTTCTGTTCATAGCTCTGTAAAGGATATATCAGGAGATAGTCAGAAAAGAAGACCACTATAGCAGGTTGTAAATTACACCTCACTAACATGGAAACTTACGACCACTCAAGGATATGGTATATATATATATATCCCCGCTCTTCATGAAGATATATTTGCACTCAACTGATGGACTATAAGGAGAAATTCCATGCTGGAGAAGGTCTTTTAAATATTGAAATTGATCATCAAGATAAGTTCTGAGAACATTTTCCCAGTGGCCTTTATTATAGGATAGATTCATCTCTGTCTCTGCTCATTGCATCACAAGATTCTAAGTCTTCATTTGAAGCACAACATTTATTGTTGCTGTTGTTTAAATCCTGCAGAACAAGTGGTCACCTCTTCTCCTGCAGAAGCTCTGAAGGAAAAGGGGCTCCACAAACTCCCCCAAAGGATCATTTTAATATTTTTGTATTCAAGCTTATACATGACCTCTTTCTGTTCAATGACAAACTCTAAAATAAAGCCTAAACTTATTTTTGTTATTGTTTGTTGTCTTCAAATATAGAGTACAATGATTTATAACCACCCCTACAAAAAACCCTCAGCAGATTTAATAACTATGTTCACTAATCTTTCTTTTTAGGTTATTTTCCTTAACCCTTTCCACTCTTTAATCGTGTGATGCTTCTTATCTTGCTAAAAAAAGATGTGGTAGTGGGCATATTAATTTATGCAGGGATCGCAGCGCCTAGGAGGATATGTGAGCTGTTCATTGGGCCTGCAGCAAGCTGACTTTGTGGGCATCACACTCTCTTGGAACCTATAGAGCACAGTAGGACGCTATTACAAGGGGAAGGCAGAGTCTTTTCTTAAAACAGATCAGTATAACAAAATAATAATAATAATTTATAAACTATCAAGGGTTCATGAGAGAGGGAGGAATGGGCAGGGAGAGAAAAATGAGGAACTGATATGAAGGGCTAAAGTAGAAATATGGCAGCAAATGTATAAATGTGCTTGACACAATGGATGGATGTATGGATTGTGATGAGTTGTAAGAGCCCCTAATGACTTTAAAAAAACCAAACAGATCGAATTACTTGAGTGTACTGTTTCTCAACTTTTCAAAAGGTTTAGACTTTCATCTAACCATATATAATATATTTCTTTAAAAAAATTTTTTTTGTGGGCATCACTGCCTTTGGTGGTTGTGGGTGCTGCCCAGTGCCGCTCCTGAGAGCCGCCCCTGGATTTGAACCACCAAGACCGCAGGCTGCAGTTCCGCCCTCAACTACTTAGCCACCGGGGCTCAGCCCCACATATAATATATTTCTAACACTGAGTACTGTATCATAAAAATTCAGACTATAAGAAGCATGCGGGAATATTAAAAATGATCACTTTATTAGAGAAGTCTTTTAAGTCATTAGGAGTCTTTTAATAAATATTCATATATGTATACGCACAAAAATTTATGTATACACACACGCACATGGTGATAGGGAGTTGCTGAGATTGTAATCCTTTGTGGCAATAGACAATCCTGTCTTCTCCCATCTTTAGGATTGAAGGTCCCAATTCCTATAATATCAAAATATCTAGATTCTTTTTTGTCTCAACTTCTCCCTATGGAAACATACTCTAGTTGCTGAGATCTCTCTGAAGCTGTGACCTCAGGGGGAGAGAGTTGCAATCTATATAGTAAGGATTGTGATGCATGTCTGTATGAATGTATATAACGATGTCTACAGCAATATTTTTATACACGTATGTGTGTGTGTGTGTTTTTATCTCCACCACTAATCTGCCAGTTTGTCAAACTGGTAGTTTGTGCATTGCTATAATACTGGAAGCAGTGCTGCCAGTATTTCTAATTGCAAAAGGGTCATACATGATGGACAGATTTCAGTGGAGTTTTCAAATTAAGAGAGTTTAGGAAGAATGGCATGGGGAGCTTGAAAAATTGACTAATGAAAGTAATGGATCACAACATAGCATTGTTTAACTTGTTTGGTTTGAACATATCACTTGGGATCAAACAGGAAAGCATCATGTTTGGTGAAGTCCAGGATCCATGATGGTGAGCAAATCACTCGGTGAGATATGGTGTCACGGTGTTCACAAATATGGACTTGAACATGGCAGAGATTTCGAAGATAATAGAGGACTGGGCAATACTTTCTTGTGTTGTGCATGAAATCACTGTCAATCTCAGCTATTTCAGTGGCTGCTAGCAGCAGTCTGCTTATATTATACTTTTTTTGTATCACCTTGTTACTTGAATCTGCCATCAGGACCAGTTATTAGCCTGTCCTCTCATCTCAGTGTAATACTTTACAAGCATCAGAGCTCATATAAATCAACAATTAAAATATTTAATAGAGAAAAGTCCAAGATACACTAAACATCACATATATTTTATTGTGGAATAAGAGTGGAAGCAGAGAAAAAGGCAAGGGAAGACTAAAGAGGGAGGAAGATGAGTAGGGAGAAGTTAAGGATGCTGTATGATAGTTCAGTACCCTCAGGGATTGACAAAGCTACTTTCGGGTAACCCCAGAGGGAAAACACTGAGCTGAATGGATACTAGCCCTTCATTGTGGTGTCATAGTGCTTAAAAGGCAACTATAAAAATCTACTGAAATACACAGCCTTGAATGTCTGAGGTGAACCTGAGTGCTCTCCTCATGATTGAGTCAGTTGACAGTTGGCAAAATGCAGTTTCCTGTTTTCATGGGGGGAAAGGGCTTAAAATATTTTGGAAAATATTTAAACATCTTTGTGGACACTAAATTACCCCTACAAAACATTATTTTGATGATTATAGTGTAAATGAATCAGGATCACATGGGTTACATTTCTGCTCAAGTACACATGGTTTAAACATGAATGGAAAAGTAGTTACATCTGCTCCATGTCTCTCTTTCTGATTCTCCTAGGCCCTGCTTCTTACATCTGTGAAGAACCAGGGAGAGTTTTAAAGTTTCACCAAACCTCAAATACAGATGGATTTCTTCTCTCTGGCCTTATTGCCCCATTGAAACTTTATGGATGAATTTTTATTACATAAATAAGCCTAGCTGTGGTAAACTAATAAACATTTCCAGCTTCCCCAGGTGGGTTCACTGTCAAGAGAAAACAGCTTGTGGTCTTCTCAATTTCTCTCTTGTTTCTCTATTTGCCTAGCTTTCAAATTTTGCTAGAATTAGAAAAAAATTATGCTCATATTCCCAAATAGAATTAAATCAATTTTCTATTTCCTCTTATAGGTAATAACTATAGAAAAATACATTCTCATTTGATAAGAGTGTAGACAAACTTGATTACCTCTTCTCTGAATAAGTGGAGAATTGGGTGACATATCGGAGTGGTTACCAGACGCTGGGATTTCATGTCTCTGCCTAATCTTCAGAGTTGGACTTTAGCAAGTACTAGACCAGCCCCAATTGTGCCTTGACAGGGTGCTACAGTCAATCAGCATTAAGGCCATGTTGTAGCTGCTTCCACTCATATTTGAGGAATATTTTTCTATTATTGGATTTCTATTTTGTTTCTACCACCACTGCCTGCTGGTTTGCTGAAATGTGGATCAAAATTGCAGTCGTGCTGAAAACTATGCCACCAGTGTTTCCAATAACAGCACGGTCATCCAAGGTGGACAGTTTTCACCGGAGCTTCCAGACTGAGACAGACTAGAAAGACAGAAGGAACTCATGATATACTTCCAAAAATTAGCCAAGGAAAACCCTACGGATCACAAAATAGCATTGTCTGTCACAGTGCTGGAAGATGAGTGCCCTGGATTGACACAACAAACATACAGTTACTTAGCAATGGACTCGGGCATATCAACACTTATGGAGGTGGTTTAGGACCAAGCGGAGTTCCGTTGCTTTGCATTGTACCTGACATTACCTGGTGGATTTGAATCAGAGTTGACTTATCAGCAACTAACTCCATCTTGTTGTAAGTCCCATTGTAGTAGAGTCTCTGTCTTCTGGTCAAGCTTCTAGTAAACAAAATCCTTATTCTCTTCTCCATTTTCTTGGTGATAGGACGTGTGCATTGTGACCTTAGTCTGCTTAATGACTAGAGATTTACCTAGCATCTAGTACCCTGAGAAAGGTTTATTGTTCCAACCTGTCTGATAAAAACTGGTGGGATTAACTGAAGGGCGGAGAGATAAATGGCTCATGAGCCTTGTCTTTCTAGTTCTCAGGTGTCTTGCTCTCTGATATTTGGACCAGGGTACAGCTGCCTTAGCCAGTTTCCTCCTTCAGGTGGCAAAGCTCACTTTCTGTAAGACATCCCTGAGGAGAAGCCACATGGAACGACTCTGATGCAGCCTAAGGGGCTGGAGAAGCCACATGGAAACCCCTTTCCAGCTCTGAGATGCTTACACTGCCACTGGATTCAAAGACTTTCAACCCACTGGTCTGTGATCCTCCCACAGTCAGCATCATTGTGTGTGTTTCCTGAGATTGAGGAGAACTTTGTAGATCGGTGTTAGATATATGGGCCAAGTCGAATTTATGGGATTGCACTGGACTGGGTTAGAATGCTTCCTGAAGGTGCACTTAGACTATATATCAAATTCTCTCTTATACATATATGAGTTTCCATGGATTTGTTTCTCTAGTTTACCTAGACTAGCATATACCCTGACCTCTGGACTCTGAATGTATTTCTTCTAGAACTAGGATTTTTATGCTCCAGCCTTCCAGATGCTGCCCTTGCAATGCAGGGGACATATATCTGTGGCCTGCTACTTGTTACTTCCAATTCCAGGCCTCAGCTCACTGGGACCTCATGTGGGTCAGAACAGAACAGCTCGATAGGATTTCAATGCTATAGCCTTTTGGAAGTAGATTAGCAGGTGCCTCTGGGTGGATGGTGGGCGCCTAAGTTTTGACTGTGTGAGTCACTCTGGGACTATACAGCATAATGTGACATGACATGACATGATACGAACAACCAAAAGTGTTATTTCCAAAGAGAGTACATTCTTAAATAAAGGATCTATATATATCTACTATATACGTGCATATATGTACATATAACTGGCATATATATATAATAAACATTGTGAAATGGGTTAAAGTTTGCAGGGAAGATTAATTTTTCATTGAATAATTCATACATATTTTATTTCATCTAATTGAGTGCAATCCCTGCTATGTAACATCACTTCTCCCACACCTTCCTTGTCTTTCTTGTTTCCATTCTTCCTTTTCAACCCTCTGAATTTTGTCCATGAATAAATTCTGCCCTTTTGAAAGCTGATTATTCTAAGGTGTGCATACCTCACTGTGTATTATTATTCCTGCTGCCAGCATGTATTCAGGGGTCACAATCCAATCCCTAGCAACTTATACCCTGTTTCTCTGATATCCAGGTATAACCATATCTAAAACCATTAACTTGTGATATTGCATTTATGTTCACCTCCTTTTTAGCTCTCACCTCCTTTCCAAATTTCTGTACAACTTATATTTCCAGTTTTCCCCACCTTAACTGAGGTGACTGGCACCTCAAAACAGGGATTTCTATCACAGAGGAGAAGTTGGCTCCATTGCCTCCTGTTATTGTCTTAAATACTGGGCTGATACTTGACCTTGTGGAAAAATACTTTTCTAATCCTTTAAATCTCCATGGTTTCCAACAAAAAATGAAATTGGATTTTCTTTTTGGTAGGATGCTTTACCTATATGACATGATTATCAGTCATAGGCTTTGGATATTAAACTTGCTTCAGGTCTGGGATTTAGAATTGTTGCTAGAGCTCATGCATTTGGCTTTGACTCAGAGCGACCCCATGTACAACTGACCAAAACATTGTCTGTTCCTGTGCCTTCCCCACAAGGGTGCTTCTGTGAGAGCCCATTGTTGCAGTCACTGTGTTCCTCCACCTCATTAAGGGTCTTTCTTTTTTCACCAGCTCTCTACTTTAGTAAGCACAGTAGCTTCCCTCATGCTGTTTCCCACTTCTCTGATATTTTGTCCAAAGAACATGGGATAAAGCCTTGCCATCTTCATTTCTAAGAAATATTCTGGTTGTACTTCTTCTAAGAGATTTATTAACTTTTTTGGTAGTCCACAGTATATTCAATATCATGACAATAATTTTTTAAGAAGAATTTATATCACACCAGTGCCTAGGAATTGAAGATTAGAGCTATCCCAAGTGTCTTATTCATCCAGGATATTATTCTGCTCCATTCCCCTCACCCCCACTTCCCCACTAGCCTCCTATCTCAGTGCATTCCTTCATACTGGGCCTGTGATTCACTGCAATGTCTCACAGAAGCTCACAAAACTTTAAGTAAATGTCTCACAAGATGATAGCTGCTGTTAAGTCCCAAATACAAATATAAATGTCAGGCAGAGGTGAGGCAAATGTAAGATCCAGAACCAGAACCCCAAATATCCGAAAGTCAAAGTATGTCTTCTTGTTTCTACTAAACCTAAGTCAGGAAACAAAGACCCCGAAAGGGCACAGTTGGATACAGATGGGTTTTTTCAGCAGACCATAAACTCACCACCATCAATTTATTCTGATTCAAATGGAGCTGACTGGACAGAGTGGATCCACCTCTCTGAGTTTCTGAGACTGTAACGCCTTACCGAACCAAGAAAAAAAAAATCCTTGTCTTTCTCCTGCAGAGAGTTTGGTGGTTTAGAATTGCTGACTTTGTGATTAGCAGCTGTGGCAGTCATGTGCTTATGTTAATTTTATGATTGAAATATAGGGGTGGAGTCTAGCCTGTTAATCTGGAAATAGCCATTGAGTAGCCAATGAGGCCTCTATGTGGGCTGGCTTTCCCTGAGACTTCTGAGATATCTCGCGATATTCCCTCGTGAAGATGAGAAGCTATCTTCCCCAGTTGTTGGGAGTTAGTCTCAGAGACGATGAATCAGGGAAAAGACAAGCTGGCAGAGAACCTGGGGGAGCCATTGGAGAGACCACACAGCCTTGCCCTGATGGAGCCAGACTTCTGAAGCTGGAGCGGCATGCTGGTGATGGACCCTGAGCCCTGGAAGCAAGGAGTCATGGGGAGACCTCTGCCAGCGCCGGGACTCTGCACCCACTGACATGTGACTTCGTGAGTCGGAAGGAGACTTTATAGACTGATATCGGGCATATGGCTTAATATTGGACTTATGACTTTGTACTGGACTGGATTGGGATGCTTTCTTACTGTCCTATTTCTCTTATATATAAATCTTTTCCTTATATCTATATGCATGTCTATGAAATTTGTTCCTCTAGTCTACCCGGACTAGCACAGCAGCCTAGTGCACAACCACTGTTTCACTCATACCACAGGGAAAACAAAGTCTGGCGACCTTCCGGTAAAGTAGGGTTTAAGATTTATTCCACTTTCATCCTGTAACAGAGAACTCTCTCCAACCTGAGATCGTAATCACAAGGAAAGAGGTTAGAGTTGACAATATATCAAAAAAAATCGATTCTTGCTAGAAGGATCATATTAAGTAATTGACCCCATCTCAAATATTCTTCACCAATATCATGATTCAAATGCATCAGTTCTACTTTGGTCATTTGTATTCATTGTCCAGCTTCCACATGCAGCTAATTGAATTGACTCTATCATGGTTGGGTGTGACTTCTTCCTCAAAAGTGACAGTTTGGTCCTTAACACTTTAAAGAGGTCTTTCACAGCAGGATTGTGAAGATGTCCTACATTGTCTGATCTCCTGACTTCTAGTTTCATGAGCGTTGATTGTAGATTTAAATAAAATTAAGTTCAACGTGTTCTCCATCGACGGCTTATCGGTCTCATTGGGAGCATCATGATTTTCTTTATGTAGGCATGTAAACCATATTGAAGGCCGCGGTCTTTGATGTGAATCAGTAGGTACTTTCAGTCCTCGTGGCTTTCAGCAAGCAAGGTTGCGTTATCTGTATATAACTTGCTAATGATCCATTTTCCAACTTAAATGTCTTCACATAGTCCAGGTTCTAGGCTTATTTGCTCAGTATATGGGTAGAATAAATACAGTAAATCCCACCACACATATTTCCTGATTTTAAACCACAAAGTAACCCCTTGTTCCAATCAAAGGTATCCAAAGTCCAGATGCATAACTTCCAACATTACAGACACCTGCAAGTCATAAAGCTGAACATTTTATACCATTGAAGTAGGTGATGAACTAAGGTTGATTTCCATGGCACTGAGGATTGACAGTGAAGGGACCGGCATCCAGTGTTGGTATTTTGTTTGGTAAAAACCGAATCAGAGAGAATCACATATAAGATTCAGTTAACAGATTATTTTCATCAGAGCAATGTATTTGCTATACTATTGATCAATTTAACTTATTTTGTATCAAGTTCATAAAATAAACAGGACAAAAATAGTGCAGCCTGGATAGTCTAACTGAAGAGTATAGAGATAGAATGATATTAACGTCAGGCAGAAAGGGGGGGAGTGAACAGGGCAGGTGAGTAAACAGATACCCAGAGCTGATGAAAACACTTCAGGGATGCAAGGATGCTGCAAGAGGCTAGACCTCACCTTCCCCTTCAGTGGCCTTCCAGACCCAAGTGCAGAAGGCTAATCCTTACAGATAACTTTGAATACTGTTGCTTAGTCCTGGAAGTCACTGTGGAAAATTCCCTAGCTACTCTCTCCCCCAGACCCTGGCTATAAAACAACTCACCTCTCACGTGGACAGCACGACTTTGTGGGCCCCAGTTGGGGACTCATGACCTTCACTCAGAAGCTCAGGATGCTCCATCTCTTACTGCACTTCCCTACCTCTCAGGGAGCATGACTTCTTTGGCCCCAATTAGGGACATGTGAACCTCACCCAGGAGCTCTGGAATAAACCTTTGAAACTGTTTTCTACCTTTGCCTTCTTTCTTTCCAGCACCAAATCAACCTTATAGGTAATAGCAGAGCCTAAGTTGACATGTGTTTTATGATTTTAGTCTGGTTTGTGAATGACATAGAGTAAAAGAATATGAAAAGTTTGCAAGTAATACAATGTCTAAATCAAATTTTACTTATTACAGTGTTGTGATTTTATGTAACTTCCTGATTCTTAATTTCCTGGTGCAAAATAGAGATAATACCATTCATGGTCCCAAACCATCTGGCAGCTTGTCTTACTGTGGTAATTTGTTTGTTTTGCTTCAAAACAGTTTTTTAGAGTGTTAAAGGGACAAAGATGCCACTTTAAGGACTAAGTCGTGTCTGGCACAAGTTATGGTATTTCCAATTGTCTCAAGCATGTGTTCCCATTTAGGTGCCAGGTGACTCAATAGAATGCAGAAATTATAGACTGGCAAGTAAATTTTTCCTGAAGATATTCAATAATGGATGCAGTTGTCATCAACAGGAAGCTGTCTGAAATTCAAACTGAATTTAGAAGAGAATACGGCATGGGGATGCCATTACTGACCTTAAAAATATCTTGGGTAAAACCAGTGAATACCAGGAATATGTTTATTTGTATTTTATTGATTAAAACACAATTTGAGCATGTGGGTAGTAATGTACTATGCATAACACTGAAAAGACTAGGAATTCCAGATCCTCTTATTATGCTTATGTATAACTTGCACATGGACCAAGAGACTGTCATGCACCAAGAACAAGAAGATACTCTGTGGTTTAAAACCAGGAGAGGTGTAAGTGAGGCTTGTATCCTTTTACCAGATGTGTTAGTCTGGGTATGTTATTCTGGGTAGACTAGAGAAATAGATCCATAGACACTCATATATGTATAAGAAAGAGCTTTATATACAAGAGCAGTTAAATATTGAGAGAACATCCCAACCCAGTCCAAATCAACTCCATAAGTTTGATATTAGCTCATGTGTCTAATATCAATCTATAAAATTTTCTTCAGGCTCATGAAACACATACAATGGCACTGAATGCAGGAAAATCACAGGCCTGTGGGTAGAAAATTTTTGTATCCGGTGGCATGGTAAGCACCTTAGTGCTGATAGGGCTCTCCACGTGGCTTCTCTGGTTTTAGAAGTTTGGCTCCATTAGCTTCTCTCCATGTGTCTTCTCCACATGGAAGTCTTGCAGGGAGTGAGTAGAGAGTGTGTCTCTCCCACCTCCAAGGAGGACATATAGGAGTTCCCAGAATCCTCAGGAGAAGGCCATGCCCACAGACACCTCATTGGCTATACCCTGATTGATAAGATAGACTCCATCCCTACACTCTTAATCCTCAAAATGACACCGCATTATGTAAGTGCCACACCAGAATTACTCTAAATGTATACTGAACAAATAATCTGAGTAGCTGAGAAATATAAAGAAAAATGCTGCATCGGGATTGGAGGCAGACTTACTAACAACGTTCTATCTGCGGAGGACATACCACCTTGCTTGCTGAGAATGAGGAGGGTTTGAAGCTCTTGCTGATGAAGATCAAACACTACAGCCTTCAAGAATGATGACAACTCATTGTAAGGAAACCAAAATCCTCACGAGATCAATATACAACATCAGGCTAAATGGGGAAAATATATAAGTTGTCAAGGATTTAATTTTGTTTGGATACATAGCCACGCTCAAGAAAGCAGTAGCTGGGAAATCAAATGACACATTGCCATAAGAAAATCTACTGCACAAAATACCTTTAAAGTGTTGACGAACAAAACTTTCATTTGGAATGCTTAGATGTGCCTGATCAAAGAAAGTCAGGTATTTTCTTTTTAGTTTCTATTTTATGGAGGGCTCTTACAACTCTTATCACAATCCATGCATATATTCATTGTGTCGAGCACTGTACATATATAGTCATTATCTTTTTCAAAATGTTTTCTTAATTTTTTTTCTTTCTACTTGACCCCTTGATATCAGCTCCTCATTGTTGTCCCTCCCTCTCTCATCCTCCCTTCCACATGCCCTCCTGAAAATTTATAAATTCTTCTCTTTTTTTCATGTCTTACACCTACAGCTGTCTCCTTTCACCCACTTTCCTGCTCTCCATATCCCTGGGAGGGGGACCACATGTCAATTATTGTGATTGGTTTCACCTTACACCCCCGTCTCCACCACTTTCCTTACTTTTCTACTAGACTGCTCCTCTAATTTGTCCTGCGGTATACATAATCTGGTGTAGTCAGATTTGTAGGATAGATTTTGGGTCATGATAGTGGGTGGTTGGGAGGGGGGAAGCACTAAAAAACTAGAAGAAGATTGTGTATTTCATCAGTGCTATAGTGCACCTTAATTGTCTCATCTTTTCCTTGTGGCCCTTCTGACAGAGGGTGTCCAATCGACTACTGATGGGTTTCCACTCTGCTCTCCCCCATTGATACAAATTTTTGTTTTGTGTCCTTGATGATTGATACCTAGTCCCATCAACACCTCGTGATCACACAGGCTGGTGTCCCTCTTCCATATGTGCTTTGTTGCTGCTCAGATAAATGGCCACTTGTTTATCTTCAACCCTCTAAGATCTCAGATGCTATATCTTTTGATAGTTGGGCACCATAGGCTAAGAAAGTCAGATATTTTCAATTGCCTCATATGTATGTGGGAATTGGACATTGAATAAGGAAGAGGATAGCTGATTTATATGAATTATAGAATGGTAATAACTAACTATATCTTGGAAGAAGCATAATCAGAATGCTTCTTTGAAGCAAAAATGGCAAGACTTATCGTTTGTACCTTGGATATTTTATTCAAAGAGTCTAGTCCCTGGAAAGGGGCATCATTATTGACAATGTGTAGAGTTATCAGAAAAGGGAGATCATAAAGTAGATGGATTGCCACAAGGGAAGCAACAATGGCTCAGTTAAATGCCTTGGCATCGTAAATGAAACACAAGTAAATACCTTTCTGGTATTCTCTTCTTTAAGGCAAGATCCATCTGACATCAGCAACAATATCCCTTGTTCCACGTCCTCTTCTTAATCCAGTGTGAATCTCTGGCATCTCCCTGTCAATGTACTTCTATAATGTTCCAATAATAAAAGTAATGATACCAGAAGAGGAAGGGGATGGTGGGGGGAAGGAGGGGGAACCCATCACCATGATCAACATATAACCCCCACCACCACACACAGGGGGACAAACGACAGGGGAAAAAGTGAATAAGGGAAACAGCAGTTGGGATAAGATATGAAAAAAATTATAAATTACCAAGAGTTTATCAGGGAGGGAAGGAGGGAAAATGAGCTGATATTAAGACTCAAGTAGAAAGAAAATGTTTTAAAGGTAATGGTGGCAACTTATGTACAAATGTGCTTGATACAATGGAAGCATGTGTGGATTGTGATAAGAGCTGTATGAGCCCCCAATGAAATGATTATAAAACAAAGAAAATGTACTTCTACAACCATTCATGCATGACATTTAGCAAAATTTTACTTGCGTGTTATATCATTGATATTGTTTTGTAGTTTGAGCATTCTGTTACCTGGAATGAATACAAATATGGATCTCTTCGAGTCGGTTGGTCAAGTGGTTGCCTTCCAAATCTCCCAACATAGATGATTGAGTCCTTTCTGTGCTTCACAGGTTTGTTGAAGTAGTTCAATTGATATTCCATCAATTCCTGGAGGCTTGTTTTTGGCTAATGCCTTTAGCGCAGTACCATTTGTTCTTGCTAATATGCTACCCCCAACTGGTTAAATGTTTACTAGTTCTGCTTGATACAGTGATGCTGTGTATTCTACCCTTCTTTTGATGCTTGCTACATTGTTCAATATTTTGCCCATAGACCTTTTCAATATTACAACTTGAGGTTTCATATTTTTCTTGAGTTTTAGTTCTTTCAATTTCAGATATGCTGCCTGGGTTCTTCTTGTTTGGTTTCTAATTCTAGGTCTTTGCACATTTCATTATCATATTTGGTCTTGTGTTCTCAAACTTTCCTTAAAAATTTTCTATTCAGCTCTTTGAATTCATCCCTTCTTCCATTTGCTTTAGCTATTCTGTAAGAGCATGTTTCAGAGTCTCTTCTAACATCCAATTTAATATATGATTTCTTTACTTTCTTCTTGATATTTTAACATTTTATTGTGAGTGCTTACAGGTCTTATTTCAATACATAGTTTCATGAGATCAAGCATAATTGTACAGTTGGTGTCATCATCAATACTTTCTCTTTTCCCCTTGAACTCCTTGATATCAGATCCCCTTTATCCCCCCTCCCTCGCCCATCCTGACACCTCTCTGATCTCTCAGCATATTATATCATTATTATAAATTTTTGTGGGTGTGTTAGTCTAGGTAAACTAGAGAAACAAATCCACTGAAACTCATATATGTATAAGAGAGAGTTTCATATATAGTCTAAGTGGACATTCAGAAAGCATTCCAACCCAGTCTAGTCCAAACCCTAAGTCCAACTTAGCTCATAGGTCTGATGCCAATCTACAAAGTCCTCCTCAAATTCATAAAACACACACAATGATGCTGAATACAGGACGATGACAGGCCAATGGGTAGAAAGTCTTTGAATACAGTGGCAGGATAAGCATCTCAACGCTGGCAGGGATCTCCACATGGGTTCTGCAGCATCTGGCTTCTCCAGCACCTAGGGCTACATCAGGGTAGGTCCATGTGGCTTCTCCTAAGGTATGTTTCACAGGAAGGAAACCTTACCCACTAAGGCAGCTGCACACTGGTCTTACCATCAAAGAACAAGAGGCCAGAGAACCAGAAGGGTGAGACAGACTGAGCCATTTATCTCCTACTCTTCAATTAATTCCACATGGGTTTTTTGGCCAGGTTGACACAATAAACCTTAAATAGTTAGTGAGGTATTTTTTGCCATAACTTCCACCATTCCATTTATCCAACCTCCTAAAAATTGATGTTCATTTCCTTCAAGTGGGGTTATACCGTTATCATATGCTAATGTCTCACCAAGGTTTGTCATCACCGACAAAATTCTGCCACATGAATAGAACCCTAGTAATCCTTACTGCACACATGGAAGACTACTGCAACTTCTTCTTCATTGTCTATGTCATTCATTTTTCTTGCCATCAATGTTAGAAATTCCAGGAAGTCAACTGTACCATAACCTTCAGCATCTGCTTCTTTAATCATGTCTCCTATTTCTACAGCTATGGCATTCTGCCCAAGAGACCTCATTATGATTCCCAATTCCTTTGTTGTTACAGTTTCATCACCATCCTTGCCAAATAGTGACAATGCTTTCGTGAATTCTGTAACCAGCTCTTCAGTTAGGTGGTCAGCCATGCTGTAAGTGCTGTAGGCCTCCAAGATGCCTTCACACACTCATTCAGCTTACTAGCTTGCTCATATTGATCCTCTTATTTCTGTTCCACTCTCTTTGTTTCCAACTTTTGTATTCCAACTGCCAATAATTATCAATGCATTTGATTGAATGACCAATTTCTGATTTAAGTCATTGATCGAATTCTTTAATTTCTCCACCACTAGCTTTGTGCTTGGTGTATAAATTTGAATAATAACTTTATTGAGTGATTTCCTTAAAGACAGGTAGATAAAATCATATCACACGCAGTATTTGGCTTCAGGACTGGCTTTGCATTGTCCTTTTTGACAATGAATGCCATGTCATTCCTATTGATTGTGTTATTCCCATCATAGCAAGTAATATGATTTTCTGATTCAAAATGGCCAATCCCAGTTCATTTCAGCACACAAACGTCTAGGATAGTGATCTTTATGAGTTCCATTTTACTTTTTTATGACTTCCAATTTTCCTAGATTCATACTTTTCGCATTCAAAGTTCCAATCATTAGCAGATTTTTGTAGCTGTGTCTCATTATCTTGTGCCATACCCCATCAACAAATGAAGATTCAGAAAAATCCATTCATGTAGACTTTACCTGGCTCACATCACCATAGTCAACTCCGTGTGGAGAACCAGCTGCTTCTTAGTCACATTCTAAGTGCCCTTTAACCTCACACGCCCATCTTTTGGTACTATATCCAAAAATGTTCTTTTACTGTTTATTAGCCCTTAGTATCTAACAATATTTCAAAGCTTTGCAAAGATTTTCAGCAATTCCTTCGAAGTGAGCAGTCAAGTACTGTTCATTTTGGGTGATCTTTCTGGCATTTGAAACCTTAGTGACATTCCTTTCAGCATTACAGCAACATTAAAAACCACCACACTAAAATAAATTGACAGATACAAGGTGGAGCAGCACCATATGCATGTGAAAACTGGATCATTCACTGATTTCAGGATCCAACATAAATATACCCATTGCTATTTGATGGAATCTGAGGTAACAGAGATTACACGTCAAAAATTCCTTGTTTGATTTTCTTTGAGTATATTTGTAGGGCAAATAATCAGTGACAAAATTCTTGCTCCTGGTAATATGGCAACCACAGTGCTAAAGCCTCAGGAGAAACAGCTATGATGTTCTACAATAAAATACGATGATGACTCCAAAATGCATGCAAGGATTTATAAAAACAATAGCTATATGAATGGATTTGGAGCTTTCACTTGATCATAGTCCTCATAAAAGAACAATTAAAAAATCTTCATGACCAGTAAAGGATAATAAATTATGCCTTCAGTGCTCAATGTCTTTGTGTGATAATCAAATATCATCTTAAGTGGTGACTCTTTTTAAACACATGCCTAATCTTGGGCAAGGGGCCTTTTCCAATTTTCATAGTCCTTTAATTCTATTTCCTTAACTTAGCTTTTTCTCTGGAGTTAAATCAGCATGGTTGCTAAAATCCTGCACATATGAACTACTCTTACCTTGCCTGGCATAAAATTGTATGAATTACTTCTCTGGACAAGACCAGAGAAAACTTCTTTCCTTCCCTTGGGGCTGTGGCTTGAAGGATGTAGGAGGAAATGTGGATGCACAGGACACCTGAAATGGAAAAAAGGGACCAGCAAAGGATAAAATAGTTGTGGTATAGAAAGGCTATTATTAGAAAAGATGAGACTATGCAGCAATTTTCTTGCAAAGTACAGAAATTTAGAGAAGTTAGGCAAGTACACAGAACAATTTGTTGTCACTGAACTTTTTTCATCACCTATAAACACAGACCATAATGACATGCTTGCTGTTTTTTCCCTATGGCAAAAGTCATATTTATAAAATTATGCTTAAAAATATAGATAATTAGTGGAAATATATCCATACTTCTACAAGTTAAAGGCAACATTTTCCTTCAAGAAAACCTATTTTGGGTTTCAGGACATGTTTTTGACCAAATGTGTGGGTTGATGACCTCAGATGAGATCATTGACCTCTCCGTAATAAAATGGCTCTGCACTTCAGACTCCACAGTAGCAATAACAACCATGCCTGTAGTTACTTAGCAGGATAACTTCAACAAACAACAGATTCTTAGTGTCTTACACACGTTGACACACAGTCATCACTTTCTAGCCCCTCTGTGCTTTATGGACTAAAACTAAGAACTCTCTGAGGTTGTTATTGGCACCCTTTGAAAGGTAACCTAAAAAGCTCCTCTTTTGAAAGTACCAAGTCTGTTATTCTCTCCGCTGCTTCGTACTGAGTGCCATCTGATTTCTTCTCTAGTCTCACTTACAAGAAGGTGCTGCTTTCTGCCTGTCTCTGTCTCTCTCTTACACACACGCACACACACACACACACACACACACCTCTCATGGGAAGAATCTGAAGGTGACATCGTGAACCTGTAGTTGTCAAGCATTGTGGCGCTCAGACTCTGGCTGGTGAGCAGCTTGCTTGTCCTCCTGCTGCATGCACTTTGCAAACAACAGGTCACATTAACAGGTTTAAAACTCTCTGGGGTGATGTTTGGCATAAAAATAAGATGATATATGGAAGAGTCAGCTGTACTGTGCTCTCAAAATTAATCTTCAGTACCTTTGCTACAAGGATGCCTGGTGATGCCACCAGAGTTATGGACTTGGCCAAAAAAAGGTTGGCAGGTTGAAACTGTCCAACAGGTCTGAGGGAAGGCCTGAAGATCTTCTCCCATAGAGATTGAACTCTTAAAAACATGACACAAAGCAAAGACCCTCTGCCATTGAGTCAATTATCCTCCTAGCAAACTATTTGGGGAAGTTCTATGCTGCGAAACAGATTCATTTTGCATTCAATTCCAACTTCCTGTTACGTGCCATCAAGTTGGTTCTGCCACATAGCAGTCCTTTGTACGGCAGAATGAAACACTACCAGCTCCTGGGCCATGCTCACAGTCATGTGCAAGCTTTTCTTGGCATTAAACCATGCAGTACTCCTGTTCAAACAAGTGCCTCTTTGGTCCATGTCCAGGTTCCTCATGAGCACAATAAAATGCTCTCAATTTTAGCCACAGTTTTTTTACAGTCTACATATTTAAATGCCTTTGTATAGTCAATAAAACACAGGTAAGCATCTTTCTGGTGTTCTGCTTTCATTTAAGGCTCACTTACATTCTTTGTGCCGGACTGTGTGTAGCTTAGGTTTCTAAAAACTTTCTCTTGAGGTACTACTTGAACTGTTTTTGAATAATCTTTAGCAAAATTTTACTTACATGTTATTTGAACATGATATTGTTCAATAATTTCTGCATTCTGTTGTGTCACATCTATTTGAAATGGGGACAAATATGGATCCCTTCCCCTTTGTTAATACTAATTTTATTAATTTATAAACTTACCTTTGTCTGCTCTTTAAGTCTACTTATTTTGGTTAACTTGCTCCTGCTTTATTAATATCTCGAGGTAGATTAGGTAACTGAAGGTACAACTTTGTGTTAGGCCAGGTTGACTAGAGAAACAGATCCAGTTACACTCAGAAAGCATCCCAGTTCAGTCTAACTCAAGTCCCTAATTCTGGTACTAGACCATAAGTCCCCCTGCAGACTTACACAGTCATATGCAATGATGCAGAAAGCAGGAAGATCACGGGTTGGTGGGTGCAAGGTTGTGTGGATCCAATGGCAGTGGTGACATCACAGGGCTCTGGCAGTAATCAGGGTCAGCCGGCAGGAAGCTGAAAGGAGAGAGAGAGAGAGAGAGAGAGAGAGAGAGAGAGAGAGAGAGAGAGAGAGAAAGAGAGAGAATTTAGAGGCTCCACAGAGTTATATCTTGGTAGCACCTCCCAGTGAGGCTATTGGACTTGACTGACAGCCTAAGTCCACCCCCACTCTTTTATATATCTCCAAGTTGAAATGAAGTTCTATAACTACCACAAACTATTTTTTCTAATATCCTTTCTGAGTGCTATGGTTTCATTTACAAGTTTTCTTTTTAATTGCTTAAAGGAAAGCATTAATTAATTAATGCTATTCATTGCTGAGATACCAATTGAAATTTGTTTCTTTCTATTTCAGTTATAAAGCTTTCTTCCTTTGTGTATGTTGGCAGTCTATAATAAGATGCATATGCATTTAATATGGTTATGTCTTCCCGATGAAATGATTTTTTATTATTTTGAATTGTATTATTTCTTCTTGATAAAATTCCTTGTCCTGCAGTCTACTTTGTCTGATATTAGTATATTCACTGTAGGATTCTTTTGATTAGTGTTGTCAGTTTTTCTTAATTTTACCTGTGTCTTTATTTTTAATGTAGGTTACTTACAGATAGCACATACCTGAGCCTCTCTTCTTTCTCCATCTGGCATTCCCTGTCTTTCACTAGGATTTTAAATTTTTTATATGATTATCAACATATGTGTATTTATTTACTCATTTTGTGCATGTACTTAAATCTACCATTTTAGAATTATTTATTTCAATTTGTCTCATCTGGTTTGTTTCTATTCTTTCTCTTTCTGGCTTCTTTTACATTGATTGCTTTGGGTATTCCCTTTTATTTCTGCTATTAGTTTTCTGTGAGGCATTGGTGGTTCAATGGCGAGAAATCTTACCATTCAGGTGGAAGACACAGGTTCAATTCCTGACTAATGCACCTCAGATATAGCTACCAAGTGCCTGTCAGTGGCAACTTGCAGGTTGCTATGATGCTGAATCCATTTTCTAGAAAATTTTCAGACTAGGAAGAAAGGTCTGATGAACCACTTACAAAAATCACCCAGTGGGGGGCTCAGCTCCCGTGGCGTAGTGGTTGAGTGTGGTACTGCGGCCCACTGGGTTGGCAGTTCAAATCCAATAGCAGCAAGGCTGGGTAGCTCCCATGACCACCAGAGGGCAGTGATGCCCCCCCTGCAAAAAAACCCACCCAGTGAAAACTATGGTATGTAGATCATAGTGGATCAATTCACAATTGACGCTGGGGATGATTCCATACTAGGCAACATTTTGCTTCAGGACATGTGGTCTATCGGACTCATTGCTGAGTGGACAACAGTTGCAACAAAACAACATTGGTTTACTAACTATACCCACTCTTTCTTTCTGTCTTTCATTTGCTCATTCATTTGTTCTTTCATTAGTTCATTCACTTTTTCTTTTTTTTGGCATCACTGCCCTCTGGTGGTGGGAGCAGGAGGCCCAACCTTTGCTCCTTGGAACTGGAATTGAACCTCCATCCCAGTGGGCCAGAGTCCCGTGCACAACCACTACGCCACCAGGGCTCAGCCCCATTCACTTTTTCTTATAGATGCACTTGAAGTTTACAAAATGAAGCATTGTCTTCACATAATATTAAACAGTCCACATATAATTTATGGATCTTACACAAGCATATTCTTATCCTTTACTATTATTATTTTAACTATTGTTCTCACAATTTTATTTCTGCATGTTATAATCTCTACCTTACATTGTTAGTATAGCTTTAAAACTTGATCAATTATCATTCATTCATAGAAAGTAAACTTTACAAAATATTTTGATCAGTGTTTTCAGTTTTTTCTTAATTTTACCTGTGTCTTTATATTTAATGTAGGTTAAACATTACATTTTTCTGCTCTTTTCCATAGATCCAAATTTTCTTCTAAAATTAAGTTTACTCCACTGAACTTTCTTTAGCAAATAGACATTCAATGCATTCTTTCAACTTTGTGTCTGAGAATGTCCCTGACCAGGAATTCTGTGTACACATGGAGAGGAAGCTTTTATTCCATAGTATTTAATCACCGGGGCAAGTAAGAGAAGGTATGATATGCCTGACCTGCTGTGTGCAGTGCAAAGTGGCAGGGACGCTGTCCTGTGAGCCCTGGAAACTATCGGTGGACAGAGGCCAGAGCAATGGCAGCAATGTGTTTACTTCTGGGCCTAGTCTTTGTGTGTCTGATATCTTGTTGTATTGGATTATGGGTCTAATTCTTTTCCACTACCACAGAATCCTGCTTATTGTAGTTATATAAATGTCTTGATATTGGGTAAACTGATTCCTCCCTATTTACTTTTTAAAGCAAATTTGTTTTAGCTATTCTCATTCTTTTCTTGTTTCTTATACATTTTAGAATAATCTTGTCTACACCTACAGAAAATCATTCTGAAATTTTAATAGGATCTGTCTTAAATCTGGACATTAATTTTGTGTAGAATTGATATCTTTACATTGTTGAGTCTTGCTAACTATGGAAACAATTTTACTTCCATTTATTTAGATTCTATTTGGTGTCCTTCCTTAGCATTTGCTATTTTTAGCATACAAATTCTATATACATTACATCAGATCCTCATTCTTGCATCATTGCAAATGGTATTGTCTTGTTAAGTTTGATGTCCACTTATGCATTCTTGGTGTATAGACATATACTTGATTTTATTGTATATTTGTCTTATATCCTGAAATTTTGCTGAATCCAACAGTTAGTTTTAGATTTTTTTCTTTTTTCTAATAAATACTTTTATTAGGGACTCTGATATCTCCTATCACAATCCGTACATTCATTCAGTGTGTCAAACACATTTGCACATATGCTGCCACCATCATTTGCAAAGTGTTCTCATCCAACTTGAGCCTCTGATATCAGCTCCCCATCTCTCCCCCTCCCACCATCGCTGACTCTCCCTCACAAACTTCACGCTATAGATTATTATTTTCATATATTACATCATCCTTCATTGCCCCTCACACACTTTTCCATTATATATCCTCCTGGGAGGGGGTTCTAGCTTGATCCCTGTGATTGATTCTCCCCCTTTCTCTCCCTATCCTCCCCTAATCCTCCTGGTATCTCTACTCTCATTGTTGGCCTTGAGGGGTTTATTTATCCTGGATTCCCTATGTTGTGGGCTCTTGTCTGTAGCAGTGTGCATGTTCTGGTCTAATCTGATTTGTGAGGCAGAATTGAGGTCTGGATAGTGGGGGGAAGGAAGAACCTAGGAATTAGAGGAAAGTTGTGTGTTTATTCAGTGCTATGCTGAACCCTCACCGGTTCATTTCTTCCCTGTGACCCCTTCATAGGAGATGTCTAATTGTCTATAGATGGGCATTGTGTCTCCACTTCATTCCACTGCTCCCTGCCCCATTCACCTTGGGTATGTTTTTTTTTTCTGGGTGTTACATGCCTGATCCCATAGACACCTCGTGATCACACAGGCTGGTGTGCTTCTTCCATGTGAGCTTTGCTTCTTCTCAGCTAGATGGCTGCTTTTTTTTATAATCTTTAAGCCTTTAAGACCATAGACACTTTATCTTGTGCTAGCCAGGCATCAGGAGCTTTCTTCAAATTTACTTATGTACCCATTTTGTCTCAGTGAGCATGTCAGCTAGGTGAGCATCACAGAATGTCAGATTATTAGAACAAAGTGTTCTTGTGTAGAGGAAGTACTTGAGTCAAGGTACAATGTCCATCTGCAACCTTAATTCTTAATATATAGATATGAGTTCATAGTTCTGTTCATATACATATATATACACACACATACAACACGCACACACACATACGTACATGCCCATATTTAGATCTCTATAAATGTCCTTTGCCTCCTGACTCTTTCCTCTATTTCTTCTTATCCCAACATCATGTTCGGCCCTCATTCAGATTTAATAATCCCTCGCTGCTACATTGCCCTTGATTAAGCTCCACTAGGTATTCAATGCTCTTCTCTTCATTATTTTAGTTCACTTGCTATTCCCTTGTCCCTGGGTTGATGCCCCTCCCCTTCCTTTCTCTGACTTCTACTGCCATATCTTCCTGAAACCATTGGTCCATTCTTTTCATCTCTAAATCATCTAGACTGCCTATCTAAGCTAGATAAACATATACACGATTATGCACAACAACTGAGCAAAGCCAAATAAAACGACAAAGGAAGTAAAGACTGACAAAACACTAACAAGTGACAGCAATAAAACAAGAACAACAAAAAGCCACTGACAAAAATGGAAAAGCCTATAAATAGTACAAGGTTTGTTTGTTGACCTTTATGAGTGTTTTCCATTTGACTCTGATTGAATACCACTTTCTGTCTCCAAAGTCTATTTTTGTATTCCTGTGGTATTTCATCACTTTACTCCCCTTGCTGTTCTGTTGTGTACCCTTAGAGTTTTGCCCCCATGTGATGAGGTCAGATTGTACACAATTCCCGCACTGTGTCTCCAGTATTAGTCCCCTTGAGCTAGGTCTCAGTGAGAGACGTTGTGTCTTGTGGTGGGGCCAGCCCTGTGGTCCTCTCTGTGCGTTATCTGCTCTGAGCAGGAATATCAGTATGTCCTCACTTCGCTTTCTATCACTTTTTCTTTCTCCCATATGGTCTAACTAGATATGCCCCTTTCCCCAAAGTGTAGCCCCAGGGCTTGCCTCTGAAGTGCATTCTTCTGGGATGTGTGTCCACATAGGTTTGGGGCTGACCCTGCAGGCCTCTCTATTAATTCCCTGGTACATGCTGGTATGTTGTATTCATGTCTTGGCACATATGGTTGAAACCTGATCTCTCTCTCCTTCTCCTGTGGAGATAAAAACAATACCCTCTCCTTGGGTGAGTTAGTGCCTATTTCCCCCCTACCAATGACTTTTTTTCTCATTATTTCCACCCTCTTATTAGTTGGCTGCCATATGTATCCCTGGATTGGGTTTGACCTCTGCCCTAGTTGCAAGAAATCATCCAGGAATAAATGTATATAAAAGCTTTTTTCCTGGACCCCATTTTGTTTTTTATTTAAGCTTACCTCAGTGGACTCATGTTGCATTTTTCCTATTATGTTTGGTTTATTTATCTTAGCCTGGTTTCCTCCAGTTCTTCCCACGTGGGCAATGTGCTTCATGCATTCATCACTGCTTTTTAGGGAAGTGTAGTACTCCATTGTGTGTGTGTACCACAGTTTTTTAGGTTGATTCATCTGTTGATAGAAATATGGGTTGTTTCCAACTCTTTGCAACTCTTTGCAATTATGAATTGTGCCATGGGCAACCCTGGAGCACATTTATCTGGCCATGGTTTGTGTCTTGCCTCTTCTGGGTATATGCCCAATAGGGGTATTGCCTAATAGGGGGTTGTATGGTAGCTCAATCTCCATGTGTTTTAGATATCACCAAATCAATTTTCATAATGACTGTACATACCTACATATCCTCCAGCTGTGAACAAGAATTTTCATTTCCCCACAGTTCCTCCAATGCTTGTCACTTCCTGATTTTTTTGAATTGGACTATTTTTGAGGGTGTTGGGTGGGGTCTTGTACTTGTTTTAATTTACTTTTCTTTTATGGCTAATGATCAGGAGTATTTTCTCATATGTTTGTTGGTCGTTCAGATTTCTGACCTGTGAAACTTCTCTGCAGGTTCTTTGTTCACCCTTGTAGGCAGTTAGTTTTTTTTCTTATTGTAAGCTTGAAAACTATTGTAGATTTTAGTAATAAGGCCTTTGTCTGATGTGTCATTGCTAAAAATGTTTTCCAAGTCTGTGGGCTCTCTTTTTACTCTCTTGGTGAATTCTTTAGGTATACACAGGTTAATTATTCAGTGTACCTCACTTGTCAATTTGTAGCTCCTCTGTGTTTGTCTTTCCCTATTTCTGATAGCCTATGGATTCCCTCTGCTAAGGTTCTCAGATTTGTCCCAATTCCCTAACTAATGGCCATAATAGTTCAGGGATTTACCTCAAGGTCGGTAACCTTGAGTTTATTTTTGTGCATGAAGTGAGGTAAGTGTCTTGCTTAATTTTTCTACAGGTAGATATTCATTTTTTTCAAGCACCATTTATTGAAAAGGGTATCAATTTCCCATTTGATATTTTTGGGGCCCTTATAAAAATCATTTATATGACTGCTAATGTTTTTATATCTGGGTGTTCAGCTCTTTTCCCTTGGCTGTTGCATATCTGTTGTTATATCAGTATCACACTGTTTTGACCACTTTGACTATATAATATGTGATAAAGTTAGGTAGAGCAAGCCCTCCCTCTTTGTCCTTCTTGAGGAGTTTTCTGCCAATTCTGTGCTTCCTCTTTCTCCATATAAAGTTGATAATCAGTTTTTCCAACTCTTTGAAGAAGGATGATCATATTCGTATCAGGATAGCATCAAACTTATATAGTGTCTTGGGCATAAGTGACATCTCTACTATATTGTCTTCCCATTTATGAGCATGGGATATTCTTCCATTTGCTTGGTTTCATCTTTTGGAATGTTTGATTTATGAATTTCATGGGTGTCTTTTTGGGCTCATATATGTGGGGCATTCCTGGGAGTACCTGTGGATCTGGGGGAGAGGCATAGAAAGCACAGGATGCTGTTGCATCTCCTGGAGCAGTCTTGAACGTGCTGCATAGTAATTCACACACTTAGGTATCTGGAAACCATGCTTCTAAGTCTCCTGGGACATTCTGGTCTTGAGTTGGGTGGAAGCTCCTGGGTATCCTGCGTTTCCATGACTTTTGGGAAAAAAACCTCTAGTTTTGAGGAAAATAAGACCCCAGGCCAGCTGACCTGAAAACCTTCTATTTTGGCCTCTAAAACACAGCCTCACAGAATGCTTCTAGCTTCCACTTAGTACAGCTAAGATCCTGTAATGCAATTGAATGTATGATCCTGTAATGCAATTGGATGGAATGAACCTGAATTGCAACTGGGTGGTTGGTTCTGTAATGCAATTGGATGAATTGCCCTATAAGACAACTGGATGGGCTGGCTCAGCCAGCTGCAGCTCATTTGCATAACTCAGCCAGAAACACCTCACTAACATAGCCCACAGTGTGGGCCTATCGTCTTTCATGTTGCAAACCTGTAATCTTAAAAGCATGTATTTAGAAACAAAGAAGTAGGTGAAATAAGTTATTTCATTGGTTATTAAAGCATATATAAGCCTTGCAAAAACTGTAATAAAGTTGGATCTGTGCCACTGATCCTGAGTCTCCAGAGTCTGGGTGCACTTTGTATTTGTGAATCTCTCTCCCTCACTTTCCTGTGTCGGACCTGTTCTGACATATATGGATTCATTATGCTCACTGGTTCTTGTTCTATGGTTCCCTTGGGTATTATATAGTGCCCCACTTTGTCTCTTGTTATGGCTTATACCTTGATATCAATTTTGTCAAAGATTAACATTGCTAGCCCTGCTATTTTTGCATGGCTATTTGCTGGAAATACTTTTCTCCAGCCTTTAATTTTCAACCTGTTTTTGTCTGTAAGCTTGAGATGTGTCTCCTGTAGGCAGCAGATTGAGGGTTTTATGTTTTCTCAGCTAGTCTGTTAGCTTCTTTTAATGCCTGTGTTCAGTCCACTGATATTCAGTGTTATTAAATTTATCTTTGGACTCTGTGATGCCCTCTTGTACCTTTTGTGATGGATGCTTTCCTACTGACCTATCTTATTGGTTTGTGGTGTGTGTGTGTTTCAATCTTGCTTTCTTTCCAGTGTTGAGCTAATGATATCCTGGGGACAATTTTCTCTTTGTCACCTTCTGGGTGGAGTTGTTTTATGTGATGATCACTCAATTGTGTTCAGTGAGTCTTGATTTTCTGCCCATACTGAGTCTGCAAGGATCTTTTGTAGGGCTGGGTTTCTTTTTATATATGCATTGAGGTTATCCTTGTCTGGGAAGACTCTGAATTCTCCATCTATCTTAACAGATAATTTGGCCAGATATAGTATTCTTGGGTTTGCTTTAATTTCCTTCAATTTTTGGAATATGTTACTCCACTCCTTCCTTCTTCATCATGTCCACTAATAGGTCTGAACATATTCTTATTTGGGTACCTTTATAGGTGATTATTTATTTTTCCCTATGATAATCTTTTCCTTATAGTTGGATAATTTAATTATTATTTAGCTGTCAACTATGATGTGCCTTGATGACTTCTTTGGGTTCAGTCTGATTGATGTTCTTTTGGTGTCCTGAATGGTTGCCTGATTTTAATTAATTTATCGGGGGGAATTTTCTCTAAGAACTCCCTCACTATTTTTGCTGTTGATTTCTTTTTTATCTTGTTCTGGTAGTCCAATGATTCTATTATTATCCCTCTTCATCGCATCAGACATGATTCTCAGGTTTTCTTCAGCTTCTCTGATTGTTTTGTTTGACTGCTTTTCTCATTTTTTGAAGTCTGTCTTGTTATCCTCTAGGTCACTGGTGTGGTTATTTGCCTCCTCACGTCTGTAGGCAAATTCTATCAACGTACTAGTGGATTTTGTTTTTCATCCTTCTATATAGCTTCTCTCATATCCTGTATGATTCCAAGCAGCATTCAGAAGACATCTTTCAGTGGCAGGTCAATATCTGCTTCTTCTTTGTATGTCATTAGCTTCATGATTTCTTCTGCCCCTGTCTTGTTTCCTGATATTTTTGAGGCTGTTGGGGTTGGTTGCTTTTCACATGTTGTTTTAGAGGGGTCTGGCACCATCTTCTAGAGTCAAAGAGCACAGGGCTCTCTCTTGGGAGATTCATATGAGGGCTTCTTAAAATTACCTGCATGTAATTGCACTGGGAGGGGTGGAGTCAGGCTACCACTGTATCTACCTGTGATTTCAGTCTTACCCTAGCCAAACGGTATTCCATTATTTGGAATGTTAGTTGGATATTCTTCTCACGGGACACAGCTTGCGTAGTTGTGGGCCCATGAAGGCTGTGTTTCATTGGTTGATTTCCCAGGAAGCCATAGTTGTCTATCTCTTGGGGTTTGGATTGCTTCGGATGGCTTGTGGTGTTTCTCTTTGCATCTGGATTGCCAATGAAGGCGTGTGGGTGTATCCTCCTCAAGGCCTGTAAAGCATTGTGGATATGAGGCAGAATTATCCTAGTCGGAGAGATAGCCATGGAGATTGGGTGGATATTCCTGCAACAACATGGAGCACCACAAATAATGGGCAGAATTTTCCTCAGTCACTTGTTGGGCCTTGGGGTATAGAAAGGAGTTACTGAAATGTTGAAGGGGAGATACCCCACTCACTTTGGTTGTAGTGGAAGGTGGGCGTGAGTTCCCCAGCTGTATGTAAAGTCAACAAGTGGGGTTAGAGCTCTACCAACTGGGCTGTCAGAATTGCCCGAGGTGGAGGGGAGTGGGTTGGAGACTGATAGTGATGTGTGAAAGGAGAGGGAGAAGAGAAGAAAAAGGGAGAAAAGAGAAAACAAAGTCAAGGGCAAGAATAAAAAACAAACTAGCACACACACAAATCAAAGATAAAATAACACCAAAGAATATGATGAGTCAAGAAAAGAAAACAACAAAAGAGAAAAGCTCAAAGGGAGAAGAGATAGAAGAGGAAAATAGAAGAAAAAACAAAATTGGAAGAAAAGAAACAGAAACATAAAGATAGAACTGAGCCCCATGCTGTGCCATGTGTAGCACTGCAACAGGGGACAGGCTGGCACTGTTCCCACTGGCTGGGAGGAGTTGCCCCAGGTAAAGGGTAGTGGGCTGGAAGCAGTGACATTTGAATGAAAATAGAGGGAGAGGAGAAAAACAGAAATGAAGAAAATAAGAGAGAAGAAAGAAAAAATACACAAGAAAGTTACAAAAATACACAACTGGTGCTCACTAAGACTGACTTGTAGAAAAAGAGAGAAGAAAAAAAATAAAGAGTAAGAGCTACCTTATGCCTGGTTGCCTGAACATGGGACCAAGAGGTTTAAACCCTGCCCCCACTGTGGCAGGTTGCTGTGCCCTTTTAGTGCAGGGTCCCATCAGTGCTGGTCAGAATGGCCCTAGCTGGCTAAATCACTCTAGAGGCCAGACAGAGGTTTCCTCAGCATCTTGGAGCATTGTAGAGGGCTGTTGAGGCTGCCTTGTGTATTGTGCTGCATTCCCACAGATGGAAGGCTGGAGATGCCCCTGTTGTTGCGTGGAGTTGCCCTAGGTAGTGGTCTAGAAGCCAGCAGTAGCGAATAGCAGGAAAGAGAGGAAGAAAAGAGAAAAAAAGGCAAAAAAAAAAAAAAAAGAAAGAAAGAAAAAGAGGAAAAAAAAATCCAAAACAGAACTGGGAACCTGAGATTGACTGCAATGGGAAAGTTAGAAGGGAGAGATGATAAAGAGAAAAGAAAAATAATAATAAGTAAGGACATAGTTGAGGCTTGATTGCCTAACCATCGGGTTGGAGGAATTCCATTGCTGCCTCAAGGTAGCAGGGGGTGTGTCTGCTTGGTGTAGGGTCCCACAGATGCTTGGCGGAATTAACCTCAAAGACAAGATCACAGCAGAGGACAGGCAGCAATTCCTGCAGTGGTGTTGAGCGTTGGAGATCACTTCTGTTGTCTGTAGCACTGAAGAAAGAGTGGATTGGGGGTGGGGGATGGAGGGGAGGAGTTCCCTCAGCCAAGTGTAGGGTCCCAGAATAGTCAGGGGATCTCCTAGCCACAGGGAGGAGTGACAGGACCTCCCAAGGTGTGTGTTGGATCACTGGGGGCAGACAGTAGCTCCCCCCTCCCCGCCCCATTCAGTTTGCGGTGTTTCCCTACTCTGTTTCAAGAGTACTGATGTCCCAACAGCTCAGAGTTTTATGTTTTGTTTTTCCCCTGGCCAGCTGTAATTGAATTAAATTGGCCACCTGACTCTGGGCTCTGTGTATGTGCTCAGTGAGATATTCTGCAACTGAGGCTAGCCCCAGAGGGTCTGTATGTATGTTGAAATCCTCTGGACCCTGTAGCTAACTTCTAGCATTCCTTAGCTTGGTTCCCTTATTTTACTAAAGTATGCTAAAAGACCTGCTCTGCCAGTTTGTCTTGGAGCTAAACAATGAGCCTGGGATTTCAAGTTTTTAACCAAGAAAATAATTTTTCTCTTTTTTGGGGGGCTTATGAGGTGCCCTGATTTCAGGGCTGTCACACTGACTCCCAGCGGAGGAGATCTAGCTTATTAGAGAAGTTGTTTTCTTGATAGTCAACTAGAACTGAAATCGCCAGCTGGCTATGGCTACCTGCCTGTGCACTGCCACATCGCAATCTCAGGTAAATTTCCAGATGTCTTTTCAATTGTTTCAAATCTGTGACTCCCTGTGCCAATGCTGTCCCCCAGGCTAAGAGCGCCAGGGAGTGAACACCACGGGGAGCTCTGGTGTGGGGTCCTATGAGTAGCTTGCAGAGGTTCTCCTGGTCTATGGAATTATGATGCTCTTTGGACATCAGCCTGGGGAAATTGCTACTTGCTGCCAGACTAGAGCACTGATAGCTGCTCTGTCCAGAGCCCAGGAGTCCAGCCCAATGAACTTAGAGCATTCCAGTGTGTTCTCGGTTTACTTTGTGACTGAAAATCAAAAGAAGCAGGGTTCAGGACAGACCCTAGTACCCTGATTTTAATTTTAGGATATCACTTCCCAATCTCTTTCACCTTACCTCCCAATTTTCTGGTCTGGCAGCCAGAACTCTGTGTGTGGGCAAATCTACCTGAATGTCCTCTTCTTCCATCTTCCCAAACTCCAGGAGTTTTTCTTTTTGTAGATTCCTTGTGATTTCCTCCATACAAAATTATAGAATCTGTAAGTAAGATTATAATTTCTTACTTTTAACTTTGTTTATGATTCCTTTCTTCTTCCCCTCCCTCTCCTTCTCATCTCCCCTTTATCTACTTCTTTTTCTCCTTCTTTCCTCTTCCTCCATCTTCTATCTGTTTTCTCTCCATGCATAATTGCATAGAATAGTACTTCAAGTATTATGTTAAATACAAACAGTGTGTGTGTTAGAAAGCAATTTATATCAAGAAATACGGTTACTTGCTCCCAATATTAATGGAAAATTATTCATCCCTGTATGGCACAAATATTGAAGAGCTCTGCAGCTAATTGAAAACTTAACTGTATTTTCTTTTTTAAAATCATTTTTGCTTTCATAACAATCCATATGCTTAACTGCAATTTTAATAGCTTTCATGACATATATTTCATGTACCACACAACTAAATTATTTAAATATATTAAAGAGTTGTGCAATCATTACTCTAATAAATTTCAGAATATTTAAAACATTTTTTTCATTCTTGTATTCATTATTATTTACTCCCCATTTCACCCACCAGTCTCTCCTGCTATAATCTTAAGAAACTGTTAATATAGTTACTATCTTTATAAATTGACACAGCCTAGATTTCACTAATAGAAAATCTTACAAGATACAAAAATTCCCAACAACAACAAAGCAAAATGAAATGTGGAAAATCCCAATCCAAAAGAAACCAGAGAATAATAAAAAAATGGAACAAATAAAAAATGAGTCAAAAAGGAAAATAATTGGTAAGAGGTTGCTTTTCTATCCTAACTGTATTTGCAGTCAGCTCAAAACCACCAGCTGCTCCCTCAAGCTTTCTGTTTCCAGAGAGTCTCAGAGATCCACAAAGGCAATTCTAGCCTGCTCCAAAGGGTTGCTAAGAATTGGGATCAACCTTATGGCGATGCGTTTGGTTTTATAGCTGAAGTAATCTACTTTCTAAAGCACTCTGAGGACAAGCGTATTCACGTCCCTGCTCAATGGACCAATGGAATCTAATGGAGGCACATGGTGGTTCTGCAAATGAATGTTGGACTTTCCCTGTTGTCTAGAGACTAGGTTGTCTAGAGAAACAAAATCAGTGACACTCGCATATCTATTAGAAAGCAATTTATATCAAGAAATACGGTTATATCAAGAAGCTACCCAAGCTCACTCCAAATCAAGTCCAAGTCCATGGATATGATGCTAGACAGACCCCTCTCAGACCCATGGAGCTGCAGGTCATTGATGCATAAAAGTGAAGCAGGGAACAGGCAGATCAAAGGCTGGTGTGTGCAGAGTTGCATGGATCAAAAGTTGGTGGAAACATGTATTGGTGCCCATACTCTCTGGATTGACAGCCCACAGGGGCTAGTCTTGGAGGCAGACACTAAGTCTCTGAAAGCAGAGAGCATAAACTGCCAGAGAGAAAGAATCTACCACTGTTTCTCTTATAAAAAAGCCACATCGAGAACTTTTTTTTTTTTTTTTTGGCATCACTGCTCTCCGGTGGTGGGAGTAGGAGGCCCAGCCCCACTGCTGGAATTGAACCTCCGTCCCAGTGGGCCGCAGTCCTGCGCACAACCACTACGCCACCAGGGCTCATCTCAAGAAAGGCCCCTGCAAGTTCATTATTGTCACTTGGAGATGAGTGACCTCGAACAGAGTGGCACACACGACGAGTGTGTGATAAGACCCTCTGCCTCCGTGAGCTGAACTTGACAGTCAATGATGGGTAAGATCAGGAGCACTCTTTACCAACCTAAGAGAGGCCATGGTGACATTAGAAGGCCATTGACCGATGACGGGTAAGGACTGAGTGTGTGTCCTGACAACCTAAGACAGGTGGAGTTCCCGGGAGGATATTACTTGAAAAAATAAAAAAGGGGGACCTGTCAGGAGCCATCCAGCCCGGACATGCTTGACCTGGCTACAGGCCGGATATGCCTGAATTCTGTTGCAGTTTGTTGCCTGGGGTTTGTAGTTTGTCGCCTTTGTAACTATAAACAGCCCTGGCCTTTGAAGCCTGACTTGCAGCTGTGCTGCCATTCACTTGTTAATTTTGAAGATCACGATATGCTAATTGCCTAAGCTTGCTTGCCCTATAAAACTGGCTTACTTCTCCCAAATCAAAAAAAAAAAAAAAAAAAAAAGAACCCCACCCCAACCCAGAAAAGATGTAACTACTGACACAATGTATCTATGTATGTATGTATGTATACATTATGATTAGAGCTGTATGAGTCTCCAATAAAATGATTTTTAAGGGAAAAAAATTAAAATAAATAAATCGCAATACCAAAAAAAAAATAAAAAAGCCACATCCTCAAGGAGACATCAGTAGACTACCACGTGGTTAACCAGACTACCACCTGATTAACATGACCCATTGACTTCCAAATCTATGACCTTGGGATAGCAATCATTGATGTCCTCTCATGTTAGAGCATTTCAGCCTTATGTATTTTAGGATATTTTAATCATTTTATTGGGGGCTTGTACAACTCTTATGATAATCGATACATGCATCCATTGTGTCAAGCACATTTGTACATTTGTTGCCATCATCATTCTCTAAACACTTTCTTTCTACTTGAGCTCTTGGTATCAGCTCCTGATTTTTTCCCTCTCCCTCTCTCTTCCTCCCTTATGAGCCCTTGATAATTTACAAATTATGATTTTTTTCATGTCTTACACTGTCCAATGTCTCCCTTCACCCACTTTCCAGTTGTCCATCCTCTAGGGAAGGGGTTATATGTAGATCTTTGTGATCAGTTCTTCCCCTCTCCACTACCTTCCTCTTCCCCTCTTGGTTTCTCTACTCATTATTGGTCCTGAGGGGTTTATCTGTCCTGAATTTCCTGTGTTTCCAGCTCTTATTTGTACATGCTCTGGTCTAGCTGTATTTGTCGGGTAGAATTGGGATCATGATAGTGGGAGTGGGGTCGGGGGAGGAAGCATGAAAGAACTAGAGGAAAGTTGCATGTTCCATCAGTGTTATATTGCACCCTGATTGGGAGGCCGCCTCCCCTCGGCCCTTCTGTAAGGGGATATCCAGTTTCCTACAGATGATCTTTGGGGGTCTACTCCTTACTTCCCCTCATTCACACTGGTATTATTTCTTGTTCTTTGTTCCTGATACCTGATCCTATTGGCATCTCATGATCACACACTCTAGCGTGCTTCCTCCATGTGGGTTTTGTTGCTTCTCAGCTACATGGCCACTTTTTTATCTTCAAATCTTTAAGATTCAGAGGATATGTCTTTTGATAGCCGAGCACCATCAGCTTTCTTTACCACATTAGCTTATGGACTTGCTTTGTCTTCAGCCATCATGTCGGGAAGGTGAGCACCTTGGACCACCAGGCTAATACAACAAAGTGTTCTTATATGGAGGGAGTACTTGATTAGGGCCCAATGTTCATCTGCTACCTTAATACTAAACCTATAATATATGCATGTGGCAGTAATGTACTCGATGTCAATTTCATGATTGGGGGTGTAGGGGTGGAGTCTAACCTGTTAATCTGGAGATAGCCTATGAGACCTCTGTGTGGACATGGCTTTCTGAGAATTTTGGGAAATCTCAACATATTTCCCCCATGGAGGTGAGAGACCATAGAATCATTTCCTTGGAGATGCTTGACTGGCAAGACAAGATGACAGCATAGACTCTGAGTCCTAGGAACTAGAGGAGCCAGAAAGAAGCCACACAGGCTTACCCTGATGGAACCAGACCTCTGAATTTGGAGAAGTCACAGAGAGACCCCTGTCAGCACTGAGATGCTTCTACCACCAATAGATAATGCTTATGGACCCTGAGCAGGGGAAATGAGGTGCCATGGCGAGACAGTGTCGGGATGCTTCTACTGCTGCTGGATACATAAGACTGCACCCACTGGCCTGGTGTCATTGCACATGCTTCCTGAGTCAGAAGGAGACTTTATAGACTGGTATCAGAAATATGGGTTAATATTGGACTTATGACCTTGGACTGGGTTGGGTTGGGATGTTTTCCTCAATATTCCATTCCTCTTGTATAAAAACCTTTCCCTTATATCCATATGCATGTTTATGAATTTGTTTATCTAGTCTACCCAGACTAACACAAGGCACATAGGTCTATTTCCTCATAATCACATATAAATATATTTACATATGTTCATGCCTGTATTTAGACTTATATAAATGCCCTTTGTCTCCTTGTTCTTTCCTCTATTTCCTTTTATTTTCCTCTTGTCCCACTATCATACTCAACTTTCATTTGGACTTCAGTAATTTCTCTTAGTTACATTGCCCTTCATCAAGACCTACCAGACCTCACCATTGATTTTGCATAATTTATTGTTCTATTGTTCCTGGGTTTGTTGATGCTCACTTCCTTTCCTCCCCCTCCTTCTTTCCCATATTCCCCAGAACCATCAGTCCCATGATTTTCTCCTCCAGAATGTTTATTCTACTGTCTATCTTATGTAGATAGACCTGCAAAGATAATAATATGCACAAAAACAAAGAGAGCAAAACAAAGCAACAAAAAACCACAAAAGCACAACAAAAAACGAACTACAAAAAAGAAAAGCCTGTAAATACTTCAAGGTCTACTTGTTGACATTTAGAAGTGATTTTCAGTCAAGTCTGGTGGGGTGCTATGTCCTGACCCCAAAGTCTATTTTTGGTATTCTCTGGGGACTTCTTTGCTCTGTTCCCTTTGCTGTTCTGTTGCACACCCTTAGTGTTTTGTCTCAGTGTGGTGGGGTCAGATGGGGCACAATTTCTACACTGTATCTCCAGTATTGTCCCCTGTAGCATGCTGGGTCAGTGAGAGACACTGTGTCTCCTGGTGGGGTCAGCCCTAAGGTCCTCTCTGGGCTTGGTGGGCCAGGATGTGTTTTCCTCTCCCTTCCCTCCCTCTTCCTCTCCCTGCTGTGTACTCTGCTCAGACACGTCCCTCTCCCTGAGACGTAGCTTCAGACGTGTCCTCTGAATTGAACTCTTCTCTGGGAAGGGGGCGCTATCTAAGTACTTGGGATTGGGGTCAGATCCTGAGACCTTTCTATTGGTTTTTCTAGGGATAATTTAACACTATACTTAAAGCATGTTCCAGGGATCTTTACTGAATCTCTAGAGTGTTCAATGATGTCTCGACTCTGGCTGACTTCAGCACAACTCTGAGTTCATCGATTGCAGTCATACTATTTTTCCCCTTGCTTAGCCTTAGGAAATTTTACCTTATGGATGGAAACCTTAATATCTGATGAACAACCCAAGACAATACCTATATACATTTCTGGAACTCTTTATGTATCATCTTTCTCTCTAGTGTTCTACCTCTCACTTGTTTTCTATTCCAGCTTTTTAGATTTCTGATTTCCTCAACTCAGTGAGATATATGCATTGTGCAATTTCCACCTGCAGTCTGAGAAATAACTCTGGCAAGAAAGCCATGTTGATTTTCTGGCTTAATTCATTTCTTTCTCTGCATTTGACTCAAAGTTCTGTATTGCGTTTTCCAATGTCTGAAAACACTTGTTACATTATCTTTTAATTTCCTAGTTGTTTAGAGAAGGAGCGTAAATTTCACTCATATTCAGAAGTGGTATGTTTTCAAAATATTTTTATTTGTCCAAAACAATTAATTCTTTCTTCAATTTCTCTTTATTATTTGGGAACTGTAATTTATGTTTATCATTTTATTGGAGGCTCATCCAGCTCTTATCACAATTCATACATATATCCATTGTTTCAAGCACATTTGCACATATGTTGTCATCATCATCTTCAAAACATTTTCTTTTTACTTGAACCCTTGGTATCAGCTTCTCATATTTCCCCCCCCCCCCACCATTCCTCCTTTATGAATCCTTGATAATTTATACACTAGTGTTACTATTTCATGTCTTATACAGACTGAAGTCTGTCTTCACTCTCTTTTATGTTGTCCATCCCCCTGGGAGGAAGTTATGTTGATTACTGTGATCAGGTTCTCTTTTCTATTCTCACCTTCTCCTCCTGGTATTGCTACTCTCATTATTGGTCCTGAGGAGTTTATCTGTCCTGGATTCCCTGTGTTTTCCATCATTATGAATACTGAAACAGATCCCAAATATTCTGAGTATAAGCAAAAAAATCATATCAATGTGAATGAGGGGAGTGCAGTGAGGAAACTAAAAGCCCATCTGTAGACAATTTGACGTCCCCTCACAGAAGGGTCACAAGGAAGGGATGAGCCAGTCAGGGTGCACTATAGCACCGAGGAACATACAACTTTCTTCTAATTCTTTAATGTTTCCTTCCGCCCTCCCCCACCCCCATTAACATGACTCCAGTTTTACCTTTTGAATTAGACTAGACCAGAGAAATAAATTTTGGGAAATTAAAAGATAATGTGACAAGTGTTTTTAGACATTGGGAAACTCAACACAGAACTTTGAGTCAAATGCAGAGAAAAAAATCATTTTAAGCCAAACACTCAACATGACTTTCTCGCCAGACTTACTTTTCAGAGTGCAGGTGGAAATTGAACAATGCACATAGCTTCCTGAGTCGAGGAAATCAGAAGTCTAAAAAGCTGAAATAGTAAACATGTGAGAGTTCTTAGTGTACATGCTCTGGTCTAGTCTGATTCAACAGGTAAAAATGGAGTCATTCAAATTGATATGCTTTTTTGTTCTGGTTCTTTGATGCCAGATCCCTAAGGGAATTGGAATTTGCTTTTACTCAAAACACTTGGGATCTGTTAATGACATGTAAAGATAATTGCTCCTCTTCTCACAATAGTCATAGATTTCCCCTAAGATTGTACAACATTTCCAGGGTGTGGGTTTTTTTTTTTTTTTTTTTAGTTTATGGCTTCACTTATAAGGCAAACTATCCAGATATCCTTCTCTCCTTTGTAAAGGGATAAAGTCATACATATGAGGGGCATTACAACACCTAATATGGACCGAAAGACCCCCCACAAATTTAGACTCTTTTTGTTTTTCCCCAACTTCTGTGTGTGTTTCAATTGCATGCAAACATGAACATAAGCATACATATTTATTGAATAAGGGATTTTTAAATGTCTTCCCTTATAAGATAAATTATACTTTATTACCAGATGTCCCATAATAATAATTCCATAAAAACTTCACTTAGGATATTTCTCAGTGTAATGATGAAATACAGCTTGTAATGATGAAATCAACTAGTATTTTAATCATATGATAAATCTTTGGTATTTATCTGTAGGATATTTGAGTTATAATGCTCTAAATTGATAGGTTTCTGAAGTGGAAAAGATCTCTGTTTTCATGAACCCTCTGAAAAAAATTTCTCCCAATGCCAAATTCCTCAGATTGAATTGGATACTTTGGACATAATTCAACATTCCAGAAATGGATTCCAAAGGGAGTGTGCTACCTTTTCTATTGCCCTTATCCTGCCTGTGTGCATTGTCTATGATGGGTACTTAAGCTGGATGTTTTAGAGTGCACATTTCCAATGTACTTTATCATTGACAGAATAGCTGATAACTAATGATATTTTGGCAAGCCAAGATAAGCTTTGAAGAAGACTGCAAGTCTTAGCAGTACAGAGTAAAGTAACTATGGTGTCTTTGGGGGGTGCTGATGGTTAACAAAATTGGTTGATAATCAAAAGGTTGGCAGTTCAAGTTCCCCAGAGATACCTTGGAAGTGCAGGAGTCAACTTTTGAAGGATTACAGGCATTGAAACCCTTATTAGCCACAGTTAACTTGGAAACATCAGGGCTGCCAAGTATTGGGAATTGATTCAATGGAAATGAATAACTTAAGGTGAGTGCAACAATTGTAAAAATAAAATGCTCTTTGAATTTCTGAGACAAAGATTGTTTAACACCTGAACCTGAAAGTTAATGTACAAGCAATACTTGGGTCAATCACATCTTCTGATATGACATTTTTAAGAAAAAGTTGATCGGGAAAACCATGAAGTCATGCAATTCTCAATGATTTGCAAGGAGAATAGAATCATAGAAGCTGGGAGTTTCACTCATATTTACATCTGTAGCACGATTCCCCCTTAATTTATAAGAAACTAACACTGTGTTTGAAGAATTTCTGCTGGTGATGAAATACAGAAGGTCACGAGATAGCTGATGAGATATTCTTCTGAGTTATTTTCTCAAATAAACAAAGGCTGCTGTTGATTCCATTAAGACAACTTTGCCTGTAGGACAACAACTAGTATATGTTTAGCTTCCATGAACATCTGGTTGTAATTGCACCCATAAATTTTCACAGGAGGGGGAAACTTGATGGCCTCCAAAATGAGTCTAGCCATTCATACTAGAATCGAAAGCCAATGAATAAGAAGTGTGTATAGAATCTTGAAATAATTAAATTGGAAAATCAGTCAAGGGAATGGAAAACAAGGGAGCCGATAGATCTGTAATATCTTGTTACAATAATGCTCTCACCATAAGCAATTACAGTAATAATTCTTTGACATCGCTAGTAAAATATGAGGTTTTACTAAATCTTTACTATTGATTTTTGTTAGTTGCAGTCTAGATGCTCGTAACTTATGGAAACATCATGTGAGCCTTTTTAAAAAAGCTATTATAATTTTTGAGAAGCTTACCAACAGACATGTCTTTTGAGGTTATTCTTTTTGTTTATTTGGAGCTTATTTTTAGTGCTTTATTTTCCTTCATACCTTACTTAACAGTAATTCCAGGTGTCTCTACTCTCAAATATATATGTTCACTTCTTTTTACTTCCTAGCCTAAAACAAACATTTCTTGTCTAAAGAATTGTCATGCTGGATTTATATTTAATTTTGCTGTCTATATTTGCAACTTTATGCAAAATTCTGGGTCTGGGAGGAAACTTTGAGCCTCTTTTCTAGGATCTTCAAGTTATCCTTTTATTATAATTTTCCATAATAAAATAACTCATTATTGGGCTTGTGCTCAGCTTCCAGCTAGAGCAGTATGTTTTCCTAGAGCCATGTAGAATATCGCCATCATGAACAGGACTTACTGTATATACTCGAGGTTAAGCTGACCCAAATATCAACTGAGGCATCTAATTTTACCACAAAACTGTATCAAAAATGGGCTGAAAAACTCAGCTTATACATGAGCATATACAGTAAGTTCTCTTGGACCACTTAAAATAAAGTTTCTTGACTCATGATATTCCAGATATCCCTGGCTCTCTCTCTTAGAATATTTTGAGTTTCCTTTAAGGGATTATTTTGGAATCTCCCGTAATCCTATCTTTGGACCTCTTCTATATGTTTATGTATTCTTACTCCCTTGGTGATCTTATACTTCCATCATGGGTTAAAGACAATCCAAATACTGACAGTTCCATAGTTTATGTCTGGGGAGTATGTCCCTCCATGTTTAAGAAGTTTCTCTCTGCAAAATATTAAAGGAAGGAAATTATGTGATCCAATGGAGGTTTAATGGATCAACTCAGACTTCTTCCAGGAAGTCAAAGTATATTCCACTGTTTATTTGGAAATCTAGCAACTCACTGCTATCAAGTTGACTCCAACTTTTAATGACCCTATATAAGTTTTCTGAGGCTTCAAATTTTTATGGGGGCAGATAGTCTCATCTTTCCTTCACAGAGGGGTTGGGGCTTTGAATTGTCAATGTTGCAGTTCAGTGCTTACACAATAACAACACCAGGGCTTATTGGTGTCCAATAGGCCTCTCAAATACATAGTACACCAAACTGAGCTCCTGAAGTTGTTTTCAAATCAACTCTTTCTGGTCTCAGTAAATAGTACCTTCATCTTGCGGGAAAAAATGAAGTTATTTTTGACTTTTTTCATTTTCTTTCAATCCTTACTCAATCTTTCACTAAGTACTCTTCTATTTACCTCTAAATATATCTAGAATTTGATCCCATGCCATCTTCATTGCTAATACCTAATCCATCTAATCTCATCCTTGACATTGTAATTGCCTCCCAGAGTCGCTGAAAAATGGCTCATGTGCTGTGGCTACTAAACCAAATGCTTAAAATGTAAATAGCTAAGGTGTTCGATTGCTAAACCAAAAATTGGGAGTTCAAGTCAATCTACCATCACCTCAAAAGTAAGATCTGGCAATCTGTTTGGTGGGGAGGGTAGGGGCATATAGCAGGAACCGATTACAATGATTGACATATAACCACCATCACCCACTCCTTCTGTTGTGTGTGGGTGGGGGGCGAGGGGTTGAACAACAGAAACTGTCTGGAGCCACAAGGCCGGGCCATAACCTTGCCTGTCTGGAGCCATGAGGCCCGGCCATTGTCTTGATCTTTATTGCCTGAGCTCTGTAATTTTCCACTCTGTAGCCACAGGTGCAGTCTGTTCCACTATGGGCGGTGTTGACATTCTGAGCTGGCCAAAAATAGGGGCTTTCCACACACAGGAATATGTTGTTTTTGCAATTAGGCTTCTCAGCTTGTTTCCCCTTTGCTGGTCTATATAAGCTGGAACCTTCCACTCAATAAACAAGACTTGATCAGAATCCTGTCTTGTCTCCATTTCTCGCGTCTCCTGTCCCCCAAATTCCCGCTCCTCCTTCCAGGACTTGCGAATTACGGACCCGCAGACCGGGACACATGGCGCCCTTCTGCAGGACCTGGACACAGAGGATCCAGTGAGGAAAAGTGCTTGAGGAAACTAGCTAGCGACTTTGGAAATCTGATAACAGAGCCACTGTGGGAATCTGCTGCAGTTTTGGCATTAAGGTAAGTGGGTAGAGCACTCAATAATGGGGCAGGAATCAAGTTCACATGAGAAAAACGTGGTACAGGAATTAAGTTTACATGAGGAATATATGGTACAGTTAACTGACGCTTTAAAGACGTGAGGAGTAAGGGTTAAGAGTGATGACTTATTTAAATTTTTTGATCAATTTTTAAACTCCACTTGTCTTTTTTCCCCATCTTTTAATGATGCCAATGAACTTGATGTAGGTTTGGCTGATTTTACGCATTGCAGTGAAGTATCCAATGTTTCAGAAACTTTGTATGCTATTAATGGTTCAGTTTTGGTTTGTGGCAGCAATAGGGCTTATACCTTTTTGCCCACAAACTGGACAGGATTGTGTGTCTTAGCTTCCCGTCTTCCAGACATAGAAAAGAGAAGAAAGGAGTTGATCACCAATCCACTGTGGACCGGGCTCAATGGAGTGTTGCCTTACTTCTTGCCACTTTTGGGCCCCCTAGTTAATTTATTGCTTTTGCTTTAATTAGGACTGGTGATTTTCAACAGGCTCATGGCATTCATCAAACAACAGATTGAGGCACTACAGGCTAAGCCTATACAGGTCCACTATCACCGCCTTGAGATGGGTGATCTAGGTGGCTCTTATATATTGCTAAATGATGCGCGCTGACCACCTCCGCTGTGTGCTGAACTGGACAGCCAATGATGGGTAAGATTGAGTCCGGGTCATATTAACCTAAGACAGGTCTTAGTCGCTTAGAGGATTATCGACCGATGATGGGTAAAGATGATCTCGAGACTCAACAACCTAAGACAGGCGCAGTTCCCAAGGGGTTTCTCTTGGCTTTGAAAAAATAAAAAAGAAGGACCTGTCCAGAGCCATGAGGCCCAGCCATAACCTTGCCTGTCTGGAGCCATGAGGCCCGGCCATTGTCTTGATCTTTATTGCCTGAGCTCTGTAATTTTCCACTCTGCAGCCATAGGTGCAGTTTGTTCCGCTATGGGTGGTGTTGACATTCTGAGCTGTCCAAAAATACCAGGGGCTTTCCACACACAGGAATATGTTGTTTTTGCAATTAGGCTTCTCAGGAAACACCTGCAGCTTGTTCCCCCTTTGCTGGTCCATATAAGTTGGAACCTTCCACTCAATAAACGAGACTTGATCAGAATCCTGTCTTGTCTCAATTTCTCACATCTCCTGTCCCCCAAATTCCCGCTCCTCCTTCCAGGACTTGCGAATTACAGACCCGCAGGCCGGGACAGGAATCATGGGGAAATGGTGATAGTGGTTGGTGTAAGATATGAAAATAATGATTTATAATTTATCAAGGAGTCACAAGAGTAGAGTGGGGAGGGATAAAAGAGGAGCTGATACCAAGGACTCAATAGAAAGCAAATGTTTAGAAAATAATGATGGTAGTATATGTACAAAAAATGCTTGATACAATTAATGTATAGATTGTTCTAAGGGCTGGAAGAGCCCACAATAAGATGATCTTTTGGGGGGTTTGTTTTTGCATCACTGCCCTCTGGTGGGAGTAGGCGGCCCAGCCTTGCTCCTGGAGAGCTGCTGCTGAATTTGAACCTCCAGCCCAGTGGGTCGCAGTCCCGCGCACAACCACTACGCCACTGGGGCTCAGCCTGATCTTTTAATAATAATAAAGTCTGGGTTGGGTCCCGGTGGCGTAAGTGGTTGGGTGCGGGACTGTGGCCCGCCGGCTTGGCGGTTCAAATCTAGCGGTGGATCTCAGGAGCAGCGCTGGGTAGCTCCCATGAACACCAGAGGGCAGTGATGCCTAAAGAAAAAAAGTCCATGAATCCTAATTCTCCTCTGACTTGTACATGGGATTCCCCATGAGTTGGAATGAACTGGATGACAACTAGTTTTGTGTGGTAATCACCTCCCTGCTTCTGTCATTACTCAATCTAACCTATTTTCAGGAGTAACTAGAATAGTCCTTTGAATTCTGAAGTCAGAGCATATTATCTTCTGTTCTAAATAGTCTCTGGGCTCTCGTCTTACTCAGAGTGAAAGTCATCATCATAATGATCGAGAGGTGATCATCTGCTGAGACCCCCTGATATACCTCTCATGTTATTGTCAAATACTTTTCTTCGCTCACTCTGTTTCAGATATGCTATTATCCTTTCTGTTCTTTCGATAACCTTGATCTTCCCCATTCAGAGAGTTCCTGTCTCAATTTTGAGACTTTTTCTTTTTTGTGCATGTGTGTGTAGTATACTTCTAATATTTCACCCACTTAATTAAAATTACTTAAAGTTGCAACGCCCTTCTTCTTCTTCTTCTTCTTTTTTTTTTTTTGCATCACTGCCCTTTGGTCGTCATGGCAGCTACCCAGCCTTGCTCCCAGAGAGCTGCTGCTGGATTTGAACTGCCAAGCCAATGGGCCGCAGTCCCGCACTCAACCACTACGCCACTGGGACTCAGCTGCAACCCCCTTCCATATATCCATCTGTTTTTATTTTTCCCCTCGGAAGTAATTACCCCTAGCAAATGTTTAGGGATTCTGGGTGGGGTCGTGGTTAAGCATTGGGCTGCAATCAGCAGGGCTGGCCGTTGTGTTCCTGGGCTTTCTATTACTGTAAACTGTTACCGTCCTGGAAACCCACAGGGTCACTAGGAGTCAGCATTATGGTAATGAGTTTTTGTTTTTTTATCCTGGGTGATGTAGTGGGTTGAGTTTTGGATGGCTAATTAAAAAGGTCTGCAGTTTAAACTCGCCAACGACTCTCTGAGGGAAAGATGAGACGGTTTGTTTCTGCAAAAAATAAATATTTATTGAGTGACGAACATTGGACCAATAATCTTACGCACTTGATCAATGTGTCTCTTCAATGATTCTTAAAGGGCTAAACATCCTTAATAACTTCGGACTTCTCTTGTGTGTCCCCCCTGCTGCCCCTCCTCTCCTTTTATTTCCCGTATTTATTTTCCTCTTCTCCCTTCCATTTTTCCATAACTGCACACCCCTACGTGAGGTCACTTAGAGGGTGCGGATACCCTCCACATGTTTCATATTGTGTCCACTGAACTCCTTGTTCTTTCATTCCAATAAAATTTGGAACATAGCTGATGGTGATGGTTGTGCATTTGGCTGCTGCCCACAAGGTCAATAACCAACCAACACCTGCTCCTTGGGCCAATGATGAGGCCTTCTACTTCTGTAGAGAGTTAGTCTTGCAAACACACAGGGATTGCTATGATTTGGCGTCAATTTGATGATACTGAGTTTGGCTTGGTGCTCACTGAGTCCTATTATGAGTGAAAGGCTAAAGATTTATGTAGACGGGGACAGTCAGCTGAAGATCCTATAACCTCACTAGGTCCTTACTGATAGTTTTTCAAAGCCTGATCAGAGGTAACTTTGAGTGACTTAATTGACAGAGACCAAGGGGACCACCAAGATAGAGGTCATATCTTTCTATATAGCCTAATCTTAGAAGTGACATAGTTTTGCATCTGCAATAATATTGGTCACACAGATGAACCCCCGACCAGTGTTAGACAAAACCAAACACGGGTGTGAATACGAGGAGGTGGGGCTAACAAGATGCTTAAAATGATCCAGATAACATGTATTTATTGTGAATACTGAAGCTTTTCGCTATTACTGTTACCTTCCTCATTTTATTGTATATACACTTTATTTTAACATTTTAAAATTACTCTTTTAGCAAAATATAGCTGGATTTTGTTCTTTTTTCATTACTTAGCTCTTAACTGACTCAGAAAGACTTCCATTTTCCAAAGGGGATCTTATAGCATTTACATTAATTCTTATTTCTCATTGGCAAGTCACTCTCTTATCCTGTCCACTCCAACTCATAAAAACACGATATGACAGAGTATCATTGTTCCATAGGGTTTCTTAGCTAAAGTTAATTTTGGAGTAGAGAGGGGAAATTCTTCCTCTTTGAGCTTTCTAAGGATGGCCACATTTTGAATTCTATAAACTTAAAATTTCTGGTTAGGGTCCCTACTAGCAGGGCCATAGCAAGAATTCCTCTTGGCTATATGCTACAGTGACTATTTAGACACTTTTGTTTTCTTATGTGTATGGGCCAAAGACATGAAGTGGGGTCATCAGTCATCTTAGGTGATGGGCAAGATCAGAAGGAGACAAAAGTGCTGGTGCAGGGAGGAGCAGTATGATGTCTGGGCAGTTCTACTGGACAGCTACTGTAGCTCCTGTGCTTGATGGTGATGGTGAATGGACGGGTGCAGAACACCATATGAGAAGAACATGATGACTTAGATTGCTCAGAGATGAAGATCTTGGTCAGGCCATCAGACAGGCCAGTGCTTCTCAACCTTCTTAATGTCGTGACCCTTTAATACAACAGTTCCTCATGTTGTGGTGACCCCTAACCATAAAATTGTTCTCATTACTACTTCGTAACTGTAATTTTGCTACTGTTATGAATTATAATATAAATATATAGCATGCAGGATATATTTTCCTTGCTACAAATTGAACATCATTAAAGTACAGTGATCACTCACAAAACAATCTGTAATTAGATATTGTGAAATATTTATATCTGATGACAGGTAAAGGACATTTTGCCTTATAACATGGAGATTAGTCTTCATGCCAGGTACTTGCATGTGGGCTTATCTGCATGTGGGTAGGTCCATCTGGAGACTAAGAGAGGAGAGGTGTTCCTTGGTCTTGGTTCCTAAGACCATAGGAAATACAGTCAACTGAGGTGTTACTGGAAGCGAAAGAACTCTAGAATGGATAATGGAGGATAGAAATGAGGACTATCAGTTGAAGCCCCAATTTTATATATAAAGTTTGCAAAGAGTAAAAAAAAATAGCAGATGTACTACTCTGAGAAAGGATTAACATATTAAAATAGTGACCAAGAAATATGATTCCTGTTGTTGTGTTGGTAGGCTTGGAGTGTAAGAGGGTAAAATATAAAACAGACTGGGAATCTGTTTCGGGAGTCCAGGAATACAATCCACAGACTAGCAGAGGGCTGTAGCTGGAGGGAAAACATGCTTAAAAGTTATTCTTCCAAAGATACTTGGCAAGATTTGCGGTCAACTTGGATGTAGGATAAAGAGAAGGCAGCTAGAAGAAACACTGATTTCAAAGTTGAGAGCTGCCATTGCCTCCAAATCTACTTTCTCTCTAGTCCTTCATATCTTAGTAAATAGCAGCCTCATCCCTGATGTACTATGGATA